>QVAJ01000147.1:591132-640003 GCA_003546035.1 Mixornis gularis | reverse complement strand
CCACACCACACCTCTGCTGAGACCCTGGGCCTGGAAACCTAAGACATATAGAATTCCCGGGGCGAGCTAGCCGGCACAGCAGCCCCTGACGGAGGGATTTCTGTAGCCACTGTTTACCTTTTTGTTATCATTTGTGAATATCCTGATAATGACAGGTCCTAGTACAAAGCTTTAGAGCCTCTCCATATTATATGTTCATTTGCTAGCATATATTGTTACAATAGGACAGAGTCAAAAATTATTTTGGTTAATGAAGGAAAACTTCTTCAGTAGTTTTTACTGAAAGTTCCTGTTAGCCTATTTTATTAATCCCACATATACTGGAATGACAGGTCCACCTATCCAGTAAACTTCCATCTTCACAGGATACTTATAGTTTCACAAGCCATTCCTGTGACTCATCCCGAATCTATAATTTCATCCATATTTATTAATTCCATTTCTCATTACAGTTCCTTGCCAATCTGGCTGGTGCTAAAGTCAAAAGAACTGATTGGTCTTTTCCAGGATGACCTGACTCAACCTTTAAGACATGGTACCATATTAACCATTTATTTTATTCCCCTGATTCTGGGTCAGACAGCAGGTAGGTTATTTTCTTAATAGTTTGTCAAGCTTATGACTCTACAGAGTTCACAGATCTGAATTTCTTTTTAAAAACAGAACCTTTTGACTAAATAGTTTACTGATTTCTGAAATGCTTGCTGTTGATAATTCTGGCTGCCACAATTTTCCATGATCCCGGTCTCTGCTCCTCTACATCAGCAATAAATTCTGCACCTTCTGTCGCAATAAGTGAGGATCAAAGATTTTCATCTTCATTGTCTATTTGTCCTACTGACTCTGGCAAACTCCCCCTTTCTGATGTGTTTGAAGAATTTTTGAGTATTGGCATTTATGTCTTCACCAAGTTGCTCCTGTCTTTTTCTTTTTTTCTGGCTGCTTTGCTGTTCATTGGTATTTTATTTGCTATATCTTTTTTTCAAGTGGATACCACTGCCACTTTTACTAGTCTGGGATTTTTTTCATGTAACTCTTCTGTTCAGATATACCAGCTTTAAGGTGTAGGAATGGTCCTATTAGGTCCTAAGTTTCTAGTATAATGTATTTTAATGGTATTTTACCTCATTGTCTGCTCATGTCTCCTTTAAAAAGCTTACTCATTTTAGGGTAGTTTTTTTCCTTTCCAACTTTTCATTCTACTTTGAGGGATATCCATTGTTTCCCTCTCAGTACCAGCATTAAATCCATATATCTTCTGGTCATTAACATTGGATGATTCTTCTATCTGTACATCCTCAGCCTTCAGTCCTGGGACCTCCTCAGAGATAATGGTTACTTGTCCTCCTGTGGGTCTGTGGACTGTTTGCCATAAAAGCAGGCATTAATGGGGTGACTGCATCTTGAAATTAAATTTAGCCAGCATATATGAGATAAGTGGTATCTCCCAATGCTGTTCTCTGTTTTCTGCCCTGATTTGCCTCCTTCCAAAATGATTTTCAGCACAACTCTCAGAACTCACTCCCACTGACAAGCCTGCAGGAGGAAGACAAATTGTTTAGAGACATTCATCTTGCTGAGTTCTCTACGAATCATCTCCATGATGGGAGAAAAACTCCAGAGTGGAAGGCAAATTATACAAACATAGAGTCTTTACCTCTTTCCTGCCCACCAGAAATCACCTCCCTCCCCATGCACATCACTCTTTCTACACTTAGCTGATGCCACAAAAACTCTCACAGGAAAAGATACCCAGTTCCCATAGTTTAAACCAACCCAGGACTGAAGAGGTTTATCCATTAAGGAACTTAAAATCAACTGCCACCTCAGGATGAATCCTTGTCACACCCTATAACCCACTGATCCCCATCCTGGTGAGAAAGCCCACCACGAGGTTGCAAACACCTGTGTGACGTTAGGGGAGGTGAGGTGAGGTGAGGTCAGGTCAGGTCAGGTCAGGTCGTCACCTGCTGCACTCTGCAGTTCCCTGCCCAGCTGGATGCAGCTCATGGCATCTGGCAGGGTGGCTGCTCCATCCCACTGAACAAAGATAGAGAGGACATCAGGGCAGCTTTTGACTTCTGTTTCCACTCAAATATCTCTGGTGTTATTTAAAAAATTCATGCTTTTTTTATACTTCTTTTTAGTCTTTTCCCTCATTTCTAAACCTTTGCAATTTCCTATTCACTTTTTGATCTGACCATCTTCCTCTTTGACTTGGTGGGTTTGGGGTCAATGCCTCCCAGCCAGTTTCATATGTTTGATACATGCATAAACTGTTCCCACTCTGCTCTTATCCTACAAACTATGGTTAAACGGGACACTTGCCAAGAGTATGCCATGCAGGCACCCCCAAAAAGTGCAAGTCAAGGATCTCTGGCTCTCAGTGCACAAAGGAAAAAGAGACAGTGAGACATTATTCCACTTATTTTCTTGAGGACAGGGGTGACTTGGTCCAAGTGAGCACAGGAAAGGTGCCTGTTTTTTTTTTAAATCTCTCTGGACTATTCTGATAGTCTCAAGTAGTAAGGCGTTTTCTTTAGTGTGCTACAGGAACCCGGTGCTCTTCCCCTGATGCTGAATAAGACTCTCCTGCAGATAAGCTGTATTTGGTGCCTGGAAGTGAAGACCATTAACCATAAACATAAAGAGTTAAATTTTTTTTAGATTCTCTTTCACTTATTTTATCCGTAATGTAGAAATCCAAGATGACAAGTGGCTGAAAAAGTCATAAGGATTTTGTGACAGGAAAACAATGAAATCAGTTTTTTATCATAAACATCGTTTTGGCCCATGGAGGAAAGTAAGAGATTACTAGAAACAAAATGGTCAGCAGTCTGAAAATAATCTTAAAGTACATTAGCTGATCCACACTAAATCTGGCGCAGGGCAGCTTGTTCCAAAACCTCCTCACATTTCTGTGAGCACTGAAACAGAGAAAAGCCTCTGAACTTTCCTTTAGAGGCTCCTAACTTCCTTAAGAGTCCAGAAGAAAAACGAAAAGACTGAAAAAAATTGACTGCAAAGGGATGGCAGAAACAGTTAACACTGGAAGAAAAATAAAGTTCTAAGCAAAACCAAGACACTCAAGTGTCAGCTTGTCAAACTAATCGTATTAGTAAACAAGGTAAATTGTAGAAACAGGAAATAAACATTTTTTTAAATCAAATTTTCACTACTATAAAATAATTAGATTGATGAAATGGAAGGGGGACATTTATCACCTTTCTTTACAAGATGTCGTGTGAAGTTCTCTGTCCTGCCAATTAGTATTGATCTACTTCACTTGATGTTTCCATTCTAACAATGAAGTAATAGAAACTGAAACATAATTTGCTGAAATAATTTTTTCATTAGACTGCTCCAGACCTAGTCAATACCTAAAGAGAGTTGGCAGTTCATCGTTTGCAATGATATCTAATGGTGTTGCCACATGGCTTTAGATTTTAATTTAATATCTTTAAAAAAATAAGCTATATGTCAGTCTGAAAAATAAAACATATTTTAGAGAAGATTTTGGTGTTCAAGTTGCTGCAAAGTTAAGTGACATATGGATGGAGGTAAATGCTGGATGATAAATTGCTTTAAAACAATGATGATATTTGCTCTGACTTTGAACTGTTGCTTTTTTTGAAGCAGAAGTGAGATGCACCTGCTTTCAGAGACAAGCTAAGTCACATTTATTTCAAATCCAAGAAAATAGAGTGGGCAGGCTAGCAGGCTAGCATAATAACTTTTTTTTTTTTTGACCTGTGCTTCTTCAGAAAATGTTTATGTAGTTTCACAATATTTCAGAAAGTTATCTCATCAAATCCTTGGTTTGATCTTTCAAGCAAAAGATCAGCACTGGGCCTATGAACAAATACAAAAATACAAATAGCCTTCCATTATGTAATTTCTTACTTTCTGTTTCCAGGAATTTCATTTATATCTCCTCATTTCTTTAACACTTGTCTGCTTGTAATTCTGTCCTTTGTTTTACAGTCAGTTTGTTGGCTCCTCAGGGACAGAAATCCTTCTTTGTTGTGAATCTTGGCAGTGTCTCACTCAGAAGGGTGAAGGTCTAGGTCTGCAAGCACGAGTTTCACTGTGCAAAGCCACCGGACCTGCCAGCACTCTTCCCTGCAGGTTTTCTCAAGCACTTCAGGGGTGATTGGCACAGTTTGAGTTAACTCAGGTAGGGCTGATCTGCTTTGCTCTGCGAGGAGGGCTCTGCCTCTGAGATGGCCAACAAAGCTTCCACTGCAGGCCTGTTCTGACTATGGACATTGCTGGGATCTGATTCATAGGAGCAAATGAGGGTATCTGCTTTTGAATTTTGTGAATTGCTTCCTGGCTGCTACTGGCCTTATCATCTTAATCTAAAGTGACTGCAGAGGAATTCTAAACAGGCTTAATACCTGTGGACATAGGTCTGTGCAGACACCTAGGACTGACTGTGGGTCCTCACACTCAGCTGAGAAAATGTCACTCTTGATGTCTTAATCTCTGCCTTGCAAATGCAGACAATTCCCTTTTCTTAATTTTGAACCTGCAAGATTAATGAGAGTCCAGTTGCTCTGTTCCACTATCCCAAATTAATGAGGACAGACTCAATATGAGAAGGACCTTATGGGCCCTTCTCTGGGTCTATGGAGGGACCTGCTGGGGTGGTTCCAGAGGAGGCCACAAAGACAATCAGAGGACTGGATCACCTCTGCTGTGGGGACAGAATGAGACATTTGGAGAGGCAAAGAAAGTATCTCAGCCTTTTCCTCATCCTTGGTGAGAATGTTCCCTCCTGTGCCCAATAAAGGGTGGAGATTTTCCCTATCCCGCCTTTTGCTGTTAATGTATTTATAAAACCATTCTCTATTACCTTTTACAGCAGTGGCCTTGCAGAATTTGTGTTTTACAATGCTAGCTAACACAAATGCATAAATTAGTACATTTTAAAAGTAAATCAAGAGCCAGGGAGTCTTGAACATGAAAACATAGAACTGTTGATTTGAAGTGTGCTGGTCAAGATTTCCCAAAGAGATCAAAACCAACACAAAAGCAGCCTCAGTAATTACTTCGGCACTGAGATACAAATGGATATCTAAAAAATTCTAAGCAAAATAAAGAAGCTTATAATTATTTCTGAATGCAACTGAAGGACAATTAACAGACCACACCAATCCACTAACAACCTCACAAAAGCATGAGAAAATTTGAAAACAGAAAACCATTAGGGGAGTCTTTTGAGTAAGAAACACCAAGTATACAGGAAAAAACCTCTAAATGTACGCTTCCACAGGAATCTGTGAAAATTAAAATGGAAATCAAACCCTAGGAGACAGTTAGTAACACAAAGGTTAGTGTTTTCCATTTTATTCCATATTTTCTTCTCAATAACAGAATTCCATCCTCTTCTTCTAATACTACTCTTCTGTTCACTAAGTTATTTTCATGACTGATAAGTGGACATTCTGATCAGTTCCATCCAATTTATTTGTTTTTTCCCACTAGGTAAAACTATCACTTTTAAAATTCAGTGCTAAAAAAGAAATTAAATTAACTGTTAGTAAGTGAATTCAAGCAGCATGAAGCTCAAGAGCAGCCTTCCAGATCACTTGTTTTGTCTTTTGGGTATTCAATTGTACTTACACCATCAAAGCACAAAATCCAAAGCACTGCCAAAAGTCACATGATTTAACTTAAGTGGTCCTAATAGCTGTCCAAAAAAAAANTTACACCATCAAAGCACAAAATCCAAAGCACTGCCAAAAGTCACATGATTTAACTTAAGTGGTCCTAATAGCTGTCCAAAAAAAAAAAAAAAAAAGTGTCAGAGTCGTCATTAAAAAGCAAAAAGACATAGAGGCTTCTTCACATCTTCAAATAAAGCAGCAGTCACTATTTGAATAGCAAAGCTTCAGAATTAATTTTGGATCTTGAAAAAATAAAAATCTAAATTTATAGACTAATGCAACCCAAACAACACACCCACTTACTGGCAGTTTTCCTTCACTACAAGAAATTAGACCTTTTATGGGAAGTCTCCTAACTTTGAGTCAGACCAGCCACTAGAAATTAATGTCTCTGATTCTGCTAAATATATTAAGTTTGTAGCAAAGTAGCTTTCAATCAGAAATGGTCAGGGAAAAGGTATCATTACAGAACAAATGGAAAGGGAAAATTAGTGCAATATAATTTATGTCTGCACATAATTGCAAGCCATACATTCTAAATGTTCCTTTCATTCCAAAGGGAATGTGAACAAATAATTCAAGAAGTCATTTAAAAATATATACAAACCCAAAGATTGTCAGAATCTTTAGCTGGAGTAGATCTGATGTAAGTTGTGAATGACTGGTTTCAGATGCTTAAGCAATCACCATCAAAGTCACTGGCAAAAATCAGGTTTTAATACCAATTTGTGTAAGCACAACTTTAACAGAGATTCATGACAAGGTTCCCTCTGTTACTTACCACATAGATGAGACATACAGAGGAAAATTGGATTAGAATTAATTAGAATTATTTACACACAGACCACAGTTGCAAAAGGGTGCAAGGGATACATAAAGGGTTTAGCAACACTTAAGTTCAGTAACAATGGTACCATTCCACTCAGGTAATCAGGTAAATCAGGAAAATGAAGTAAATGATTTCCCAAGGCTAAAGAGAACAGCTGCTTAGGCTTTTTTTCTGACTTTGGTTGGGAAGATGATGCTCCAGTTACCACCTTTATTGTGCAGAAGCTCCTGGTATGGGCAGGGACGCTTCACCACCACAGTGTAAAACTCTTAATGGAAATGGACCCAAAAAAGTGTCTCTGGATGAAATTTCTAGGAAAACTGGATTAGAAAGAAAGAAGAGAAAGGAGCTACCTGATAGGAGAAGCAGTCAGCAAATAAATAACCCTGCTGCAGGGTTAATTAAAAGGAAATTTCTTATTAAAAGAAAGAAAATTCTTATTATGTAATCTAAAAATTAATTACTGTAATTTTAACACTACTTACTAGACCTAAAAGCTGTTACTGCATTAGTTTTATGTTGTCTATTGCATAATATTTGTAATTACATGTTTCTGTTGAACTTGTTAACCTCTATGGAAACTATTAAAGCTAGCCAAGTGAAAGAAAATGTTGACACTGGGCCTTTGCACACTTGTCATGGCACAAGTGGTCATTCTGAAGACAAAACGATAAGGATTCAGCTCATTCAGGAACCAAAGGCAATCATGGGTAATTTCAATGTTAAATTAACATATAAAATCAGTAAATTATTTATATACAGTCATGGGAAGATTCCCTTGAAAAGAAACTTCAGTCAAGTCAAAAAGAGTAAGCAGAAATCTCATCATATAGATATTAAAGATTGCTGCATCAGGACTTCTCTTTCTTTGACCATAAATCAAGAAATACAGTGTATTGATCTGAAAAAACCTGGCATTTGCATAATCCTGAGTATCAACATTCATCTCATTTTCAAATGAACGGAATAAAAAGTAGTATGTTCTCACAACTGGAAATGTCCAGGAAAAGAATGTTCCAGCCATAAACACAACCTGACTTTTTGTCTTTTATGCTTTTTTTGGCCTTTTTTCACCTATTTTTGGCTTTTTTTCTCTTTTTTTGATGGGTTATATTTTTACTCTTGCAAAACACATTAAAGAGTACCCGTTATGCCTGTGTATAAAATAGAAAGAATTCTTAAACTGTAAATTCATTGCAAAACATATGTCCTTGTTTTCTTAACTAGTTTTAATCTCTTTGTTATCAGAATATAAGATTATTATAAGATATATCATTTTAATCTTTGTTATAAGATAATACATATATAGTAGATTACTTTTAAATGTTCAGTTAAGTTAGAAAAACTTGGCATGAATAGCAAAGGTGTTGTCACTCAAAGCCTGTATTTTCATTGAATTATTGTATTATTGTAATTTTTTAGATGAGGCACAGACAGCATTTTAACAAAATCTTTTACTGCTAAAAATACTAAGAAACACTCCCCAGTTTTTGTAATGCCAAGAAATTGAAACTCTGAAGGCTCTCTTCCCCAGGCTAGCCAGCAGCCTGAGTGAGATACAGCTTCAGATGTAGACTCCAGGTAGTCTATTTAGACTGCCCCAGATGAAATTGAGACGTCTGTATGTCAGTAAATGTTCAAAGCTCCCATTATAGCTGCTGGAGTCTGAAAGTTTCAGTCTCAAGCAAATGAATAGGCGCCTACTGTGAGCAGGATCCCACACACAAGTTATTTAGGAACATGTTCCTTCTTTCCTTTCCAATTCAAATACAACCAGTACACAGAATAAAGTCACATTTTAATATATTTTTGTCATTCGTGTCCAGTAGTTTTAGTCTTTGGTGAGAGACAGCACTTCAAGGAGCTATCTACACAGTCATGCTCAAAGTGAGATGTGCAGACATTCACAAACTTTCCTGCCTAAAGGAAAGTAAGAATAAAAGGGCAGCTTCTGTAGCGTTGTTAGACACCCTTTGCTGGTGTCCAATTTAAGATACAAGGTCTAGATTTGAGGCTGACACTGGAACCTGCTCAGTGATTTCAGAGATTTTTGTGTCTCAGCTGGGATACTGCACCTGTGAATTACCACACAGTAACTGTAGCCTGCACTCATTGTTTGGGGATGCTTCTGGACTGCCTTAATCATTGGGATTTTTAATAAGTTCGGAAGTAGTCCCCAACTAGTCACCCAGCTCCTGCTATTTGGAAAGTTGCTGCTTTTCAAACCCTCCTGCTGTGACCCAGTCCCTAGCCAAACCCATATGGGTGGCTATGGAGAAGCTGTTTATGCCATGCTGTAAGAGATGTTTGCCAGAGCAGTGGTTTTCAATAAGCTGGGCAAGCATGTTCCTGGAATTCAGTGCATTAATCACGCTGGATTTGGTTCCTAGGGCAGCACGCTACAGGGGTGGTTATGGAATCAATTCTGACAAAGGGGAGAAACTTCAGGCTGAGGAACTCCGACATTTTAGCATTTCCCAAGAACATTAGATTGGGCTGCTTTCTCCTTATGCTCCAAGACATGGATGTTTTGTGAAACAGATCTCAAAATGGACTTCATCTTATTCATCATAGTACATTTATGAACTCTGGTTAAGCAGAATTTGAAGCTCGTAGCCTTTACATTAGTATTTTTGCCAGGGCCCAGACATTTCTGTTCTTTCAGCAGACAGAAAGAACATAAAAAATAACAAAGGCCAGGACACTCTGGCTTGGTGGGGAACAGGTTCAGACTCTGTATATCTCTGCCCATAGCTATTATGCAAAGTAGTGTACCTAAGGCTCACAGTAATATCAGTTCCCTCAACTCTGTTGGCAGTGCAAATTTTGATAACTCACAGCATCCAAAACAGAAATGAAATTTCTAAAGCAACACAATTAATAATATTCTCAAAGAGAATTTCATGAGGCTTTAAAAAACCCTAATTTAAAAATGTTCTTTTTCAATCACAAATTTCACTAAGGACATTCTGCAATACAGAATTTATTTGTTCACTTATAATGCCCAATATCTGGCAAACTATGAATTAATAATGATAGCTAGTCTTTTATGTCAAATCAATCTTACCACTTTCTCTCCTGGGGGAAAGTTTGTGATATTTTTTTTATCTGCTTCAAGTGATTTCAATGGACTCTAAGCACGCAAGTTCAGCCGTGGATGTTTTGAACCCTGCACTGCCTTTCTCAGCAAGGTGATAGTGGAGTCTTGTTTGTGCTTGGCTGTGGGAATCTCTGGGTTGTTACTCTGTCCCTACTGGGAACCATTCTAGTAGCTTCAATGAATGCAGGATCAAGCAACTGAATGGGGGGAAAACATATGGCATAGGGCAAAAGGCAAAGAAACTGTGTGTTTATTGGCTGCAAAATGGAGCAAGCAGACAACCAAGGAAAGATGAACTCAGTCCATCATCCAGGGTTGCATTTCAAAGATTGACCTATCCAAAGGGAGAGACAAAGAGGACTTGGTTTCATTAGCACAAACACAGTCTGCACAGAACAAGAGGTACTTCTGTGTCTTCCCCTTTGAATGGCAAAGGATCAAATACTGAAAACAGGCTGGGAACAGTAAATCCCACATTATAGTCCTAGTCCCCATCTCCCTTCACCCAAAAATGACTGGTGGACTCTGTTTAAAGAGAGGATTTCTGGCCAGAGTACTCATTTTTTTATTATTTTTTCCCCTTGCAGTCCATGTAACAAAGTGTGGGCATAGCTGAGGAAACAAAGGCTGGGAGAGTCCCAAAAGTCTAGCTCATTCACAGGTTTCTGCCAAAGAATAGAGGTTCAGCAAAATGAGGTATAGAGACAGCCCCTGGCCAGGGTTGTCTATGGGCATTTTCCTTAACACATTATTTAGAGGTAATGTTTGTACCTGAGACAGCAGCAAGCTGAGCTCAACCCAATACCCCAGTGTCCCTCACCAACACAACACACCTGCTTAGAACCCCCTATAACCCCATTTCCTTCACCACCACCCTAGAAACAAGCTGGGATCCTCCCCAAGCTGCTGCATCCCAGTCAGTGACCTGTTGCTTCCGTTACTGCACTCACACCCCACTAAGAAATCATCCTGTGACCCCACCAGTGCAGCCATTAATCCCTGAGAGAACAGGAGGAGCAGCCATAAAACACAACTCTGAAGCCAAGCAAAACAAATTGGGCTTTTTTTATAGCATATTCTAAAAGATCTGGAAGGACATGCTTTTCGCTTATCTGCCTTCCAAATAACCTATTGCCTGTTCCTCATTAGTGCACATTAACACAAGCTGGGGAGACAACCTGGCATTACAAAGGATACTGAGGGATTACGAGCTTCTGTGGTTTGTAAAATGTAAATTTAGATTTGAGGGCAGGCAGGGGACATCAGATATCTCTGTTTCCCCTGCAGGGATTTTTGGAAATTGCTCCATATCAGATCCTGCAGTGGAAAATGCTTTCAGGACTGGACCATGAGGTAAGGAGTCAACTGAGCAAAACATAACACAAAAGCGACAGACTTCTGAAAGAGTGGATGGAGCCTGACTCACCACAAGAGGGTTTTTTAAAATCATACTGAATTTTTTATTGGTGGCACTTCCATACTTGCAGTTGAAGTCAGTGGCCTGGTAAGCATTGGATACACTGTGAGTTTCACCACTGAAAAAGAACTCTTCACCATTCGGCTCTGACAGATTTAGCCAAAGTTTGGTCAAGGCTGGACTGAAACGTACCTCCAGGCACAGATGGCTCAGATGTTACCTCCAGTGTTGTTTTCTGAGCAGACAGGCAGAAATCGTCTAAGAGCCCTGACTGCAGGACAGAGGTTTTCCTGTCCTGACCTGAGACAACCTGTTGGGTTTTTCCTCTATCCAACAGTTTGTAGCAGGGCTGAGCAAATGGAATCTTGAATAGGTTATGTGAAGAGCCTCACTACAAGTAGATTGTGGCAAGAGGTCCTGCTTTTACCTTCCCACAGATGTATGCAGATGAAGGATGAGTCTACCCACCAACATGAATGCATAAATCCAGCCCATCTGGCTGCTTTCATTCTCAGTGCTCAGACACACAACAATAATATTTGAGTCTTAGTACAAAGATATTTTACTGTGGTCTAAGAGATTATGTTTTTCTTTGCATTTGATAGGGGCTGAGCATGTACCAGTACTCAGTCATGGCTGATTTTGTGGGATTCCTAAGTAGCAGTGGCAGTAAAAGCTGTGGAAATAGGGTTGCATAGCACACATGAAATGTTGTGCTCAAAACAAAGACATCCCCAGTCCCAGAGGTTTTGGCTCTTGATGCTCAGCCAGTAATGAATCCCCTCATATCCTCATCACCACACAATGTGGTGAACACATCAGCTGTTCTGCAGGGTCATTGTTCACTAGGTTAAGTGGGTACCACCACCTCCAGTTTTGGCTGTACAGAGATCTAAACCACACTGCTTGACACAAACACCTCCTGCACATCAAATTCTCATTACATTCAGAACTTTTGTTTCTTTTTCATTTAGTGAGAGGAAAAGAAATGTGATTTGAGCTGTTTGTCTGAGTTCAAGTAGCATAAATCACTGGCTGATGCCCATGGTGACAAATGAGAATCTTCCTCCATCAGAAGCAAACTCTGTGGGGAGTGACAGGTAGAGCTGAGCTTGCTTCAGAACAGGGACCCTCTGAAAGTCCTTTCTCTCTGCTTTCCTATGAGGCTATGCTGCTTAGAGGAAACATTTCTGAGGAAAGCTATGAGTAGTGAGAAAGCACAAGCTTTACTTTACAATGCTGAATAATTCCCACATCAGTATATGGACAGAAAGCTGTAAATTATCTTGTGCTTAGATGAAAGAAAAACAATCTTATTATAAGAAATTAACTGATATAGGTTCACTTATCTCCTGGACTCCATGCATGAACCTAGCCTGAAGAGATGGACAAATAATTCCCATGTCAACCAACAGCATTGCTACTGATCTAAAAGCATATGAAGACATCCTTGTAATCCGAAGACATACATAATTTACTGCTATATATCTATATCATGCTGTTATTTTGTACAGAAAGTCAGATTTACACAACAGCATTTAATAAATACAGCTCTTGGCATTAGCTGGATTGCCATATATTTTGGAAGAATTTCAAGCCTTACTTAACTTAGTTTTACAGTTGCTGCAATACCCAGAGGTACCACGGAGTCAGAATTCATCTAATCCCCGAGGTAAAACAAATGTCACAGGTAGCAGCCAGGTCCTTCTCCTCTGAAATGCCTCCACCAGACGTCAGTGCCAGGAACCAGTGATGACCTATGCTCAGGCATTTTGACTTCTGCTTGATGTTGCAATGATATTCCCAGCACTCTTGTTAAAAATCATGGGCTCAGCTCAGCTCCTGAGTTTTGTTCCAAGCTCAAGAGCACTTCTATTAGAACCTGCTGTGGTCTCTGCTATGATTTACTAACTTCATATATCTGATTTCAAGGTTAATTAGAAATTTTTCACAGCTTCAAGTGGAAGCCTTTGTGGCAACTTACACAGTCGGGATATAACGGGGGGTAAAACCTTAAGAGCCAGACTGGGGAATTAACCTGAAAATATCCAAATTCGTGGATGTGTGTTATGAGTCCCTCTCCCTAATGCTGTCTAGTGGATCGGATCTGTACAGGAGCAAAGGAAAACTATGGCCCATGAAGGAAATAACAAAATATAAAGAGAGAATTTATACCTCTACAAATCATTCCATTAAAAAAGTGAATAGATTTTGTCCTATCTCCACAAATACATGGAATACTGTACAAGAACATAAGACTAGACAAGAATTCTTCTACAGTCATGCCCTGTTTCCCAGGGACAATTTAATCTGCTAGTAATTTGTCTCCTTCTGGCTCTTCAGATGACAAATCTGACTCTGCCTGTTTCTCATACCATGATCTCCCTCTTACCACACGGAGGTAGTTAATAGCACAGAAAGGTGCTTGGAAAGAGGTAAGGCAACTTCTTTCCATGCTGTTCTGGGAAGCTTTCCCTGTCAGTGGGTGTACTCTACCCAGTGAGGACTCCTGCAAAGTCCACAGAAAATAATGTCACCATAGCTAACATATCCATTTCCAGATACCATTTTCTTCTAGATGGCTGGAAATTCTTGGGGAGGATAATTTTTATAGATGTGTTAATGATTTTTGTCCATCTTTATGTAACATTATACACTGTAGTCATTGCTAATATCAACAGCTATTTCACTACCAATTCTCAATTTGCAAAGCACAGTGACTGCAAATTACCCTTGATTTGTTTGCATCATTTACAACAAACAAACCTCCCAAAACACAAGTCAACATGTCCATCTTATTTATCACTGCAGCCTATTTTTAATTCAGCATTTTTGAAACACTAGATTTGCTTATTGCTGTCTTTGCACAGAATAATGTCCCATTATCATAGTATTTATAACAGAAAATACCAAAGGATAAATTTGTAAAAACAAAGTTGAATAACTTTGAGTTTATTTGAATACACTTTGATTAGCAGCCATAAAATGTTGCTTATAAAATGGAATGGCCTGGAACTGTGGCTTCCCATTTCCTGATATCACAGATGTCCTGTTATTATGTCTCAGTCAACAGATCTGCCAACAGCAAGGCAGCTAGACTTTATAACTAGACTTTATAAACTTCCTCCTAAGCCTGTATTGCCAACTATTCTGACTGTGATATGGAGTCCCACAATGACTCCCACCAGCAAATGCAGTAATTTGTAAGAGGTAAAAGAAAAACCTGTCGGATATAAGCCAATATTCCCGTATTTGTAAAATATTAACAACTTAATAACAGTATATCAAGATGACTTAGCATGAAGGAAAGGTCAAAAATAGCTGTTATTATCTTAGGTGGAAAGATAGAAATTATCCCTTCAAATTAACATTTACAGACCAGCAAAGACTGAGTCCAGCCTGAGGATCACCAATACACTTTTCAGTCTGGAGCTCAGCAGTCAGGTATTATTGGCCCAACTGAAACTCATATTTGATCATCTTTGACAGTTTTAACAAGGTGGGGGGAAATGACTAAAAGATGTGACTGGAACCCCTACTTCTTGTCTGCCCTTACTCTTGCCATGAGACCTATGTTTACTACTGGTTGGCTGAAGGCTAAAATCTCTACGAAGTACCTGTTTTGCCTATTTCTACTGTCATTTTTATAGAGCTCCCCTGTTTCTCTGCGTAATCAGATGCTGTGTGTTTATTAACCACTAGCACAGATCACTCCAGGAAAGAGACACTGCAGTACTTACAAGAAACAGGACTCAATAGGATGAGGTTTAGGTTCTACCAGATGGCAAATATAAAAAACACCACCACTGTGTGTTTGTCAGCATTTCCAGCAGGATAATATCCCCAAAACGTGAAGAAAGTAGTAACTCTATGCATACATGCCCTTGGCATTGCTGTGGTTCAAGGGTCACTGGGGGTCTGCTGCACACTATTCCAGTTCCTTAGGCTGGAGCAGCCACCAGGTACATACCAGTTCCAGAGGGCAGGATGCTCTGTTTGTTCAGAACCAAAAATCACTGACGAAGAGACATGAAAATACTGCCTGGCTCTTATCTGTGCCATATCTTGCTTGTAATTAAATGGAGAATTCAAGTTTCCAACTCAGTCAGTCCAGTTTTGCTATAAACATTACATTCACTTTAGTCTGTAGCCCCCTGAAGTGAAATATTAAAATAAACACCCATTTCTTCCAAACTACGTATTTACCTTATTTAATAGTTTCAGAGCCACATTTCCTTCTCCTTCCTCCAAAAGCCTATCTTGCTGCTAGAGATTGATTTTATTATTTCCTAATGTTCTGGGTAGTCAAAACCCAAGTGTTATTTCTACTTGGCTTGATTCTTTTATTCTTGAATTAATGCAATCTTTTCCTGAGGTAAACATCATGACTATTTAATAAAAAGCACATCTATATTGAAGGACAAAGCCAGGCATTGTGACAACAAACCTGGTACCTCAGGACACAATATAACAGATGAAATTATTTAACCACAAGAATTTGTTGTGAGATCTTGCAGAGAATGTGGATAGGGGCTTGAAGATAATTTCACTCATTTCCCATAGGAGACAAATGTCAACTTAATAAAATTGTTCTTAACAAAAAGAGAATAGCAAATGAGATTTTTACTGACAGACTGAGGAAATACTGGTTAAGTTATTTTTGACATAGATTCAAAAGTAACAGGCAAAAGAACATTTCCTTTGTTTATGAATACAAGCCTCACTTTATTGAGATTCTGGTATTTTTGGTAGGTCAAAACAAGTTTAAATGATTCCCGGTGTTTTCATGGTACATTGGTTTGCATTTGAAATTTGGCAGGAAAATTGTCCCAAGGAGAATGTCAAGGCAAGTGGTTTGTCTCTGACCCAGGGAGAATTTCATGGTCTTACAAGGGTGCGTGCACATCCTCTGAGTCATGTGGGGCACATCCACTGATGTCACCAGCACCCACTGCTTTCAACCTCTGTCATGAAATTTCATTATTTTTCAAGTGTGTTGGACTATGGTAGTAAAAATACTAGGAACAACTAGGATCAGCTAAACTTCCTTCTGTCTTAAAATCCCTTAGTTGGTCCTAAGACAGGGCATCCAGCAACACAGAGAGAAAAATAAAAGTGGGGCATAAGAATAGAAATAATAATTTGACAGAATGACGTGTTTGCAAAATGTAACCACCGTAGGTGTATTATAGGCAAAAAGGGTTTTGTATAGCTAAATTTTGGTAATTTTCAATGTATCTAAATCTGAATGAATGTACAAAAAAGACACTTTGAGTTACATGACAACTGTAGGACAAGTGAATAGAGGTGACCTTGCCTGTGATAAGTAACAGCTGTGTTAATTACCTAATACAGCCTCACCACTGATAAGTCACAGCTGTAACCAATAAAAATAAGTGTGATAAAAGGGAGTGGGTTAGCTGGTGACACATGATCATGTGGGAGGAGGAACCTTGAGGAAGAGAGGAAACCAGAGGATCACAAAGGAGAAGGCTCCTGGGGACAGAGATTTGCTGCTGTGAGGTCATTCTAGGTCTGCAGTTGGAGCCTGTTGTTGGAACCTGTAGTCCCAGTCTAGCTGGGGAAAAACCTGCAGTCAGAGTCTGCAAACTAATACATGTAGTCATAATTTAGCAGGCAATAACCAGCAGTCAGGGGCTGGAAGGGAAACCTGCAGTCGGAGCTTGCTGCAGCCAGAGTCAGTGAATAGTTGGAGTCAGGATGGCTGAACTGTAAAGAGGAATAAACCAGGACCCTTTTCATGCTGTGGCAAACCAGAAGTCTGTGTCTTGGCTCATTTCTATCCTCTAACAAGAGGCCTGCTGCAACAGACAACCACACTTCTGAAATATCCTTGTCTTTCACTCCTTCTTTTCTTATGTGAGCTTGCTTACATAGACACATAATTTCATAAATTGGAATTCATAAGTTGTCATAAAATGTCAGTTTGGAAATATTCAGTCTACAGTGAGGAAGTTCCATTTACTAACATTGAAATAGTTAAATAGATTATAAATATATTAATAGAATATTATTTACACTACTATAATATAGAACTGAAAAGTCAGAATTCTCACATGAACTCAACCTGCAGATATAATTAAATTTAAACTAATTGCATTTTCTCAAAGATTTTTTTTTTTTCCATGGCCTCCAACAAAAAGGACCAGTGTGGATCCCTGAAAGAGTTAGGCAATGAGCTACAGTTGGTGCTGCTTTATATGCTTAATGTCAAAATCTGAATGATCAGATCCCAAACTCAGTTTCTGCCTAGCCTCTCAGTGCACTGAGAGCTGTTTTCAGCACCAGCATTTCTCACGTGCCTTAACCTGTCTCCGTGTGAATGGCAGCTGTGATATAACTTCCATCTGAGCTCTCCTAGGATACAGGCAGGATATGCATTTCCACATATCCTGCTTCAGAGTCCTGATGAGAGTTAAGGTGTCCTCGGAAATAGACACAAACTTTGAATAAGGCTCTGTATGTTCCCAATCACTTGCTGTCAACCATAGTTTAGCATAGAGCAATTTTCTGTGATTGGAGAGTCTGTGGTCCCATACCGTCTTCTGCCTGAAGGCAATCAAATCTGGATTTTCTATATGAGTCCCCTTATCACTAAGCTAAAAACTGTTTTGGGAAGGGGCCACGCTGAATCAGAGAGACCAAGGGACTTCTCAAATTGGGCTTAGGTTACAGAATCAGTAAAGCCTATGGTTCTCCTGAGAGGAGCCTGTGTCATTCCTCGAGAAGTAAAGGGGCACTGCAGTTCTTGTCTGCTTTATTTTGCACCAAGGAGTTACTTGACTGTGACAGGAGACAGGAAGTGAGAAGGTGCCATGGAAGTCATGCTGTGTCACCCTTGTGCTTACTCCTCTCTTTCTGGTCAAATGAATATTCGATTAGTGGATACAAAGTCAAAGGATTTCAGATAGAGTCAGCTGCAGAAAACAGACGTGTTTTACACAGCTACATTTGTCTCTCCTCAGCTGAAACACAAAAATCCCTGTTTGTGATCAGTCCTACTCTTATCCAATGTGAAGAGTAAACCCAGAATTCCCAATCACTTTAATTGATGTTCTAGGAGAAATATTCCCCATTAGAGGAGTCACTGTATCTGCTGTGTTTGGAAGAACAAAGGGTCAGAGACAGAGGCAAGACAGTGAACAGCGTTACCTCATGCACAGATGAGAGGAGAGTTCAGGAGGCGCTGACAGGAATGTTTGTAAAGCCCAGAGGGGCCTGAAGTGTCTGTGCTGTGGGATGAATTAAAGCTAACAAACTGTGATGGCTGTTGAAAATCTATTTACCCAAGGCACTGTCAAGAGCAAAAGATTTACCCTTAAGAAAATGTAAGATAAAGATTTTAGAATATTTCATAGCTGCAGAGTATCCCAGACATGCCATGTTTTCTGGACACATCTGAAAGGTCATTACAAATTTGAGTCAATCAGCCTGATAACCACTGTATTAAAATAATTAAGTATACTGGACAAAAAATAAAATTAAAGTCTCAGAGGAACTGGAAAAGGAATAAAGCAGTTTCATGTTCCTGGCCATATTCAGGCACAGCAGGTAGAAGTAGGATGAAGTACTGTTCCTTTGGGAGATGAGGGCTTCCACTTCACTGGTTTATAATAACAGGCACTCAATAAATTGTAGAATAAATTTCAAAACCATACTAAAAGCTGAAAGGGAGAGTAAGGAAGCACAGTCTGAAGAAGACACATTGGGTACAATTTGATGCACTACTAAATTTCACCAGTTATCACTTGGAAGGGAAAAATATGCTTATTAATAGGTCTAATCAAAGAGTGGATAAATGTCTTGGTCCCAATGGTAGACAACAGCCTGTGGTCAGCTGCCAGGTTGCAGAGAGCAGCTTTGATTTTAGCAGCTCACCAAGATGAGTTAAGTGGCACCAGAAAAACATGATGCATGTAGACAAACTATATTCATTGTTCCAACTCCCCAGAGAAACATATACAGAAAGTGCATAATTCCCCTACATGAACTCCTTAATGCAGGCTGGGAAATAGCTCTGGAAGCAAGGCACGCTTTGGACAGGCTACTGCATTATTCCTTTTAGGAATGATCTCATCATCTAGTCGAAAAGAAATGTAGCCTCAGTGTTTCTGGAAATTGAAATTCTCTCAGTGGAGAATGGTTGTTTGCTATGGGGATTTAAACATTACCTCTCTGAGGAATTTTTACAGAAAAAAAATACTAATAGAATTCAATACTTGAATGGTAGCAAGGGCTGTTGAAAACTCAAAGAAAGGCCAGGAATAAAGTATGTTGCCCAACTTCAGATACAAACACAGAAATGAAAAGTCAGTGTCGAGTAAAACCCTGTAACATGTTAAAAATGGCATCATAGCATCCAGGAAAGCTCATGTAAATCTCACCTTTCATCAAAGTTTGGAGCAGAAACAGCAACAACAAACAGGTGAATTCCATCTTTTCTGTCAGCTGACATTGATGGCTGCTGCTTGTGGTCAGAAATAGTGCATTTGACAAATTTCTGCTGTATACACTTGATATGATTCAGAATATATTTGTCACTAATATGATGCCTGAAATTGAGAACTCATCAATGTACAAGTTTAATTTATGATTGAAGATGCTTGCAATATGACAGCTTAAGTAGCATCTATGTGAATTTTTTCTCTAAAGGGGTTTAAAAAGCAAACCAAAGAAGCTCTATTAGAAACAACTTTTCAAAAGAAGGCAACACAAAATATTTTACTTAATCAATGTCTGTGAACTAAAGGCTATGTCAGTCCCCAGTTTGGTGAGACATGATTTTTTTGATTATATCAGGTCGACATCAGCTGTAAATTGGGCCCTCCAGACTCACACTGATGCTCAAATCTATGAAAAGTTAGGGTAGTGGTTTTAGCTTTCCATGTTTTTCTGAAAGACAGAATGCATTATTCCTTTTATCCATGCTTTAAAAAAAACCCAAAACACCCCCACCCAGTAGCAGTGCTGCACCCCAGAATTGGTTCAGGGTGGTAAATCCTAATATTCTTCTTATAGTTTGATACTTGATGTCTAAGACCCAGAAAAGTGCAAGATTTTAGATTCATGTTATGTACCTAGTTAGATGTATGGTGGGTTGGCTCTTAATTTTGGTAACAACTCCTAAGTCTAATAATTCAATAGTGGAGGGATGGATTCTACTTCAGTGTCAAGTTCATTATCTCAAGACAGTTCTGATGACAACTGTATCCTTGATAGGATTTAATCAGTCTGCTCCCATTAATCCCTGGAACAGCATTACTTATACATATGGTGCGTGTTTAATCTCCTATGATTAAGTGACTCCCAAAAAAGCAAAGACACATCTAAATGAAGAGGAGTTGAAGGATTATTATTCTTCTAGCTGGATGACAGGTCTCTCACATCTCCTGATTTTTTACATGGCAGTGCTGAGTGGTGGTGTTTGGCTTGTCTTAGATTTCTCTCTGGGTTATAAAATGGGCAGTGGGCTCTGATTTAGCAGAAGGAACCAGCTGAGTCATTCTGATACCATCAGACTGTGGTCTCCAAACCCTCAGTCTACTCTGCTCTGAAATATCTGCTCCTCAAAGAAAAGGGGACAAGAAAGAATAAACAAAAACAGGGCACCAAGCATTTCACAAGAAAACTGGAGAAGCAGAGTGAGATATTTTCCTTCCAGACAGCATTCTAGGTTCCATATGTTGTAGACAGAGATGGATCAGTGAGTGTGAGTAGACAGATCAGGTTTTTTATTTCTTCTTGAAGTCAGAAGGGACCCACAGCGCATGAAAACCAAAGCAAACATGCAAAGCATTCAGGCACTAACAGGTATTAAGAGAAACTGCAGAATTTACCTTGACAGAGCAATGTGGTTATAGAGACAAACAGCCCATGGTTGGCTGCTATTTGATGCAGCTTTTAAGCACTCACCATGGGTGCACAGGCTGCAAATGACTCACAAAGAGCCTGGAGTGATACTGAACATGCAAGGACCACATCCAGAGACTGTGTTTTGCTGTTCTCTGAAAGAAGCAGTGTGTAAGGCTGTGGAAGTGAACTTCTGAGGAAAAAAAAAAGGGAGTTAGAGGATTTTTGTGCAAGACTAATCTATTTTAGAGCAAAGTTATTTCTAGTGTAACCTGCAACTCACTGCTTAAGGGGACAGACAAGGAGGATAATTCAGAATGTATTCAATTATTAAAAGAGAAGAGGATAAATAAACACTAATTCAGCATAAAGTCAAGATGCCAAGAATGAAATTAATCAAGGCGCTCAGGGATAAGAGGAGATAAATGTGCTAATTTCCTATACAACAATGTTACTGACCTGTGTAATAATAGCAATTGAAATGCATTTTTGAGCATAAATTCAGCCTTCTGGGGAGGAATGAAACTTGGTGAGATCTGCAGGACTGGAATGCTACTTCTCCTATTACCTATTCAGGAAGGGATGAGTGGACAAAGAGGGAGGTAGAGAGTTATTCTATGTCAAAAATTATATTATTTGCTGGAATCACTTAGAGCTCAGAAGCAAACATTTAATGGCTCTTTATAAGCTAATATCCTAACAGGTAGGACAGAGTGTTATAGATTAAAGACTTGAGCACAAGCTGATGAGCCTCACACTCTGAGCAAGAAATCATGTAGGTTACTGAGCCATGCAAAATAAGAGAATCAAAACAAAGGGATGTGGGACTGTGGAGTGGATAGTCGTTAATAATAGTTTACAGCAAAGAAGAGAAATCATCCAGTAGTCAGAAAAAACCAACTTACATTATAAGCATTATAAGGTGTAAAATTGCTAATAAAAAAAAAAAAAAAAAAAAAAAAAAAAAAGGAGGAGGAAAAGGGGAACACAGCACAATCAAGGATACTCCCTTTCCATAGATCAGTTTGTTGATGACTGGTTGGCCAGCACATCTCATTGGGT
This sequence comes from Mixornis gularis, assembly GCA_003546035.1. Classification (NCBI taxonomy): domain Eukaryota; kingdom Metazoa; phylum Chordata; class Aves; order Passeriformes; family Timaliidae; genus Mixornis; species Mixornis gularis. Next base: position 618,053 of record QVAJ01000147.1, on the reverse strand, counting down.
GTCCAGCAGTGGTGGACATGGAAACATTTGGGCTGATAATGGGTAGTTCCAGCTCATTGCAATGTACAGAAACAATCAATGAGATGATGGTTGTGTGTTCCTAAGCTCTGTGCCTGGTCATGCTCTTCAGCCTCTGCAGCTGCTAAACGGTGACAGAATAAAGGTAACTTCAGTGTCACTCGTCAGCATTTGCCTCTTTGCACCGGAGCCAGCTTGTTTGCACCTTGCCACAGTTTTTGACAGGAACTGCTGAAGTCTTGCAGTTGCTGCTGTTCAGAACACAGCTGTTGCCTAAAAAATAAAAAAAAAAAGGTAAGTTTTGATATTAAAATGTGAACATGGGGAATACTGCTCCAAATCATCGTGCAATCAGACTTTTACTACCAGCCTGTTCAGAGTGAGCTCTGTGTGATGCTGCATAACTTTATGTAACAACTTCAAGTGCTCTGCTCATGATTTGAGCACATCTGTTCTGCATCTGTGAGCTCTCTGCTTTACATGAGCAGATCCACAGAGTCAAAAATGTGAGAACAGCTTTTATTGCATCAGTTGGAGGTAAAAAACCCAAATGGAAAAGCATGAACAAAAATAAAGTTAAAACGTTTAGAACCCTCCGGCTGAAAATGAAATCACTGCAGCTAAAAATTCAGACTTGAGTGCTAAAATGAGATAATGGTAATAAAAAAAATTAAAAAATGTTTCACAAGCTTTGCAAAGAAAGAAAGAGTGAAACAGAGATAAAGAAAGAAAAAGAAAAAAGGAAAGATATTGAGGAATATAAATTAGGACATAAAACTAAAAACTAATAAGGAAAACTACAGGGTCTGCAAAGTTTTGAGTAAAAGTAATATTTTGCAAGTAAATTTGGAACAAATGAATATGTAAAGAAGAGAGGGTTTTCTTTAAATAGTAAATGATGTCTATAGAATTGTCTACAGTATAGAGAAGATATGTTCCTCTTTTGGACTTTGTAGAGCAGTTAATATACTGTGATGGCAGCACATCTAGTGACGAGAATGGTGTATTTTCTCTTCCAGCAGTGAGTCAAAGAAATATTAAAAAGAAGGTATTGAAGTATATTTTCATATCAGTAGGTCTGGATGGATTGCATCAGAGACTTTAAAATGTTGTTTGAGCAGCTCTCTGTACCCTTAGCACTGATTTTCAATAAAACTTAAAACAGTAAGCTTGTTTCAGAAAATTGAAAGGAAGCCAGGGCTATAAGAAAATAGGAAAAGAGTAAAGTAGAGAATTTGATGGGCCTACTGGGCCTTTCAGCTCTAAAGAATGGCCAAAGCAAGGAGGGGTAGTAAAATCATTTCTTATTGCCTAGAATACATTGAAAATAGGTTGTGCTAGTTAACTTGATATATTTTTTCAATGAAGTAATACATTTGGTTGAAAAAATAATGGAGCTGATACAAGCACAGAGCCTTCTACAACTTCTGACCATATTTTCATTAGAAATTTAAGTATTACAAAATAAAAAAAATGCACATTAATTGTGTGCTTTTAAACCTTAATTGAAAACTCAATGTGTGGATATCTAAATACAACTGGACAATGAGCATGATAATATTTTAGCATTTTTCTTAAAAACTTCCAGAGAGAATTGGCAGGTGAGATGAACCTGTTGAGTGTCATAAGCTGTGAATATGATCCCCCACAGCAAGTCTGGCATTAAAACCCAAGGGAGTTGGACACAGGCCATGTTCACCATGCCTGAAGATGACGTGGAGGTCACAGCAGATAGAGAGAGACATGAAGGGGAGTTCATGCTATGACTGTTCTATGGTGTTTCCAAGTATTTCCTCTCCTTGGAAAAGACCTGAACTGTTAAAAACAACAGGTGAATTTTACAAGGAGAATTGCACTAGTGGGACACCATGGATGTGAAAACAAGTAACTCCTTTCAAGAAGGATTCTGTTAAAGGGCAGAGAGTACGGAGAAGGAACATGCGAAAGATGAAAAGATAGAAAATTGTTCTTTATACTGATAAAATCAAAGAGCTCTGCTGGCTCAGATTTATGCACAGAAGATTAAGGGGATGACTTCATGTAGGTCTGTAAGTACTGACATGAGAAGAGTCTCATAATAGAGTGTCCTACAGTACAGCAGTCTGAGACATAACAGTGAGTGTTGGGTGGAAGCTCAGGTTAGAAGGATCAGATGAGACAAAAAAGATGCATTAAAGACACTGGATCTGCCTTTTGCAGGGGTATGTTTGTGATCCTCAGAAATGTTTAAATCTGTTTCACAGGGAACAGGACAGAGAGTGCTGAGCCCACCCTGAGCACGTCTGGAGAACTCCAGCCCTGCTTCCCATGAAGCTGAGCTGTTGGGCAGCCAGTCTGTATGCTCAGGTGGTCACCAAGGATTGACCTAACTTTGGTCCAGTGGAGAGTGTACCAGATGGGAGGCAGGAGAACTACAGCTTTGGTCTCTGGTTCTGAGTCCTCGTTTTTGCCTTTCCAGCAAGAAATCAATTCAGGAAGACCCCATAATTTTATTTTTTTTTTCATTCACTCACTTAAAGGAGTTAGTGAAACAGTCTGGATTAGGCTGCAACATCTACCAATTAGGATTAAGCCTAACCTAGTTACAACTAATCATGGTAAAAAAAGGGAAAAAGAGAAATGGACAGACTGAGCACAACTGCCCTGTGAGGAAAAAAAAAATTAGAGAAACAATTCTAAAGAATAGAATACATCTTCAGTTAGTGTTAATTTTTCCCACACAGGCAGAATCCTTTCAAACTCTTCCTGGAGAGTGAAAGCGAATGGAAGGTTAAAACCATGAAGATATGGTTCCCTGATGCAGGAATGTCTCACATTAGCATTAATATAAATTACCCATATGCTTCATAGTCTGAACAGGCTCAGTGTTTAAATTGACTCCACGGGAGCTATTAGGAACAAAGCAAACTCCAAAAGAGGCTCCTGGAATACCTAATGCCACAGGCCAGTAAAAGCTTCCTTTATTTTCTTAGGACCCCCATGAAGGTAAATATGTACCTTGGAAGAAGAATCTAAACATTATTATCTATGCACACTGAAGGCAAAGCTCATTTTTATAAGGATGGAAACCACGTGTAAAACCTACTGAAAATGAGAAATAGAAGATAAACTAAAAAAATGCTATTTTAGCTGTGAGATATCTTTTTCAGATATGTCAGTTACTGTCCAAAACCTAAAGTGATTGGGATTTTTCCCTTCTAGGTCTTTGCTGTGTGATTATTTAATTAAAATACAATGGAGATCTACTCAAAAGCATGACAGCCTTTAGAGAGAGATTTCCATGCTACTGTAGACAAATGATCTCATGCAGCAGATTTCTAGGTTGGCAAAACTTTCTTACATGTTTCTGTCTTAAAAACTTGTACTTGTTCAAATTCATGTATTCTGCTTATAAAATTAAATCAGTTGCTTCTCAATAGAAGAAACAACATGAAACTGTTGTTTCATGCATTTTTGGAACAGCTGTATGAAAAAAGAAGTAAATAAGTAAAATGACATATTTTAATTTTGTTTACTTATTCAACCAATAAATGTTCATTGCTTGACTGTTCCTGAATGAATACATTTAAATTGTAATACTCCCCAAGATATTAATATCATCAGTGTGCTGGAGCAATACATTTCATAGACAGAACTACTAGCCATTATTTTACATAATATTTTAGTTAATTTTTAAAATATTAATGAATGCAAATGAACGAAATAATTTTTTTGTAACTTCCATCACCCACACAGTGTCAGGAAATGTATTTCATCCAATAAACTCTAGGCCAAGTTGATTTGGGCTACAAGGAGAGGTGAGCCAAGATCTGTAAACATCTAATATCAGATTTATTACTTTTTTTTATTCCCACAAAGCAGCTGGAGTGTAAACTCTGTGAAATCTTCTTGCTTCACAAGCTTCTGTGTTGGCAATAGTGGGTTGAATTTCATCTTAATTTAAATCAAAGCCACAAGTATAAATTAATCTTGGTTTTACAGAAATTCATCTACTGATTCCCCCTTCTCAACTCCTATCCCTGCTGGAGTCATAAGGTTTGGTTTTCCTTCTTTGAGCTAAGAATACTGACTCCTACTGAGCAGGTAGAGATGCTCAGTGAGAGCACTGTGAATGCTACTGCACACCCTGAGCACAGGCACAGATCTGTATATTAATTATATATCTTAATTTTAAAATGAATTCTTCATCTGAGCCTTTTTATATCCTTGAACTTAGCATAAAACCTGTCTTGCATAAAGAGAGTCTCATGTGTATTTGCAGGATTCGGGCCATAGAGAGTAACCCATATCACAGCATTATTTTTAATTGCACTCTACTATATGAATAAGCCCTCACAAGTCATTATTAATTTTAGATGAAGTAAAACATTAGTTCAAGCAAAAATCTCAACTACCCTTGCTGCACTGGAGTTGTTTTTCAATTAAGGAAATATTTGATCCATTAAAGTGAATGCTAAATATGATATATCATAAACACACAGTACTACACTGAAAAATACTTGCAGAAAATGAAAGCTCCATTTCAACTCCAAGGGTGTAAAATATTTATTAGCAGTTTAGAAAGCTCTTATTTGAAATTGACTACAAATTTCCTTGAAACGTAGCTTAGATTTTTTTTTATTTTCTGTTGTGAAAATTCAAATATGTGTCGTAGGTGAGGACAGTGTATGTGATCCCCTTTAAAAATAAAGCTAAGCTCATTCCTCTGGTAAAGTTCTTTCCCTCTGTCTAACCACCACCCCCAAATGTACATGCATGTAATACAGGCATGACAAGTCATAGCACTGCCCTCCCTACCCAAATCTGTTCCTATGTGAGGGAGAGGCATTTTCACACAAGACCAATGTACTTCTTCAAGCCATGCTGCTGCACATCCCACTGTAGATATGCATTTAAGATATATTCTTTAGACTGAATGTGTCTATTACCCTGAATTCCTCTGTTGACCTCTTTTCATTGAGGGCAAAACTGTCAGACCTGCAGAAAGGTGTCTCCAGTTGGAAATTCATCCTCCACTCAGGAAGCCCAAGGCAGTTAAAAGGAACTTTGCCATATGCTTGGCCATTCAACTCATGTTGCTTCATATTTCCTCACAGCTTGCTGAGAATCTGCCTTATTTTAACTGACACTACTACCAGAATCAAAATCTTTGTCCAGACCCTTCAATACAAATACATAAAAAGGACAGATTTGAAACCTACCAGGTTTAACCCTTACACACTCACAGATTAATATAGGATGGAAGGAGTTTCTGGATGCTAATTAGTTTAACCTCCTGCTCAGAGCAAGGCCATAGTCAAAGGTGGATCACCTTGTCCAGCTAAGTTTTGAATGTCTCTAATGATGAAGATTTCACCTGGCAATTAGGGCCTATAGATACAAAGTTTAAAGAAAAAGATTATCTTTTATCAGACCAGCAGATACAGCTGAAATAAACAGAAAAACTTTCAAACTCTTCAGAACTATATGGATAAACTGGCATTTTGAGTCAATCCAGCACTGTTAATTACATCAAAGCCATAATTAGCAACAGCATGAACTTTCAAACTGTTGTCTTGAGATGAAAATTACCATTTCAATGATCAAAGCAAGATTTTGGATGATGCTCAGACCTTGCCAAACTTGGAATACCAATAGAAGGAGGGACATGAAAGGCTTTGGAAATCAGCATTTTTGATGATAGACAGGACTCGAGTTCCAGTACTGAAGGACTGTTGTCTCTTGGTCCCCAGGAGTTTCCTCCTGGTAGCAAAGGACGGTCACTTTTGAGAACCCCTCCTGGCACTGTCTTGTGTCAATAAACACTGTCCTCTTAGCTGCCACCACATTGAGAGTAGTTGCTGAAGGTACACTCTGTAAAACTCACTGAATGATGTTCTATTGTATATGAGATTCCTGTGTGCATTCAGATTCTATATTCACTGCAGCAATCTGAATTGCCTTGATCATAAGCATTCAAGTGGTTATTCCCTAATTTTACTACTTTAATGCACTATTCTGCAAAATTACTGCAATATCATTACAGAGTGTGCTAAGAGCCTTTGGAATTTAGACTGCACTAAGAAGGGCAGGGCCCTGCAGCATGGGATCAGGCTGTTTTTGGAGCTCCACTGAAGTTTGTGGTCTTAATAACATTTCTTACTGAGAGTGCTAAAATGCTAAACTCTAATTATAAATGCCCCTCAAATGTTGTGATTTCTAAGCTGTGTGTTTACTTTTCTGGAAGGGGAAGTTGCTGATTTACAGAAGAGGGATTTGGAAAATTTAATCCCTCAAAATTAAACCTTCTGCAAAGTACATATTCATATATGTCCAAAGCAGTTTAATCAAGAATGAAACAGTAAGAACGTGAATGCTGGCAAGATACTCAGTTAGGGAGTCAGACTGATACAAACTGGGGACTCATTCTGGGTTAAAAGCTGCTCTGCAGAGGCCATGGGATGGTTGGTGTGTAATGCTCTGACTACCCAATGTCACAGAGCGAGTTGTAATGTGAGATCCCGTGTAAAAGGAACACGACCAACCCAGAGCATTAGCATATTTAACTTCTTCTAGCAGTGAAGGATAATAAAACTGTCTTTTTCTCATGCTTTAACTTTTTGATTTATCTCTCAGACTGTGTGTACAGCAGCCAGGTGCATCAGGGCTCCAAGCTGTGGACTCCTGAGGGGTTTTGTATCCATGTGTATTTCCACATGCCCAGATAAGAGTAAGTCTCAGACATGGCCTGTAAAAGGTGGCTTTGACTGATGAATGATAAAATCTTTCACGTGGTCAGAATGGAACAAGCTATGTGAAGATTTCTCAAGTCTCTGAGGGTGTCCTGCACTTCTCAGAATGGCTCAATAATAGCAAGACAGCTTCTCTGGACATGCTTTGTAAAAGAAAATGGTTTAATAATGACAAAAATAATAAACATCATAGAACAAAGAAATGTAGGTCGACCACAGTGTAGAGAGCATCTTACACTGGGTATGGCAGTCCAAAAGAAGATATTGAGCTCCTTCCTGCAGTCTTTTTAGCACCTGATGCTCTAGGTGGGCTATTTGGCACCTTACCCAATGAAATTGGCAACAGGCTTTGAGGTGCACTTCCAAAACCCAATCCGTGCTCTTGTGCTGGCGCTGAGCCAATTACAATGAGAGGACTGTGGAAAATTCTAGTTCAACTTCCTTACATGTTTAGAGATAAACTGAAACTCTTTCTTTATATAGAATAATTTGTGTGGGTGTGGAAATGCATTACAACAGGTGAAGTGTCGATATCTGCGGCCTTTCAAGCAGTCCTGGGATCTTCTTTCAGTCAATGGGCAGTTTGTCCTTCAGATACCAATTATCCTAAAATAGACGCCGATATTTGGTCAGACAAATTGCCTTCCATTCGGCAGAACTTGGATTTTAGGATGACACAGACGTAAATGTCTATGTCTTAGATGTCTTAAGAGAAGTGAATTCCCCCAAGCATTCCTGTGTTGTTAATACAAATTATACCCATTTTGCATCCTAATTTAACACTCTGTAGCAGGACTACAAACTTGATGGTGGTATTGTCCCAGAATAATTATAGAGAAGAATAATTATAAAAGTAAATTCAGGCTGATTCAGGTTTAGCTCTTACTGGAGGTAAGATACTTAGGGAGGCATGAAAAGGAGAATTGACACATGCCTTTAAAATCATATTTTAGGCCATATTTCAGTAAGAAAATTAATTCTGTCCCAGTGGATGAAACACCTCTGAAGATTGAACACAATGGGTTATTTCTTCATGTTTAATAGCTTTGATTCAAGTTATCAGTGTTAAAGTTGTTCACTAATACTACTTTTTGTCAGAAACATAAAGTTCCAGAAGGAATTCATATTAGAGGCTTGACTCTGGAACCTCCAGGTAAGTCCCCTGATCCTGGGGTTCTTGTTAATGTGTGACAAATCTTTCTTGTTTGATCAGAAGAAGCTTTGAAACACTTGGAAAACAATTTAAAAAAAATTGAAACCTGAATTTTTCTGTTAAAATGAAGTATTTCTTGCTGCTTTCTCCAGTTTAAATTTCTTGTATTTACTATTATTATTCTTTGTGCATTACCCAAATACAAAGACTGATGTTGCAAAGAGCTGGAATTCTGTATTGCTCATCCTAGAATCAGACAGATTTATTTAAATGAAGATATTACTGCAAAACAGAGGATGTCTTTCAGATAATAACTTTTTAGGTCCTGCACAGAGATAGAATTTTCTAATCTATTTAAATGATACTGGTCTGGTTTCAGGCATGGTCCATATGGCACTTTTTACTGTAAATACTGCTTCGATCTTTCTTTCCCCTTTACAATTCCAAATCTCATGGCTGGCTATTTAAAGATTTTTCACCTGCCTTCTCTACCTGGTATCAGTCCCATGAGCAAGCATTACCAGTAGCACTGAATATGAGCCAGCATTTTGTGTGTTTTCATCAAGGTTTATTATAAATTATAAAAGTGATTTTCCAAGGAATCCCCCCAATATAATTTTCTCTTGCAGTTCAGGTTTGCACTCTCTGTTGACTCTTTCTAAACTCTGTGGAAGCCTGTGGCTACACCAACCTCAGGAGAGGGCAGTGGTCATTGAGTGTTCATTTCCCACCAAACCCTGGCTCAGTGTGCACCACAGCTGCAATGATTATGATGATCAAAAAAATAATGGATGTGTTTTAATAACTGGAATTAATGCAATGAAATCCACTGCACTACACAGTATATTCACAGAAAAAACAAAAAAAGGAAAAAAAAAAAAAGAAAAAAAAAGGCAGATCATGCCCCAGTGGGTTTATAACCTTACAGTAAATCAAAACATTGCAAATAGATATTAACAGATAGGAAAAACTTTACGAGTGCCTCCAGTGCATCAGCAGCCTGACTCCTTCCAAATGATTTGTTTCTCATTATGAAATTCAGGTGAAAATCATAGAAAATCAAGGTGAAATATCACCCTGCAGAGTTCACTTAGTCTATCCCCTGCCAAAGGTAAAAACCTCCCTATTTATGCCATTCCTACATTTAAATAGATACATACACTATGCTGCATGTACTACAGCTGAGCAACCAATCACAGACTTTTATTAACTTTATTACTGCACGCTTTCTCCTGATGTTTAATATGAACCTTACATGCCAGAATTCATCAAAGAGATGAGAAATAGATTTTTCCATTATTCTTGACAGCAACTTTTTGCAAATCCTATAATGGCTTGAGTTGGAAGGGACCTTTAAGGTTACCTAGTTTCAAGCCCCCTGTCTTGGGCAGAGACACTTTCCACTAGACTAGGTTGTTCAAAACCCAGTTCAGCTTGGTCATGAACACTCCCAGGGCTGGGGGATCCACACCTTCTCTGGGCATCCTGCACAAGTGCCTCATCACCCTCAGAGTAAAGAACTTCCTAATATCTAATCTAAATCTGCCCTATGTGACTTTAAAGCCATTCCCTCGTGTCCTATCACCCTGTGCCCTTGTCAAAAATCTCTCTCTAACTTCCTTATAGGACTTTTTAGGCACTGGAAGGTGTTCTTAGGTCCCCCCAAAGCTTCTCTTCCTGAGGCTGAATAACCCCATAACAGAGATGCTCCAGCCCTCTGAGCATTTTCATGGCCTCCTCTGAACTCACCCCAACAGGTCCATGTCCTTCTTTGTGGTAATGCACCCCACACCCCCAGCAGGTGCTTCCAAATAGAGTTTCAGTTTACCTTTAGACATTTTAGGAAGTTTAACTAGTTTTTTCTCATTGTAATTGGCTCAGCACCAGCACAAGAGCATGGATTGGGCTCCGAGAGTGTAACTCAAAGCCTGTTGTTAATTTCATTGAGCCAAGAGCCAAATTGTCCCTCCTAAAACATTCAGTATTTAGGAAGGAGCCCAAAGTAAGTAAGGGGCTTTTTGGAGTGTTTTTAGCAGGGTGTCAGAGGTTTTCTCAGACACCTGTGTGTGGCCTTTCTTTTGTTTTTCTGTAACCTTTGTTATTTTGTTATTTTTCACTTATTAAACCTTTGGCTTTACAAAATACCTCTGAGGAGCAGTCTTGATAAAATTATTTTAGCCACTTCTCTGCAAGGGCTGGACCCTCAGAGACTGATAGATTTACATGTGGTTTATAAGACTCTGGCCACATATTAACCTGTATAATTTCTTTACTTGGGGGCCCAGAGGAGGATGCAGTATTCCAGGTGGGGAACATTTGCTAAATGACCAGAGTCATGCAGCACCAGTACAGTTAATGCACCTTTTGTCACAGCCAAAAAGATGTAAAGTACTTTCATGCATTTGTTTTAATTTGAGACCTGAATACTCTCAGAAGTCATTCTCAGAAGGAAAGGTAAAACCCCAAAGGATCCCCAAACATTTGGGAATATATAATTGAGTAAAACTTTCATCACCTCCCTGGCTGTGTTATTGAGACAGGGGTAAGCTGTCTTACTAGAGAGCATTGAGTAATCTTTTGAATCTGGATAAAATATGAGAGACGTCTCTATCATGCATTATGATCAGGAAACCAAACTCCCTGGAGTTAAAATATACGTGTGCACCTTCATCAATCTTATTTTGGAAGTATTACACCATTTTTCAAGATTTCTGGGCTTTGGTTTGTGTATCAGTTAGGTCTAGAATCTCATCCATTTTCTCTGTAAGCAAATAATTATGACCAATGGCAAATTCTGCACTAGAGACACTCAAAAAAGTATTTTGGGTTTATTAGAAATGACTGAGTACACGGCAGGCACAAGTGTTAAGAGCATTAAAAGACAAAAAAATTATGTGGATTTTAAGACTATCCCAAGTAGACCCAGCAGCACCTAAAAACTGCTTGCTTGGAATACTGGACGGATCAGGAATAACAGTGTTTAAAACAGAATCAGGAAAGAAAGTAATAAAAACTCTGCCATTAATTTATGTGAGCTTTTCATAAGTGTTCAGGGTAATAGAGCTGCAAAGCACTCAACAGAGTTTTAACTAACACCTTGTCCATGGACATAAAACCACAGCTGTTTCCTTAAAGACCTTTCTCCTTTATTTCCTGTTGGGGGCAGTGGGTGCTGGTGCTGCCCCAGCCCAGCCCGTGGGGTTGGAGCTGTGCAGCTGCTGCCTGCACTTGTCTCCTCTTCCCATTTCACCATTGCTCAGCACATCTATTTGGAGCAAAACTAAAGTGTTTGCTTTCCAAGTGAACCCAGAGGAATGCAGAGGGAATGAAAGGGCCAGCAGGACTCCACTCGGAGCAGTGACTGTGCAGTGCTTGAGGCTGTTTTCTCTTACTTTCTCCCATAACTTCTATAATAAATTTATTTAGTTTTAACTTCCCAAAGAGTTGGGGGTGGGGCAGTGTGATCTATGGCTGTTCACTTGTGATGGAGGGAATTGTATAGAAAACTTTTCAGATGTAATTCCTTCACTTCAGAACATTGATTTCCATTTATCATCCATTTCTCCTCCTCTCACCTTCTTTCACTAGGGTTTTCCTTCCAGTCTCCCAGTTTGCCAGACTAGCTCATGGCTAAATACTAAAATGTATTTTTCCATCTTATCTTCTTTTCCCTATTTCTCTCCTCTGTCCTTTGAATAATGGGTTCAAAGGAAGTACTATAATCCAAAAAAGTAATCCAAACGGATCTGTCTTCTTGTTTACACACCTCACTGCAATTCCTGTCTGCCTCCTGGGCTGCCTGTACTGGATGTACCACCACATACCACTGATTCCTTGGATCCTTCAGAAGTTTGTTTGTTTGGGCTATTTTATTGTAGCTGAATTCATTTATCAAAGACAAATGCTAACCAATAGATTAACATTTGTTAAGAATTTCCTGGGTCTGACTGATAAAATGATTAAGGAAAAGAAAAGATGTTTCATGATGCTACAGAAAACGCAAATGTTAATTTTAGCAGATCTAAGATCTAAAGCTGAAATGAAATAACATTTTAAATGGCCAAATTGAATGAACTGAAAAATGCACCATCCGGAAAACATTCCATCTGACTCCCAACTGACATCTTAACTAAATAATTTTAGTAAACAAATAAGAGACAGGATTTAAAAGAAACAGATTGAAAGGGAATGAAAATATCTGTATGAAAGTTGAACCCCACACTTTTATGCGTTACAGCTGATATCAGAGAAAAGCCATAATTACTAAGCAAATCTCTCATTCTCATCAAATGACTGGAAGATCTGGCAAAAACTCCAGATATTCCAGATATTACTCCAAGTGACTTCCATGTTGCCATAGAAGAGGGATGTTTTCCATGCTGTGGCTCTTATGCAGTTATTTCACTGCCACACTGATTTTTCTAATTCTCCGATGAACAAACTACTTTGCAAACATTGTGATTTCAAAATCTCTCATAATTAAAGAAACAAAAAGAAGACCCACTTTGACATCCCGGTGAAACTTCCTGTGATTGCAATGAATTCTTGAAAAAAACCCTCACTGACTGTCCTCATTTCCCAATGCCAGCATCATGCCAATGTGCAAGCCATGGATATCTGTCCCCTTATAGCAGGGTCCTCCCCTGCATGCTGTGGGTTTGATCATGCAGTCTGTGTTCATGAAACAATTTTATTTAATTTTCCACTAGCTAAAGCAATTTTCTGTAACTTCGAACTTTGTTTCAATATTTGAAAAATTAGGTACTATTGACTATAGGCTGGCAGATAACCCGTTGACATTTTTAGCTGCCTTTTTCGTAAAGCTGGCAGCATCTTTCTCTGTTGAGGCTGAGATTCTTCACTATTTAAAAGTCTTTCTCAGAATTGAAAAGGCATCTCTCTCTCTGTCCCTAAACTGTTCACCTCTGCCCTGACAACTCATATTCCCTTTACATATATATATGTAAGACAAATATATATACATAAAAGACATGTATATATATTTTTATATATAAAAAAGACAATGCTTGATGAAGAGAGTGGATAATTGTGTTAGTCTGCCATGATGGTTGGTGTTATTTACCTGGTTTTCACCTGGGATAATGCACACCATTTAGGAAGTTTTCTTTCCTGAAATTAAATTTCCTGGATGTAGTTGAGTCACTTCATATTAATTTATTTCTAGTCCACTTGCAAACAATTTAGAGCAAAAGCAAGCTCTGTATTCTGGTATTCTGGGATTTGTCCTGAGATCTCAAAGGTCTGCTGGTACTGAGATGGAAAAGTTTCTCGCTGTCTGCCCCAGTCATGCCTACAGCATCACAGCCCAGTGGAAGCTCCCCCAAAGGCTTTTGTCAAGCAGCGTATTTTTCCCCTGGGGAAAATTCCAGTCAGACCTTGTGGGAACAGAGGCCAGCCCTGCATCTCCATGGGCAAAGCAGGATCCACAGAGTGCATGTCCCACAGCACAAGTGCCTCCCACACCTGCACCCACAGCCACAGCAGGGCTGTCACCGCTGCATCACCCCAGCCTGCAGCTGCTCCCTGCTGTGCTGAAGCCCATTCCTGCCGGGAATTGAAGCACTGGAGCTCAACGGTGCATTGCTCCCGAGGGAGAGTGAAAGAGCACAGGAGGAATAAAGAACAGCTCTTCAACAGGAAGGGTCTGGATGCTTCCTTCAACATCAACCCACATGCAATATGTTCTGCTTTTGTACCCCAATACATCAAACCTATCGAGCTTTGCTTCTACTGGAGCTCGTAGTTAGAATTATTCTCTTTAATTATTTTTTAATGCTTGACCACTGAGAAGGATGAAAAGAACAAGTTCACTGTCTCTCACTACCTTCCTCAATGAAGCCGATGAAGATTTTTTGAATTTTATGGCTTAAAAATTACTTAATAAATCTTTATAGACTGAGGAACAGTAAAAGCTCTAGCTATCTTTTAGGCAGAAAAAAAACTTTACATATATGAGGATAAATTATTGAGTTTAATACATCTCTCTTCTCACTAAATAATGTTAGCACACTATTCAGAGAAATATTGGAATAAAAATGAATGGAGACCCATTATAATATTACATACAATTTGTCTGATATATTTAATCATCTTTATGCCTTACACAGGATGAAATAAAAAGTACTTTCAGGGGAGAATCTTGACAGCAATACAGGTAAGTGGTAGGTCAAAACCATTTTTCTACCCTGAGTTTTAGGTCAACAGATTTAGTGCAAGCACATACTTTTTTCAATTTATCCTGTGCATAGCAAAGAGATTTTTTAAATAAGATGTTAAGGTGAAAACATACCAAGGAAGTGGCAATTTTTTGTAGTGACTTTTGCAGCTAAAAATGTTGACTGCAATATGCTTTGCTAGAGGATCATAGTTAAATATTCACAAAAAGTTTACAAAAATTTGTATCTGGATTTAGTGACCACGACTCCATTTTAGGTGCAAAGAAGAAATCATTATATTTTCCAGTGTAATACCTGCAGAAATAGACATGGTTTCTGAGATTATTAATATACGTGGTCTCATTTTGATGTTTATTAACTTTTTTTAAAGTATTTTAAAAGTACTTAATTTTTTGAAAGGTTTTTTCAATTGCTTTTGGTAACAAGAAAAAGTAAAAACTGCCTCTTTGCTTTTTCAGGTACTTTCAACTTCAATGAGAATCAGAAAAATGCCCCAGTTAATTTCTACACACTCCTTCACTGATGATACCATTCCTCCTTCTTCCTGAGAGAGCGTGTGCATTTACACATCCACATCCAATTGCACACAAACTAGGTTTTGGATTTGGTTTTGGGTTTTTTTTTTTATTCTTTGGAAAGGAAAGGAGGCAAGGAATTCTCCTCTGCTCATCCCCTGCCAGACAAACTTCTACTGGTGAAAACCCCTGAGCAAGGAGAGGAAGGTGATTTTCACATCCCTGGCTGAAAGGCTTCTGTTTGAGAGCAAAAAGTGGCTCAGCCAGGGGACTAAAGGCAAGGAAGCAAAACTTTCTAAGTAACATTTGGGGAGGGCAAAGCAGAAGATGTCTGGGAGTCATTTCTTACATTAGGATCACTGCATTAAAAAAATCCATTAAAAGTCTTTGAGGCAGGGAACAGAACTCAAAATAGCACCTCATTCTCCAGATGACAGGAAACAAAATGGTTACTGGTGTGACAGAAAAGTATTTACCTAAGAGAAACCTCTGCCAGAGAATCAGAGTACCAGGTACTTCAAAACCTCAAAGTAAAGCTAGAAATAAATTCACAATCATTGATTTTATCTAATAAAATCCATATTCTGGTAACACTCTACCATCCTTTAGAGGGGAGCAGATTTAGACAAATGTTCCTGATAGAAAATCAGCATACTACTGTGGTCAGCAGGAAAATGTTTCCAAAATGCCCTGAAGGAAATCATTGAAATAAAATTTCTTCATACACCTAAAACAAATATGTTTGAACATTTCAAAGAAGAATCATATTCTGGACTTGAGGCTTGATTTAGTTGCCTAAATTTTGGCAACAAAGTGCTGAACATAGTGCTTGTATAGTACCTGCAGGTTAAGCAGGATTTGCTCTGGCATTAGCACTGGCTCTAAATATCCAGGGTTAGACAACTGAGTCCTTTGTCTTGTCTTATTTGAAGATAAAAACAACAACTGAAAAGTCTCAGACTATCTTAGAAAATCAGCATTCAAGATTTTAACTCAGCAGTAGAAAATAAGGACTTCTCATTGCGAAGGTGACTGATTTTTTACTGTAGTCAGCTGAGTCCCACAATATTGAAAGATATAAATTAACCATAATCATATTCTTTGATTAAGATATTTGGACAGTAAGGACCAGGCTAAATACATAGTTTTACAGTAGGAAAATCTCTCTTATTGTCAAACATTCTATAAAGACTGTGTGAATGCATCTGCATCTACTTGTTGTCTGCCATGCTTTTCTTTCTCCTGAAGAAATAAACTGTCAAGTTTATTTTAAAGAAATCTTTCTTCTCAGTGCCTCCAAGCTTAAAACACCTTTTGCAGTAAATGCAACTATCAAGGAATTTATTATAGATTGCAGGGGACATTAAAATGTCAATAATTAAACACTGCAAGAAAGGAATTTTGAATGAAAATGGCTCATAAAGCATGCTTTAATATAAAGCATGCTTTATATCTTCAAAATATTTTCCAATTATTTTCTAATAAATTCAGAAGAGTTGCTGTTTTAGTCTTAATTTTTAACATGAATGCAGGAGATCCATAAAAAAGATTATAGTTTTAGCCAAAGAAACACCAGAGTTCCAGAAATAATTCATCTATGCTTATTTATAGCTATTACTAATTATGAGATTCTTTATTTTTTGATAATTCACAGATTCATGCTGATGAGTGTAGGATTCCTCTTCAAAATTGATTATATTTACTCACATTAGAAATGCATTGCTTTCTTTGTTGGTCTATATTCATCCTCCTGGAACTTCAGACTCATCAGAATTTGATGAATTCTCCAAGCACCTTAATGTTTTCAAACCCAGGCTTATTGAATACTCATAAAACAAAAGTTTGTCTCACTTTATATTATCAGGATCAAATACTGAAGATACTTGAATACCATTCTACTCTCTTCAAGGTATTGAAATCATAAAGTACAGCCTGCTGACATTTTCACAGTTTTTTTATTCAGTGTCTTCCTCATACCTTTTGAAATATGAGAGTGGGACACACTCAACTGAGAGTCACCATCAGCTTCTTGAGCCATCCATGGTAATACCCCTAACTGGTTTGTCTTGACTATTCTAAAATATTTCTCTTTATTCCTTTATGGTAGATATAGAGCTTTCCTTACTGGTCACTTGAAATACACTGCTTTAAGGCAGTATGTCAAGAATATTGGAATAAACCTGCAATAAAAAGATATGTTGGCAATAAAAGGAGATATGACAACAAAAATGGCAATCTGCCTCTTGCTTTTAACAGTGAATGTAAAATATGGGTAAGCGTTCTTCATTTCAATAGCAATGAATTCATAAATACATAGACACAAATCATTAGCATTTGCAAACAAACATTGCCTCTTTTCCAGGAGATGAGAACCTCAAGTGCAATGAATGATGTTTTTCATATTCCAAATCAATGTATTATTTATATTTGTTTTGTATTTGCTTCCAAAATCAATTAGGACTTCAATACCATTAATAATATTACAAGGGTGTGTACTCAGTCACACAATCCGATACTTCACTCAGCTCTTGAAATAGTTCCTCTAAGTCTCAAAGCTAAAAGTGAAGGTAACAATCCAATATAGATTTTTTCAGTAATGGAATGGTCACAAGACTGTCCAGAGGAAGTCACAGCAGGGGCCATTTTTTTTTCTTATATTTATGGACTAGTAAATATTCTTAGCAATTACTGACTGTTATTGGAAAGACTGAATTAAAAATATCCTTTTGTAACCAACAAGCATCAGGGGATGATCTCCAACATCAGACAAATCAGTGCACAGCCCTGTTCCCTTCTGGGGATTACAAAATGAACTACAACCAGCTGACTTTCCCACTCTTCTGTCTCTTCAGTGCTCTCCTTATGTCTTTTAAAATATGTCTCACATTCAACCACAATTCAATGGTATTTAGGTTTTGCAAATACAGTCTCCACTATCAATCTCCAGCTTTACACTGAGGAGTAATGTTTGCTGCTTTGTTATTCAACCCTGAGTTTTGCCTAGAGAGCAAAAGCTTCCATCTCCACCCTCCAAAGAAGAAAGAGACATAGTCTGGGTCTGCCAGCATGCAGCAGTATTCCGGGGGCTCTGCTGCTGCTCTGGGATCAGGAAACTGCACAGGCACAGGGCTCCAGGCACTGCTTTGCCTCCTGTTTGGAAGGGACACGTGGTGTGTCTGGGCACACCTTGGGGAGCAGGAATTGGGCAGTAGCAGAGGCACCTCAGACAGCACAGCAGAACATACCAGGGTGTTACCAGCAGAAAATCAGCATGGGCGTCATTATTGACCAGTTTGTCACTTTGTGGAGCACACAAAGGGCTTTTCTCTCCTGTCACTTGTTCCAGTATAATCAGGACGAGTCCTCTTGAACATTGTCAATTTAGGCAAATATTAACCTGGAGCAAATGTGTTTATCAATCCATTTTATGTATACTGAGAGACAGGGATTTGTTGTTGTAATTACATTTTTTAAAAGATGTGAGTTGCATAAATCTCATAATCATTTCCTCTGCCTATAATGGCTGTAATCTGCAGTTCAAGAAGACTCCTAATTGGTATTAATTCCCACCCTGTGGACCGTGTGTTTTGGCAAGTAATTAGGTCTGAAGGGATGGCCAAACACACTGATCTTCAAATTCTGAACAATTTAATTACAGGCTTGTATTCTGCATGGAGCTGCATACGACATGGGTTTAGTAGAGAGCATCAGTGCAGTCCTGCTCCAGAGGCTGGCTCTGGAGCCAGAGCAGAGACTGCTCTGCAGGAGGGGAGCAGGGCAGCTGATAAGGCCTTTTGCCCAAAACCACTGGATTCCAGGGCAAACCAAACTCTCAGCTGTGAGTGACCAGCTGGAGGCTGGGCCAGACTACTGAGTTTGCTGCAAACGCCTTCCTGAGAGAAGCTGGCTAACACTCAAAACAGAAAGTAGCCACTCAAAAGGAAGAATGCATTAAATTTTAAAGGGGTTCTAAACACAGAAGCTGCCTTAGTCATGGATTTGCAGAATAATTTTGCACGACTCTGCACATGAGAGTCTTTCTTTACTCTTTAAGAAATTAAGCCATTTCTTAGATTGTTTCGATATTTTTCTTAGCATGTTTTACTCATCAAGCAAATGCTGAGGCCACTTGTAAGCACAAGTTACTGTTCCAAATAAGAAGGAAACCTCCCCTGTTCCAACCTATCACTCATTAGCAGTTTCTTTGATGCCAGATAATGGGATCTTCACTGATGGGGGAGCTCTGAACCCTCCACCCACTCTCTTTAACACATTCTAAAGAAATTGTGAAAATTAACACCAGTAAAATCATGTTACACGTCTCACTCAAATCCTCAGACATGAAAGAGAATCCAAATTGCTTCTGCCCAATCAGAGGTTCCAAAAAAAGTGCTCCAAGTACCAGAACAGAATTGCTAATTTTTCAATAACACAAGTGATAAAAAGTGATAACACAGCCAAATAGTTAAAAGTGTAATGATTAGTAACAAATGTTTTATAAATAATTAAATGTGTTTGCACAAGTGCTTCAGAAAGTCCTTACTTGTAAACTCTTTACTTATAAGCTGAGAGTAATTGTGGTGGATTTTAGCCAAGATTTGCACCTGCTGGAATTGCTAAATATAAACAACATGAATCAGAACATTTGACTGGGGTCATAATAATTAAAGATCAAGAGAGGAAAAAATAATGAAGTACTATTCCTACGATGCATTGGTATTTCATCACAGGACACTACCTGCAGGGTCAAGCATGCTCACAGACTTTGATGGCAAAGTTAGAGTTACCTGAATCTTACACATCTACCAGAAGTAGAACACAAATAAGGCACTTTTAGTATTGTGCTAAACTGCTTCCATTTCCAACAGCTGCAGTAACTTAAATGATCAAGGCCTGGTAGCAGTTACCAAAGGTTTCTCATTGATTATGGTCTTCCTACTGCTAAACAATGATTTCAATGGGTTACACCTTTTAAATCTCCTGAACTTTCGGTGAACTTGAAATCAACATTTGCTTTACATGACAGAAAAATAGCAGGCTACAGTACTGCTGCCAGTCCTGCTGTGCATCTTTTTTGAGTTAAACTGTTCTTATTTGGAAAACCTTCAGTTCACCACATTCAATAGATACATTGTTCCCAAAAATTGTTCTGCCACAATTTTTGACATAGTACCCTTGATGATTTCTATTAGCCTAGATAGCACAGAGCATAAACTACCACACACTGAGGATGTTAAAAAAAATATAAGATCATAAAAAAAACACAGCACATGAGTCCACACTCCCAAGATGTTCTGTGAAATCAAGAAGGCAAGAAAAGAGGGGTTTCATCCCTCCTTCCTCTCCTGTCTCTGTCCATTCCTCTCTGCATTTCTTCCTTGTTTCACCTTTCTTACTGGAAAACATGAGTAAGAATTAATTACAGGAATTAAGAATTAATTATATAACACCTTTTCTGCTTTGTAAGATTCTTTTAATGAGTAATTTTCACTTAAAAACTTTCCTGAGTCTTAGTTATTTATTGATATTTACTGATTAGCCATTTCTAAATATAAGGCCCCATTCCTCAAAACATAGAAGGAGATGCATAATTTTAATTAAACAGTGGAATTCAAATCCAAAGCAGACAATAAAATGTCAAAGGCATCTCTTTTGTTCTTTGTATTCTCCAGTGGACTGCACAAAGTGTACTTACTGAGGGATAATGCAAAAGCAGGGAAGTAATGCATTCTAGAAGTCACTGCTCCCAACTCATTCCAAATTTTGGGCTCCTTTATGGGCTATACTATTGTTAAAGGGGCTGGAAATAGTCTTGAGTCATATAAGAAAAGCAGTTATAACACAGCCAGAATACCAGCATTCTTGGCAATATTTCAAGTGCATGTGTGAAAATTACTACCATTTAATATCAAGCTGGAACAAATGAATATGTTAGGAAAAGAGTAACATGGTTTACAAGGCTTTTACTGGTCCTTACTAGCAAGGTGACATCAATGATGTGTTGACTTGACACACACAGATAAAGTGTACAAATACAGTCAAGGCTCACTTGACAGTAGTGAAAAGTCTTTTTGATTGAATAGTCCTTTTTTGGAAGGACACTTTTCCCTCAGAATTGAATAAGTGAAGAAGTGCTGGATCTCCTCTGATAGTATTACTAGAAATCATGTACCTATTTTCTTTATATGATGAAATTTACAGACACTGGGTGCATACAAACATCAGTGATACACAACCAACACGAAAATGAAAAATCCGAAAAATATTAATAGTTTTAAAATGAAGGATGAATACCTAAGGAAAGATTTTCAATTGTAACATTCAATTAAGCTTTCTGATATGGCAGGTACTGTATCTGACATTATGTAAAAAGAATGGGAAGCCAATTGTAAATTTTATATTAATACAGCAGAGATAGTTCTTTATTGAAATTAGGAAAGAAGAGTAGAAGAGAAATACCACATGCTGTCACAGGAAAAAAAAAAAGGCAGGATAGGTTAAACCTACTGAATACATTAAGGCCAAAAAAGTAAACAAAGAAGAAAGGAAATATATGAAGAAAGATAAAGCAGTACAAGATAATCTAAAAAAAGATAAAAGAGGCTCTGTTGATAGACACTGAAAGCAGAAACAGCAGCACTGAAGGAAGACATGAGAACATTTTATCAAACTGTTTAAAAATACAAGTAAACTGCAATGAGGAGCAATGTCTGGAAAAAGTAAATCTCACCTTATTTTAAAGACAGACAGAACACCTCCTCAACACTGGGGGGAAAAGAAAAAACAAAAATAAACACCTAATTTTCTAATTTTTCCAAAGAAAGAAGACAGAACTTGATGCCTGTTTTGTAGTAGCCAAATCTTCATGAGTTGCTGAAAGATGAAGAAAGTTCAATTAACACATGCAATTCAAATCACTGTAGCACACATATGAGGAAATTAAATGGGCAGCATGATATTTGGAGATATCCCTATGGTTCAATGGGAAGCACAAGTAACGCAATCTGCTCTTGTTTCCATGGAAAGTCTTCAGAGCAGCCAACTCTGCTGTTCTGAAGTTGCCACTCGAACCAGACACAGGAAACATGGCAAACATTTTCTCTAATTGATCCTGTGCAGACAAGACCTTCCTTCTGCCAAGCAACACAGAATAAAGTGCAAGATGGTAGATGCCTCTCCTCCTGTACTGCGTGGGACTTGATTTGATGATGGATCAACATGGCAAGCAGTACCCCCTTTGAAATCTCTTGCATGGCGATTCTGTGAAAGTATTAAGCAGCAGTGTGCCATGAAGTAGGTGCAGCTGGGAGGAGATGAACCTTGGTGACAAAGACTGCACCTTCTCCCCCACCCTCCCTCACAACCCTCATTCCTCCATTGGAATGGTTTCTGTTACTGAATCATTACTGTGGAATTGGGTATTTCAGTATAAATGCAGACAGAGGAGATGGAAGGGTTTGCAGCCAAAATCTGTCTCGTTGTGAAAGGGCTGTCTTACACTTTTGCCAAACAGGCTCAACAATTAATAAATTGGAGATAGGCAATGCCACAGATGATAAATTATCTACGCAGAATTCTCTCTGCTTAAAAGCTGAAGCCTTTACAAACTTGCATAATGCCATTCAAAATGCAAAATAAATGAATTCTTTATATAAGTTTAAACCAACAAACTATTTCCCATACATATTACTGTGCAGAAGAATTACATAATTAAAAAGCCCACTGAAATCAAGTGCAAGAGTCCTCAAATACAGTGCAGAGTCCTAGAAAAATAATGCACTCATTCTGTGCAAATGGCACAGCAATCAGTATAGGTGTCTGTGAAAGCTATTTAAAGTATTGACTTAATAAATTAGAAATGAAGAAGCCTTAAAATGAGTACAGATAATGAAAACAGTACACTCTGAATTAAGGAAGAGAAGGGACACGGATCTATTTTTCATGGTTCTCCAATAAAGGGAGAATCAACCCAAAACCTCTGTGGAAGTGCCAGGTTTGGCTCCAAAGGGCTGAACCCACAGCACTCTGCAGCACAGTCAGGGTTGGTGGGATCCTGTTATGGGAGCAAAAAAGGCTTTCAGAAACCAGCCAGGCAGGATATGGCTGACTCACAGGATTTGACTTCTGGTTCATGGCCTTACCAGCACAGTGACAATGTTTACTGGGAGCATGAAAAAGGGTTGCAAACACATGACAGAAGAAAACCTGCATGAGGGAGCTGAACCATTAATCTTCTTCATTCTCTTTTAGCTCAAGCACAATAGATACTTCAAGTGTTTGGTAACACTTTTTAAGTGTTACTAGGTTGACATTTAAGTTAAATTAAGTGTTAGTTCCAGATAAGTTTTACTTCCAGATCAATGAAAAAGTAACAAATAATTTGGATTTGACTTGGTCTTGATCCCTGGATTGTCAGTGAAATATTTATTTCATACAGAAGAATGAGTTTCAATCAGACTCACCTAAATTAAACTTTTTTCTTCTCTGGGTATTGTACTACAAAAATAAAAACTGAAAAAGATTTTCATGTCCAAAGATGCTTTAAGGAAAAAAAATTGATTCTGAAATCTACTTAGATTTCCATATTTCTCATTTAACATATCTAGAAATCACAAACAAATAAAAATCTCTGTAGTATTATTTTCATAAACTTTCAGTCTTATTTTATGGAAGGCTTCAAATAAATTAATTTAAAATTACTCTGTGATTATTTTTGGGGGGATGGT
This sequence comes from Mixornis gularis, assembly GCA_003546035.1. Taxonomy (NCBI): domain Eukaryota; kingdom Metazoa; phylum Chordata; class Aves; order Passeriformes; family Timaliidae; genus Mixornis; species Mixornis gularis. The sequence continues at coordinate 594,713 of QVAJ01000147.1, read as the reverse complement.
AGTTAACAAAGAAAGAATAAAACTGGTCCAAGTTACATTTTCAAAGAAAATATCAGTTGATGCCTAGATTTAGAAAAGAGTTCAGTATTCATATGTCAAGGGAAAAAGTATCCAATGCTGTTACAAGCATCAAAAAGGAAGCAGGTTGACTCTTAATGACTTTTGGAAATTTGGCTCCATCTGTGGATATTAGAACTTTACCTTGACCTCTTCAAGGAATTTACAGGTTAATGTCCATCCATTTAAGACCACAGAATTTCACAATCTTTCCCATGACAACAATATTCAAGTTTTGAAGGCCCTGAACTTCCCTCCAAAGTAACTTCTGTTTTCCTTATATTTAGTTCCTTTCTTTCAAAATCCAGGCCAGTCTACTTAATCTTCAACTCTTAACACATTTTTTCTATCATATTCTTTGTACTGCAGGTTATCTCTTCAACTACTCACAGAGATTTCAGCTAACTCATTCTATTTGTTCATGGCATCTTGAGCAGATTTATAACACAAATTTTGTCCCAGAAAGTTTACATATGGACAGAATGTTTTGACAGCAGTCAGTTTCTTGCACAGTTGATAAAACTGTAAAATTTTGTCTAGTGATGTAAAGCTTAGTTTGAGATATTAGAGAACGCTCACAGATGTTTAGTTATTCAGGATATCCTATAAACCTCTTTGTTTATCTGAAATACATTTTTAAAGTCACAAGGGAGAAGTAAAAAACCACTGAAAACCAAACATCACCCCCTTTATTAAGAAAGCTGAGATATTTCCTTTATACAAGATAACATTGTTCTTCTGTGGATGGAGAAATTCTTTTATAAAAAATGTACAGAAGAGCATTTCAAAGCATGGTTAAAACTGTGATGCCTTAAAGATATAAAATATAATGAGAGAGGTTTTCAGGGGGCTATTTTCCACTAACCCATCTGATATACTAAGGAGGAAAAAAATTAACAAGCTTTCAGGCCCACAGATCTTAAACAGAAGAGGCAAAACATGTTTGGAAGTGCAAACCAGTGGTGACACCTTTTTCTCCTAAATCTATATGTGTGCAAGCACTGTGCCCGTGTGACAGCGTTATTAAGGTCAAATATTCCTAAACAACCTAAGAGAAGTCTATAAGTCTGGGTGTCAGCTGAAATCTTCCCACCAACTTCAGTGCCTAGGTTGATGTCACCTTTGGTAATTGTCCCTGAATTTGGGCCTGAGTTGAGGGCAGCACTGGCCAGTCTCCCAGTGGCAGCTTTAGGATTTCCCAAGACTTAAACTCAGGTGCAGATCATGGCTCTCTTCTGCCAACGAGCTCGAACTGAAACAAAAGTCAGTCCAACTTGAGAATCCAAGCAAAAACCAGTAAAAATTGGAGGAAAAAACTAGAAAGAAACAGTTCTGCTCCTGTGGAATCTTCTCAGCCTGCTGTGGTAGGAGATTTGTAGTTAGATCCTGGGTGAGAGAAGCAGAGCAGCAGTGACAGCGTACAGATGGATGGCTATGGCACAATTTCTACTGGATTACTTCAGGAAGAGTGGGTTTGGATCAGTTTAAGCCAAGTTCAGTTTAATGTCTAGAAGTGTCTCATCCAGCCTCTAAACTGCACTTTTTTATGAGAGCCTGTTAACAGCTACCAGACGTAAACTCAAATAAAGGCCAATGATTACGAGCTGATAACTACAGAGAGGCCAGATGTGAGAGTGGACGTAAAAGTAAGTACAGGGGACTGGAGGGGAAAAAAAGGCAATAAGATGTCTACACAATTTGCCAAGTCTCTATGAAAAAAAAAGCTGCAATTTTAATTCAAAAGCACAACTACACTTGATTTATACACTGTTGTTCACCTTGCTCCTACCTTTGCCTCTCAGCAGACTAAGCAGATTTTCCTGAGACTAGATTTCTTGTGTCTATATGCCCACGCTTCATTCACATCTATATACATGAGCTGGAGTGGCATATGGCTCTTTAGGCAAACTGGATATCAGTTACACATAAAACCCCAAATGTTACTTCCCTGGCTTCAGTGGAGTTATACACTGAATTGTTTCAGCAGCACAGTACAGCTTTAGTGCTAAAGAAACCACAACAACACATGCATATTTTGATCCCAGTTTATTTTTTTTTCTATATCCCAGTTGGCATTTTCTGATTAGAAATGCCAAATAATTGCTCAGACATTTGCTTGTATCATCCCTTTTGTTATGAAACTTCCGTATTGACTTATCCTGAGCAAAGTTCCGAAAAGCTTCAAGTCTTCTTATCTGGAGCCCCAAATCATTGGCTGAAAATTTATTTTGAGTTCCAGTTCACATAACTTCAAGATATCCTTCTCATGACTTTGAAATTACTTTAGTAATTTAACTGAATATCTTGAAGTCTTATATCTTCCTTTTTTGACAGATCCTGAATCCCAAATGTTCATGTGACTTTGCAGCTCGTATTTACTAAATTTTAAACCCATATTGAACCAGTTAGAACACATATTCTTTCTCCCTAATCCCAGTCACATCAAAGCTTAGACTTTAAATTCCTGCACCTTGCCCTCTCAGATCCCAGATACCATTATAAAATTTCCAAATATGAGGAACTGATCACAAACATTAGAAAGCTGCTTCAGAGATTGTTCAGGCTTCATGTTAAAAACATACTACTTGCTTCCTGTCTGAACTTTAAAAACCTCAGCTTCCATTTATTTAAGCTTCTTGGGGCTCTGCAAGCTTTTTTAAAAGAGTCCTCCTTACCAGGTTGCTGTCTGTTAAGGAGGATTTGAGAGGGCATCTGATTTCAATTTCATTTTGTTCCATATGCTACACTTTGTTGATGTGATTATTGCTTCCGCATTTCAGTCTTTAATTAGAATTTGTTACCTGACAGAGCTTAGTTTCAACACTACATCCTTTCTCTTTTACATGCAGTCGAAACTGGTTTGCAAATTATACTTCAAGTGGAAAAAAAATACAACCAAACAAAACAAAACCTTCGGAGTAAATTGCTTACAGAGTAGGATAATAGGATAATAATATCCAGAGGAATTTTCCTTCCTATGAGAACTAAGCATATTCACTTCCAAGCCCTCCTAGTCCAATCCACAGTTACGCAAAGAGACGGAAACAGCGGATCCAGCGCTGCTTGCACCACAGAGGTCACTTGGAAACACAGCATCCCTTCTGACTCCTACAGCCCGGGCTGTTCTGTTCGAACTTGTGGATCGTAACAAGTATTTTATTATTTTAAAAGTTCTACAGTGAAAGAGACGCTGCCTTGGGTGTATGTGCCTTCACAACGCACAGGTTTGCTCTATAAAGAATATGATCCGGGCACAATTAGTGAACCAGACTGCAACTCCCTTGGGGACACCGCGTTTCTGGATCCAGGTGGGGCACAGGAGAGAGGCACGGGGCAGCTGCTCAGATCGGGAATGCCCACAGGCAGAGCAGGGTCGCTCTCTTTTGGCAGGGTGATGACGGTGAGGGAGCGTAGGCAGCTCCAGAGCCAGGAGCACCGCTCCCGTCCCGCCGTGGGCAGCTCCAGAGCCGGGAGCACCGCTCCCGTCCCGCCGTGGGCAGCTCCAGAGCCGGGAGCACCGCTCC
>QVAJ01000147.1:574203-590867 GCA_003546035.1 Mixornis gularis | reverse complement strand
CCCGCCGTGGGCAGCTCCAGAGCCGGGAGCACCGCTCCCGTCCCGCCGTGGGCAGCTCCAGAGCCGGGAGCACCGCTCCTGCCCCGCCGTGGGCATCTCCAGAGCCGGGAGCACCGCTCCTGTCCCCCGCCGGCCCGGAGCCCCCGGCCCGCCCCGGAGCTGTCGCCGGACGGTCCCGGCCGGCCAAGTGCGCCCCCCAGCGCTCGAGGCGGGCGCTGCAGGCAACGACCATCGGGGCGCCGCGCTCCGGGAGCGCACCCGGCACCGCCGCTCCTCGCACCGGCCTCTGCCGCCCCCATCGCACTGGCCCCTGCCACTCCCACCGCACCGGCTCACTGCCAACCCCGGGGCGGCCGCTGCGCCCCCGCCGAGCCGCACCGCGCCCGGCAGAAACACCTGTCCAGACGCCGAGCGGCAGCGAGCGCCGCGGCAACGCGCCAGCCCGCTCCTCCCGGGGGCCGCCGCGGGGAGTCTCCCGTCGGGCCGCCCGCGGGGCTCCGGGAGCGGGACAGGCGCGGGCGGCGGCGCTCGGGGCGCTCCTGCGCCCGCCGGGGGTTCCGCCGGGGCGGGCGCGGCGGCCGCACCTGCCGGCACTGAGCATGCGCGCGGCGCGGGGCACGCCGCGATTGGGAGCGCGGAGCCAGAGTGGGACGGAGCCGCCGGGAGCCGCTCCATGGGAGTTGATGCCGACGCTGCCGCCGCCTCGGACCCCGCGCCCTGCGAGGATCCAGCTCCCGCCGGGGACTCCCGCCGGCCACGCGGCGTCTTCTCCGGAGCCACGGGCTGCCCGGAGCCGGGCATGACCGGGCGGGCGGCGGGGGCTAGCCGTGCCCCGCTGCTCCCTCGCCGGGGGCCGGGCGGAGGCGGCGCCGCCGCGCTCCCTGCCGCGCCGGGGGTGCGCCGCCCGGCCGTGCCCTGAGGAGCGGCGGCGGCGGCGGGGGGGGCGCGGGCGGCTCGGCCCCGGAGCGGCCGCGGGACCGGCGGCGGGGCGCGATGAGGGCGGCGGGGCGGCGGCGGCGGGGCGGCGGGGCGGGGCGGGGGCTCCGCCGGGCTCTCTAGGACGCCGGCGCCCCGCACACCCACCATGGATCTGCTGGTGTTGGTGAACACGAGCCTGGGCTCTCCCAACGAGTCCCTGGCGCTGCCCCCCGCCTCGCCGTCCTCCTCGGCCCTCCTGCAGCCGCCCTCCCCCTACTCGCCGGCGGCCGTGGCCAGCCTGGCGGCGGTGGTGGGCTTCCTCATCGTCTTCACCATCGTGGGCAACGTGCTGGTGGTGATAGCTGTGCTCACCAGCCGGGCACTGAGAGCCCCCCAGAACCTCTTCCTGGTGTCCCTGGCCAGCGCGGACATCCTGGTGGCTACCCTGGTCATGCCTTTCTCCTTAGCCAACGAGCTTATGAATTACTGGTACTTTGGCAAGGCTTGGTGTAACATTTACCTGGCGCTGGACGTGCTGTTCTGTACCTCGTCCATCGTCCACCTGTGCGCCATCAGCCTCGACAGGTATTGGTCGGTCACACAGGCGGTGGAGTACAACCTCAAACGGACACCGCGGCGGATCAAGGCCATCATCCTCACCGTGTGGCTCATTTCAGCCATCATCTCCTTCCCGCCATTGATCTCCGTGTACCGGGACCCTGAAGGAGATGTGTTTCCCCAGTGCAAGCTCAATGATGAGACATGGTACATCCTCTCGTCTTGCATTGGCTCTTTCTTTGCCCCCTGCCTCATCATGGTGTTGGTCTATATCCGCATCTACCGCGTGGCCAAGCTAAGGACCAGGACCCTCTCTGAGAAGCGTACGATGCCAGAGGGGTCCTCCCAGACTGAGAACGGCTTGAGCCGCGCTGCTGGTGGCTGCACGTCCCTGAGGATGCAGCTGGGGGAGAACGGACATTATTCAGTGCACCACTGGCGCAAAGCCTCTGAGCTGGAGGACATTGAGCTGGAGGAGAGCAGCACCTCAGAGAGCAGGCGGAGGCGGAGCCGGGAGGAGCATCGCCGCAAAAGCAAGAGCCAGTCCTTCTCCTACTCGTACTCCTCCAAGCACTCCAGTAGCCGTCTGTCCCGTGCCAGCAATCGCTCCATGCAGTTCTTCTCCTATCGCCGTCGCCGGAAGCGTAGCAGCATCTGCCGTAAGAAAGTTGCCCAGGCCCGGGAGAAACGCTTCACTTTTGTGCTGGCTGTGGTCATGGGGGTCTTTGTAGTTTGCTGGTTCCCTTTTTTCTTCAGCTACAGCCTCTATGGTATTTGCCGGGAGGCATGTGAGGTCCCTGAGACTCTCTTCAAGTTCTTCTTCTGGATTGGGTATTGCAATAGCTCCCTCAACCCAGTCATCTACACCATCTTCAACCAGGACTTCCGCAGGTCCTTTAAACACATTCTTTTTAAGAAGAAGAAGAAGAACTTCCGGCATTGAGCTGGAGGGATGGATTTGCCTTGAGCAGGAGTAGAGTTAAAAGAGAAGGCTCAGTGCTGGAAACGAAGGGAGGGAAGAGAACGTGAGGCTTGGGCTTAGGGAGCGGGAAGAGGGCTCACCCCCTCAGTGGAGCAGGGTGATGCTGTGGGGAACAGGGACGGTGTCAGGCTGAGGGCACTCACTGTGGTACAGAATGTTGGCACGGTGCTGGGGGAGCAGTGCTGGAGTGTGGAGGGGTAAAGGGGGAGGGAGTGATTGTCTTTAAACCCTGACAGAGGGCATGGGGAGCCCCACAGAGCAAAGTAGGCTGAGATTCTGAGTTTGGGAAGCAGTGAGTTTACATGGGCTCTGGAATTTTGTGGGAAAACAGAGATGTCAAAAGGAAAGGGTTAAGTGGTGGTGGAGATTTGAGTATTTATAAACAGGGCAGCTGGGGCCTATGGTGGATTTGTCCCAGTAAAAAATTGGCTTTTACTGCTTGTGTGGGGAAGGAGAGTGCAAAGTACCACGCACTGACAGTGTTTTGAGTTATAAAAGGATTTAAATGTTTGCCAAAAAAACCCTAAAGAACAATCCAAACTCTTTTATAAATAAACCTTTGTACTGTTAAAACCTTCTGAATCATGATTTTGCACAAGGGATGAAGTCAAACAAAACATGGGGTTTTCTTTTCCTTTGGAGGGGTTTTTGCCTATAGATCTGGATGGGAAATATTTTTCCTATCTTCCCATAGTTTTTGATTAGTCAGTGAGACAAACTTGGGAGTCTTGCATTTTTTCATGAAATATGAAAAAGAGCACATATACCCCAGGACCTTGTTTCCTCCTGCTGGACCACCAGGCAGTAAATTCCTGCTCCATCCTTCTCACATCAGTGACCTAAGGACCTTGCTGTCCTGGAGCAGATACTGAAAAAAAAAAAAAAATCATTCTGGTGAACCTGCCTTTTTTTTAGATAAAGTAAAAAAAAAATCGAGTTTCCACTTCTTTGTGCCCAGGGGAACTTTTCCTCCCCTTTTTTCAGTCTCCCTTCAAAGGTTTATCTCAGGGCTGGATGCGTGCTCCTCATTCTCAGACAGGCAGTTGAAGGCATTCTGATATGCAGGTTTTCAGAGGAAGGGCAATCGCCCCACTACTAAGGTATTTAAATCCTTCATATTTACAGTCTTAGAGCAACTAAATCCTTTATATTTGTTTTTTAATTAGAAGCATACCTTGCAGAGTGTTAGCGGTATATGTGAACAAATCTCAAAAGGAGGTGCAGCTGTTCCAAACCTTTGGTGTTAATGTTGCTTGCTTTCCCTTCTTCTGTTTGCATTTCTAGTTTATGAATTGAGAGGATTTTCTTGTGAGGAGGGGCAGAAGAGGGGAGAATAGTTTGAAAAGTTATTAAAGCAAACCATATTTCCCATGGGTTTATAAAATGTCATAAACTGCAATGAAGAAAATGAGAGACGGGGACTGGTGTCTGTACATTCATCACTGAATGCATACCAAGTCTAAGAGTGAGCTGAGCATTTGCATCCCTTCTCCAGCTGTGCTGCTGCAAGGTGTGTATTCTGTTTGTGGAGCAAGTGCTGCTCCTTTCTGTGCTTATCACTCCTTCCATAGGCAGCAGGATTTGGCATCTGCCTCAAATGCACCTTTCCACAGCAAACAGTTATTGGGGAAAAAAAAAAAAAAGAATAAAATCTAATCACATATAACAAACTTCTTAAACCATCTGAATTGAATCTATATTGAAGAATCATCACATATCCCCTTCCTTATTCCCTCTATTCTGTCTGAAAAGTGTCTGTGGCCTCTTCTCTTGAAATCTGTGTAGCATAAGGAAAAAAGATAGAGCAGTCACTTTGTTTCATCAGTTTTTCATAATAAGCATTTGGTTCACTTAATCCTGGAAAAGGAGACTGTCAGTGGCTGAGGTTCTGGTTGTTCCTTTGATAGACAGTTTAACTCAAATTCAAGTGGGAGTTCTGCTGAATTAGGGATTAGATGATTGCACCAAATGCATCAGAAGTTTGCTGGATTTCGCTAAGTAAACAACTGAGATATTGTCAAAGTCCTAAATCTGTAATTTATTGGATGCTTTCTTGAAATAAGGCTCAGAGTGTGAAAAGATTTGAGCTTTGTTTAAATAACAAATGGTTTGGTACAAATGCATACCTGAGACAGATAAAGGAGAGATAAAAATAGCAACTGAGAGGAGGAAATTACAAGCCATTTCTCTTTTGAAAAATGGAGAGCTCTTATTAAAGTTACAGCAACAAGAATTGAAACTAGCTCTTATTTTTTTTGTAGGTAACAATGTAGCTAAAAAGTTCAGGTTTGTTTACTCTGAAGAAACTATATAACCACCAAAGCAACCAAAGCAACATATGGTACCTGGCTACTACCTCTGAGCTCCTGGGCAGCTTCATTAGAGGTACCCGTTCCTGCCAAATGAAGGTCTGCTTCTGTCACTTAATGCTCCCTTGGAGGGCTTTCCCAGTCTGCAGGCTCACTGTGGTTTCACTGTTGCACTGCTTTGGAAATGAGCTCTGTGGCCTGTAAACACAGTCCTTCCCCACCTTTCTTTTTCCTTGTGGAATTCAAGTTGTCTGTGGAAATGAAATTTAATTGACAGTCAGATTTTAGTGGACATAAAATATATATGGAATGACTGATGTGCCTTAAAAGTAAGCTCTTTGCAGTAAAAATATTCTGTGGTCATTATAAACATTAAAGGAATAATGCTGCTTTTTTTTTTTTTTTTGCACTTCCAAATGATATTGAATATCTGTGAGCAGCAATATAGTTAAAGCCAGGGTATTTCTATTGTTTTAATTTTTCTCGTCACAGTTGCTCATCTGATTCAATGCCTCAAGAGGGTCTTATTTCTTCTGAGCTAAATAAAAAGTAATATTCATTAATAAAGATGTGCAGTTTACACCCCTTTTAAGTGCATTTCCCTCTAAATTAGTGAATACAGAGGATTTCTATAAAAATTGGTTTTAATGTAACTTCTGAATATGCTTAGAGTAAAATGGGGCTGATATACTTTTTTAAAAAATACAGTGTTCTTTTATTACTTATAATAGCTGAAGACTGGAATTTGTAACATATTGTGTGGTGTTAATTTTTCATAAAAAGTTTTCAGCTCTGCTACTCACTGTGGTTGTGCTTCAACTGTAAGCTGGCTAATAGCGTATACAGGAGAAAAATAGTCTATGCAGCTTTTGCTTAAGAAAAAGGGAGAAGATATATGTAAAATGTGCTGAGTTGTTTCTTTGATCAGATATGATAAACTGGTTGGAACAATCACTCTCTCTGTTGTGGAAGAATGAAATATTGCTAGTAAGCCATATCGATTTTAACAAGTACCTGATCTTTAACTTTTCATTTGCTCATTTCACCATGAAGAAAAATTTCTGTCAGTCTTAAGTGAGAAGTTGATGTTTCATTTTCAGTTTTCTGAACGGTGCTGTTGTTGGTTGGGTGTTGAGATATCGAACAGTGTAGCTTAGCTGGGCTGGGAACTCAGTGGTGTTGTCCTTCAGCCACCTCTGTGGGAGTTTTGCGTGAGAGAGAAATGCAGAATTAGCCTCTTCAGGGCTTCAGGCAGATGGAAGGGACCTTATAAATAGGAGATTTGACAGGATCAGAGCTTTAAATCATTGTCTGAAATAAGAATCAGACCCTTGTTGTTCTGTGCGATCTCTGTTCAGAAGAGTCATGTTGCTGCAAGAGCACTGGTGATTTCTGACAAGCAGGTCTGAGGTGGAAGTCTCCATGCAGCTTTGCACACATTGGCCTGTATCATCTTTTGTGAGTAATCCCAGAAAACTCGAGTGGAATTTACTTGTGAATCAGGAAGATACTCACTGTGGGCAAGGACTTTAGGAGCTTCCTTAAATGTTGCCTCTTTTTTAGTAAACAGGCTGAAGGAATTTAAGCAAATGTTTGTGCTTAAACGTAGGGGAAGGAATGCAGTCCTCCTGCTTAACTCTTGACTACTGTTCAAACCCATAGAAGTTGTGGATTAAGGGGTTTTTTGACTATATAACCAGAGGAACAAACCCTACTGTATATTTTCAGTATAAGCTGTGTGAAGAGCATTATGTGATTGCATCTGTTTTTCAGAGAAGAAAACTGTTGGTCTGTGAGGGTTGGTATTGGCTAGAACAGCATCTGAGAATTGTAAGGATTTTGTAAGAAATGTTGGTAATGAAATCCATTTCAGGAGAAGGTTCTGACCTTAAACTATGACTGCTCTGAAGGAGAGAATATCTACAAGCTGTGCAAAAGGAAGACCAGATGCTATCTGAGAGTTTGTTTTTATAGTTGCTCATTACGACCTTGTTGGTGAGGAGAAAGCAACTAGATGCTTCAGAGAAAAAGTTCCAGTTTGGAGGGGGAACAGTGCACGAGGAAATAGCTACCCAAAACACTGAGGGAATTAATATTTGCATGCCTTTTTTCTACTGTAGACAGGCACAGTGGAGGAAGCTGCCTTTTTCATTGCACAATATGAAATGTTTGCGTTCCAGATCTGTGGGTCACCTGGGCCGTACAAAAGATGACACAGGAGAAAGCAGAGAGAGTTGCACACTTCAGTGTTCAACACCAAGCTTAAATTTGTCCTTCATCTTTGAAATTAAGCCAAAAATACAGTTTGGCACTTGGACCCAAAGGCTATGTAGCATCAATAATGCTACACTGAATATAGTCTAGTTTTAGCAAAAAGCATCAGTTCCTATTATACACCCTGCACATCTCTGTTTCAGGGCAGAAGTGGGAGAGTCTGACACTTAAGTTGTGTGAGAAAGGAATAATCAGCAGTTTGAAGAGTCACAGATATATTGAAAAATATACCTACATCCTGTTCTGATAACAGAGCTGGCTTCAATTTTGTGGGTCCCAATCACTTTGAGCTTGTAAGAAAGAACTGGGGAGGGAGAAAACATAGAAGCAGTAGAAATGCTGTTTATTAAGGAAGCAAGTGGCAAATTGCTCGGTCATGTTGGGATCTTTATGCCAACCCCACTCCAGTGGGCTGATAACTGTTTCTGGGTTTTGTGGGAAAGGCTGAGGTGTCTTCAACTCACAGTGGCTATCACACTTGATCTGAACTAAGGAAATACCTACAGTTGGCACATTGCCTTTGTTTGAAGTGGCAGCCCATAGAGTGCGACAGAAGACATTTTAAGTAGTTTATCTCTCCTCTGGCACATGTTCTTCATTATCCCAAACATTTTTTAATTCAATTGCACAACAGTTGATAAGGTAGAGAAAGATTGTCAATATCTTAGAGAAAAAAAAAAAAAAAAAGAGAAAGAGGCATGGAAAAGAGTAAGTGATAAAACCCAGTGTCGTAGTCCTGACATAACATCTTACCATAATGCCAGCCTTTTATCCCCCACCCCCCTTTTCTTCTTTTGGAAAACAGAAATTAATTCAAAACTGCAGAAGCTTATTTTAAATAGACTACACCAATGATACTGTTTACACTAGGAAAAAAAGAGCTTTTCTGTCAGTAAGTAGCCTTTCACTGTAAAGCAATTTTCTTTACTACACTTGTCTGAAAAATCTAATGAAAAGTAGACCAGCACTTAATTCAATTTGTCTATATGTACCTCTCTTAATAAAAATGCTTTATTAAAGGTCCTAAATGTAAAGGACACAAATGAAATGTAGCTGCCTGCTACATCAAAATCAATTAGTTGTGTTTCAGCATTTTTGTGAACAGCAGTCATTCATTTTGCATGATGCTCTTTTCTGATAGCTCTCTGCTGACAGAGAAAGCTGTTCACCCTGTTGACAGCAGGAATAAGATGAGGATTCATATTTGCCTCCATTAGCTCTGTTAAGTCTCCTCTAATACATTAAAAAGCAGGCTGCTAGAAGTAGGTCTCTTGGTGTGATGTCTAGCAAGTGACATGGATCAGAGGATTAATAACCTGACAGGTTCCAAGATGTACAGCACACCTAATTGAGAGGCTCACCCTAGGCTGCAGGGACATGCTTCATTTGGTTTTGTTCTCTATGCCTTTGACCCAACATTGCAAATTATTTGCTCTGTAGTGGAGCATTTTCAGCACACCATCTCTTTCAACCTCATCTGCTGCAGAAAGAAATTAATACTGAGGTCTCCCACTTCCTCACTGAGTGCTTTGGCCAATAGACTATTTATATCGGTGATGCAGCTAAAATGCCTTTCCTTTTGGCACATAAATGTTTTATTTGATTGAGCTTTTTTATCTTTCAGAAGACTAACACTCTTGTTCCACAAGGACATTCTCTATCTGGAAAGCAAACATATGTCAAATACTTGGAGGAATATTAGAAATCCTGAGAAACCCCAGCCACTCCAGGTAAATTCTAAAAGAAAACACCATGGCTGAACTAAGAAAAAGGCTTTTTCTTGTCTCTGGTGGGGATGCCCTGTCTGAAACCTCCTGCTACTCTGGTGTGCCTCTCATCAGACTTGGTGCAGTATGGAGCTGTTCTGTTGGGCCCCTGCAGCTGTACTGAGAGGAGCAATTTCAAGTGTCCAACAAAGATTAGAGAAGTTAAACACGTGCTTATTGAATCATTTCACATTACAGCAGACACTCTCACTTTGGCTCCCTTTTCCCTTTTTGCATTATAAATTAGGCCTTGCTTTCAATCTGACTGCCATACACAGCCCATGCTTGCAGTGCCTTTCCATGGAATGCCCCAGTGTCTGACTTACAAAGGGTTAATGACAGCCTCCTCCTCCTCTCAGCTGTGCTGGAAGGGTTCTCCAGAAGACTCCCTGTGAGGTGCTTCCATGTGGTGCTGAGCTATATATGGGTACCTGGAGTAACAGGAGTTACTGCAAGTTCCTCACAGATTCCAAGCCACGCTGTTTTATCACCAATAATTTCTTGAGTACAGAGTTTCAAAGCGGCTATAAATGTGCATTCCCTAAGGTTGGCACTGATTTGTTTACATCAGCAGCAATTTCTGTAGGTAATTAAAGGGTGATGTTAAGTCAATCCATCAGACACTACTTTGGATTTGCCACACGGTACATCAGAAAAACATGATGTGTTGTTTTAACAACACAATTAGCAATAGAAGTGATTAAAGATTCCTGGATGGAATGTTTTCCTGTTAAAAAAAAAAAAAAAAGCAATTCAATGAAATCTGATTGTTCTTTAAAGAATGTGTCTGTTTTGCCCAGTGTATAATGGAAATCAGGAGACCTTTAATCAGCTTCTGGGGGCCTGACTGCTTGCTGGCTTGGCTGCCTGGCTCCTGGGCAGACTGCTGGGTGAGGTGCCAGAAAGCCCAGACTTGCAGGCTCCTGGACCCTGGCAGCTCAGGCCCCTGGGTTTATGGACACTCTGCTGAGCTCCATTATCACAGCATCTAAATGCTTCATAACTTTCGTTATGCTTAGTCTGTCAATGCCTTTATGCATTAAGGAGTGACGGCCATGCCCTTTCTTCTGATGAGAAACTAAAAGATTAATGGCAGTCAGGTAGCTAGATCATAAAAACCTTCTGTTTTATGTGGATCTTTCCAGTTGCAAAGCCACTGCTGATTGTCAGGCCCCTGCTAAACTCCAATGTTAAAGTCCCACCTGTGCTTTAAAGTTCTGCTTTTGCCTCTGTAATTGCCATGGGCCCTCAGAACTTGCACACAAATCCCATCAGGACACACAAGCTCAATGTGCCTCTCCTTTGCTTGTCCCCACCTGGTAGGGAGCTCATGCAGTTTGGATATTGCAGAATAAGGAAAAAGGAAGGTTCTGTCTCCAGTTTGTGGAGGAGTGATGATATTGCTGCTATTTCTTTAAGGTCTGTGGGGTTTTTATCACCAGTGCAGGGTTCACACTACCATTTCTGGATGTCTGCTTTTATTGTGTGTTGAACAAGTACCCTCAGGGCATGACTGACCTATGACTTATACCCAAAAGGAGTGGAGTTTTCCTGTACTCCTGGCAAAGTACAGAAATCACAAACACTTCCTAAAAAAAAAAAAAATAAAAAAAATTAAAAAAAATTACCAAAGATCCCCTCCAAAACTAGTCCATTGATACAACCCATCTCATTTATGGGTTAAGCCTCAAATTCAGGTAAATTGGTAAATTTAAAAAAGGAGAAAAAACTACAAGCCCAAGGAACTTTCCTATCTCCCATTTCTTTTTGTGCAGGTCTCTCAGGATAGAGTCTGAATCACTAGATCCTACTTTTCTCAGATTTTGAAGGTCGTCTCCCTCGAGGTTATTGAACCTATGTCTTCAATAATGCAGAAATTTCCTGGAAACTCTGCATTATTGCAGATGTTATGAATGTTAAAAATTCAGTTTTAAGAAAATAACATGCATGATTCCAAAACTAGGCAGGATCAACTCCCTATCTGGCAATACTGTTGGGAACAAACATTTGGGGCTACTCGGTGTATATTTCTCAGGAAAAATCATGACTGTGGAGGGGTCTTGAGTTGCAGGTGAATGTTTTGTACAGAGGAGGCTTCCTGACAGTATTTACCACCTTCAGAAGTGTCAGTCAATGTCTATCAAACTCATACATTTCATAATAAGGAACAGGATTGTCGCCGGATATATTCTTAAAGGGCAGGGCTGGGGCAGGGTGGGGGGAAAGATGTAAAAGTACTTTTAAAAAAATGTGAAAGGAAAAGAAACCTGTCTATTGCTAAAAACTTCAGCAGCAATTCATTCTTACCTAATTCTGCCATATCCAGCTAGGGATAAATGACGGTCACATAGGTTGAGGCTGCTCTCTGGTTACAATGTTTTCAAAAAGTGTAACATTTTGTGTGTTAAATAGCTTTCTGCTGTGGTAACAGTTACTATTAATTAGTGACAAAAATTGTGCTCTTCTTCTTCCCTCTTCAGAGGAGAAACATACAGAAGGTATTTTACAGGACTACAAAAATAGCTGTTCCTTTTCTAGTTTGGTAAGCCAAAAAAAAAAAAAAAAAAAAAAGGAACAAACACAAACACATTAAAGAGACATTAGAAATTTAGGTTGCAGATTAACTATTTAATTGTCTGATTCATCAAGCACAACTCAATAACTAACTCAATGCACTTAGTTATCACTGAGGTTTTATGTGTTATGTAATAAAATGTCTCAGCTGCCCAGAAAGGCTGTGCTGTCTGTGCGCAGAGATCTTCAAGACCCAGATGTATAATTCCCTGAGTAACCTGGTCTGCCCTCACAGGTGACCCTGCTTTGAGCCCCAGACTGAACTAGAGGCGTTCTCAGGTCCCTTCCAACCTGAATTAGCCTATGATTCTGAGACCTGTTTCTTCCTAGTAATAAACACAAGAAAAGTCCTAGTATCTGAGTAGCATCAGTGATATTCTATAAAAGATGCAAATATATTGCTATAGGTGGGCAAATCCTTAGGCCATTTGAATCTTTAGATCTCTATAACTTTTATATCTGCTGTGTGCAAATTCTGTCTAACACACTTTTGGCTGGATCCAGGCCACAACCCTTTTCTTTGTTTAGAATTTATTTAGTAACTTAAGAGCTCTACAGCATGTTCCCTACCCATGCTAAATCCAACTCCCCCACAGTTCTTAGCAATGCAGAGACACATAAACATACAAATATTTTACAGACATTTTCTTTAGAATTCCAGACAAAATATTGCTTTTAGTTTGTTTGTGTGTTTTCCCACGTAAAACAGACAACACTTATGGCCAGTAGCTCAAATGCGACTTTCTGACCTCCTGGCTCTGAAATGGTGAAGAATGTTCTTCATAAAGCACCAAGTCACACCATAGCTACTGTGGGTGGGATGAAAGCAACAAGGAAAGGATTAAATTTCCATAACAGCTGAAGACTTTAGTTAAAGCCTGAGCAATGGGAAATCTCTGGCAGGACACGTTGCTTCATTCCTCATTCATTTCTGCATGAAAGGTGTATGACCTTTCTGTAGAAGTGGCATTTTTGATGATCAGGGGCTGGCTGAAGAATTTATGAATATATTGTCATGTTTGGAATTGGAAATCCTTTTCCTCCTTCCAAAACGCCAGTTACATTTCTCCATGACTGTGATGCACATGCTATTGTAGAGCACAGCAATACATTTGTTCCAAAGTTTTTTACTGTTGTTATTGTAAGTTATAAGGTTTGTTATTTGGTTGCCACTAAATATATCACAGGGCCAGAGAATGCTCTCAAAATACCATTATAATCCTTGATGTAGCTTGCAGAAGTACAACTGTTATAAGTATACAATATAAGTATATAATACAACAAGTATGTAATTCCCCTCTGTGTCTGCCCAAGAAAGGAACAAATTTCCTGGGGCCAAATCTGCAGCGAGGTGTGAGCATGTGCTTGCTGGATTCTCTGGTCTGTGCACACCACGGAGGCAGCTGAAGTCCACCTGGGTGAGGAAGGGGTGGATCAACAGCCTGATGACTCCATAGACTGCATTTTTTCTCCCTAAACTTGTTCATGGGATCAGCAGAGTAGAGGTCCCATTGCTACAGCTGGTAAATGTGCTGTTCTGTTTAGTTATCAAACCCGTTTCTTTCTGCCCATCTCCACTGCTTTTATGAAGTTCCAGTGTATCTTAAAAACACCTGATATCATTTGCGCTCCCACCTGGTTTCAGAAAGGTCAGAAAACCCTTTGAGACTTTCTTTTGTGATGATGGTGACTCCAAAAATACTTTTAGATCCCAGCAGTTTTATTTAACCTTTGATAAAGGTGTAAAGTAAAAGTGTTACTTCTGGGCCCAAAACTTTTAGCACTGTTTTATAAGAAGTTAACAGCAAATGGAGACAAACATCAAGCCTTGGACAAGGATTTGTATCCAGTTCCATTGCTGGTCTGTAGTCCAGAGCACTAAATGCTTTGAGCCTTTGAATCTTTAACACACAGGATGTGCACAATATTACTTCATTCATAAATACTTCTAAAAGTTATGAACAAAAAAGTGCTAAATAGATCATTATATAATAAAGATCTTAGATGATTATATTATAATGACTTGAAGATAGTCACTGAGCTACCAGACACTGAGGAGTTCGTCTGTCCTCTGGCTTTGCTTTAAGTGACTTGAAGTGGTGAGGCTTGCAGTATGCATCACTGATGTCTACTTTTATATCTTACTTCACTCAAAGTACCTCTAAAGGCTTTGAGTTTGCTATTTGATGTATCTACAGAAGAAATTACAGAACTGACCATTTTTCAGTGGATGTGTCAGTCTATTTTCCCAGGTAACAAGTGAAAGGACAAGAGGAAAAGTCCTCAAGTTGCACCAGGAATGGTTTAGACTACTAGGAAAAATTCCTTAACCTAAAAGGTTACCAAGCATTGGAACAGCCTGCCCAGGGAAGTGGTTGAGTCACCACTCTGGAGGAATTTAAAAGATGTGTAGATGTGGCACTTAGGGCCATGGTTTAGTGGTGGGCTTGGCAGTGCTGAGTTAATGGTTGGACTAAAGGGTCTTTTCCAACCTGAATGAATCTATGATCTTAGCTAAAGGCCAGAACAATTTTTAGAGGAAATCTTTTGCCTTATATTTTGTTGCTTACCTCAAGTTGCTATTATTTCTAAACTTTCAGAGCAGAAAACTCTCACTGTCTGTGGTACAGTGTTGGGAATGAGGTATTCATCTCTGCGGGAGCTGGGATTCTGGGAACAGTGCTTGCACTGAGACTTTGATGTTTATGAAACAGGTCCTGTTTTGGGTTTTTTTATGTGCAATGCTTAGAAGCCTGATTCCTGCTCAGGATACAAATAATGACAAATTGTCTGAATGTGAAAAAAACTCTGGAATGATAAATGTCAACATTTTGTCTACGTATATCCAGAAAACTGCACTCGTGAGGCCTGTAAATCAGTGTGCTCTGTTTCTGTTCTTTGAAGCTATTTTTATAACTATTTCCCAAGCAAGTGCACATCCTACAATGAGAACGACATATGTCTCAAGATTAAAATATCAGAAATAAGCCATTTTTAAATCTTTGATGGTCAAAACAAATGATGAGTGCTTTCTTTATATGCTAGCTGAATTTTCAACTCGTACACTTCAGTAATTATGCTGTGGAAAAATAAAATACAGTTCAGAATAACAATATGTTTTTATTTGGTATTGTTAGAACTGAAAATTGACTGATTTCATGTATACATAAATTGATTTCAAGTATACATAAATTTGTCATGTCCTTTTAGAAGTTTGATGTTTTGTTTAGGTTCTATTTTTATTCTTTTTTTTTAAGGAGCAAACACACACACACAGCATCAGGTAAATATTTCCATGAATAGCCTCAGGGTCCCTTGGCAAGAATGTAATTGCCTGTGCACTCTCTGTAACTAAATTGCCTTCCTAATGATGGGATATTGGGTTTATAGGCCCCTGACTGCTTCTCTTTAATAACCATTAATTCTCATTTTACTTTTTTTAGTAAACGCCTCTTTCTCTTTTTCTTCCTTCACATTTCTTGCCCTTTTCACAAACTCCCTTCAAAAGTGTGGTGAGTGCAAGGAAATAAAGCAGCAGAATGACTGCAAGCTGGCATTTACAGACTCCTGTTCCTTTCAAAGAGACAAGTCCTGCATGGCAATTGAATTAACTGATACTGGAGCTCAGGAGCACAAGCAGGCTCACTCCTATCACTCACAGCTGCACCTCCCCGAGGTAAAAGAGGTGCTGCTGCCTTATTACCTTTTAGATTCTGACACCTGCAACACTGTGAAACAATTCTTTCTTTGGGTAAGTATATCTGGGGATGGATTTGAGTTACACATAAGAAAAACACAGAGAATACCAGTCCTTCAGCGTGCACCAGCTACAGATGGCTGCTAATCCATCAACCTCACCTTCCAAATGGGGCCTAGGGGAAACCAGCCCATAAAATATACATCATTTAATCACTGATGAAATTACCCAGGGCAGATTATTTGGATTCTCCTCCATTTTTTTCAGACAAGCGTCAGTTCTGTGCAGGAAAACAGTATGTGACATTTCAACTCCCAAGGTGTTGAGAAAATGAGTGTTTAGGTCAACTGGGCTCTTAAAACTGTAACTATAGTTTTGCTGAAGCTATTATTGCAATAGTTTGGTAGAAACAAACAGATTTGCCATATGTAACCCCAAAGCACAATTCTTATATTACTGCTTCTTACAAAATCAGTTAGAGAAATACTGAAGAATTTCCAGCTCCAGTCTTTTGCTGCAACACAGCCTTACGGTATTGATTAGCAAATCCTATTCAGACACTGCAGGGCAGAAAGTACCGTACATTCATGAAATGAAGACGTGCTGTCAAAGAGAATTCATTTTGCATGAGCCAACTATTGCTGGTTCCTCTAGAACTGAACCATCATTGCAGTTGAATTCTGGGGTTCAGAGAAGAGAAAGGCAAAGAGATCTTACCTTATGAAGGTAGAATTTATTTTTCCACACCTACTGTGCTCAGCTACCTGGGTAGCTGATGCCTCCTCTGCTCTGAGCACTGTGCCAGAGCTGATGGAAGGTTTTGTGGAAGAGAGCACACAGGTTTGTGTGTTTGTGCAGCAGTTTGCAGGAGCACTGAAGGGCAGCAGCTGACCTGGGTGGGCTGCCCAGCTGAATCCAACCAAAGTCCTGAGCCAGGCCAGTTGCTGACCCTGCCCGACAGGACCAAGCAAGGAAATCCCTTGGGAGGGGAGACAGACTTCCAGGGAAACCCTGGATGTTGTGAGCAGCTTTGAGAGGTGGGTGGAGGTGTTACTAGAAGGACCATCTGATCAGGATGGAAAGCAAGGAAACAATCACTGAGGAATCCTCACTAAACTCACTGAGGATGGGAGTGTTTCACTACTGTTTTTGCAGTGATTTTTATGCTGTGTCTTCTCAGGTTATGATATTTTTATTCTTGTAGCAATGTTTCATTTACATACATTTATATAATGATAGAAAATGGGGAAGATTTTCCTCTATGCCACCCCACAGATTATAGCCAGTTTTCAAAGACATTTTGATGAAAACAAGTAACAAAAGTGGCACTCTGTTTTGTACCACTGGGTGCCTTGCAGGAACAAGTGGAAAACTGGAACAAAGTTTTCAGAGTTATTTTCCCATTTTGAACAATGCTTTTTACTGTCTTATTGTTTCTTTTTTTTTTCCCCCAAAACGGAAAAAAAAGTATTGGGAAGAATTGGGAAGAACTCTCCCAAACCATGACTGAAAGCTCCTTTCTCTATATTTTATTCCTTTGCACTTGCCTTCCTACTTTTTTTTTTTTTTTTTTTTTTTTTTTTTTT
>QVAJ01000147.1:557054-574098 GCA_003546035.1 Mixornis gularis | reverse complement strand
TTTTACTATTGGACCTCAGAAGTGTGGAGAAAATAAAGACCCAAAAGATCTATACCTGAAAAAAATTAAGAATTTAACAATCCTTTTTCTTGAAAAAGTTGTCAACATCCAAACAAGACAAAAAGTAGGAAGAGTGCAATGAAAACTTCTGATGACTAATAAGTCACTTCTTTGAGATTTTTTTTAATGACGTATCAGAGTTTCTAGACCAGAAACCCTTGTTTTCCATTTGAGCCCAGAGGTGATGACATAAGTACCTGATTGGCATTTTTCTGCCCTTGGTTTTAATCTTGACTAAATTTTGTGATGCTTTTGTTGGAATCTGGATTTCCCCAAGGTTAGCTTGACAAACCACAACTCTCACAGAGCAAACTACCCAGGCTCAGGGCTGCAACACAGCAGTTGCTGGGTCAGACAATGAGCATGGGTTTTTTAGAGAAAGCTGCTCCATCAGCAGGGCAAAAAGTTCAGGTTAGAATTTAGGTAACTTCAGTCTGGACTAAAATTAACTTTAGACATTAAAGGTTTAACTTTGGATTTTGAAAATCTTGCATCCAATCCCAAGCAAAAAGCACTATGTTTAATCTCTTTGCTTGGATTATAACCAATTTCTATTGTTATGGTTTAGCAGCTTTTGAAAAGCATTTCAGGAAATCTTCTGTTGTCATAAAACAATACCTTTTTTATTCAGTCCCTGCCATCAATGCTTTATGTTTCCATAATATGTCCAATCAATAAAACATTTACTATCATTCAATCAGAATAAAATGTTCAGGATCATCAACTGTACGTTGCTTGATGAAAAATTTGTGACAGCTCTAAAGCCAACTGATCAGCAAGATGACTTTTTAATCATATGCACGGGTGAAAGTATTTTGCTAAAAGGGAGACATAAAAAATAAGTAGATCATTATTACTGAAGCACAGATTGCTTTATATTTTTATCTTCTAAAATACAGCTAAGAAGATCATTATTAAGAAGAGAATGTCATTTTTCAAAAGAATTGGTGGCAGTAACAGCTAGTGAGGCTTTTTTTATTAACTTCAAGAGGGAATGCCTGTTACATAATTGTTACAGCAATTGTTTCAGGGCACAAAATTCAGAGCTAGATGATGAACAGAAAACATTCAAGATTCAGAAAGTTGGTTTAGAAACTGCTGCAGAATTGGCATTATGGATTTCCTGCGTTCTGTGTAGTGAATAATAGTGAGTAGTTTTGCTCAGATGAAGTGTATACATTTAGTACATGGTCCAAATATTTTCATCTCACTCTGATAGATATGTAATCTGTTTCTTTGTATATAGATATGAGATTTCAAGCTGTAATGATAGAATATTAGGTATGGAGGAGATGTCCAAAAGGAAAAACAGAGTTTTCTTCTCAGGGTGGGATGTGTAGAACAGAATCCATTCCAGAACTGAGAAGGAAAAGTTAAACTTCACTTATAATTGTGAATGCATGTTTCAAGCTAAGCTATTGAATTTTATCTACTTCTCTGCCAGTAGGCATGACACTTTTATTTCTTTTTATTTCACCTTCTTCCCAGTAGGCTTCATTTATTGGCACAGATGAATTCCCATATCAAAGGCAATTTCCAGTTGACTTTAGGACAGTTATTATTTAATTGGCCTCTTTAACTGTCTTTTGCCACTAAAAGCTTCTGAAAACTCTTGTATTTAAAAAAAGGGTTTGGGGCAAATTCCCTGCTGATGTATTTCTATGGAGTTACACCGGTAACAAATTGCACCTAGGAAATTCCACTCTCACTGCAGTATGTTACATTTCTTTCAGTCTGAGAGCTTGCAAAAGCTTGATGAAAATAATCAACATCAATGGCCTGGCCAAACACCAATAACAACCTCACAAGCCACAGCATCCATCCTTCCCCCAAGCCACGTGTGGAGGAGGGCAACTTGAAAGAGGTTCATGATCTGGGCTCACAAAGCAAAGCCTTTAGAAGGAGACAGGCTCCTTAGCCTGGCTGAAAAAGGAGAAGTTGTTTTGCTTCTCCTTATGTCTTCCCTGAGCACAGGAGGAGGCATTGGGAGGACCCTGCAGATCCTTCAGTTTAACAGCCACAACAATTGTGTCTGCTCCTCTGGTCAGCAAGTGAAATGGGATAAAATCATTGGAAAACAGTGACCTGGGACACTGGGTATCAGTGGTCCCTCAGGAACCTCCACACCATGATCCACAGAGAGAGGAAAACATGATCTTAATCATAATTCATGATCTGCACAACTTTGAGGACATTTCTCCTTGTGCTGGGATGTGTTGTACATGTGCTGGTAGGAATAAGTTTGGTCTCAACTATGTCATTGTAAAAAAATACTAGAGTAGCTGGTGGCAATGAAATAAGACAGTTTGTAATCCAACCTGCTTTCCTCATCAGAGGTGTTCAGAGAGATGGTTTTTTAACATTTAACTAATAGCACACGGATTTACTTCAGACAAAATTACCCTCGTCTCAACAAATGGATCGGAATCTGCTTTAGTTTTCTGAGGGTTGAGAGGCCATGAAGAGGGTTCAGGGTAGATTTAGACATAGCCAGTTTCATGATTGCAAAATTTCTCTGTGTACCATAGTTATTAAAGGCCTGTTGATTGACAGGCGAGCAGTGTGTGCATTTGTGCTTCAGTGTGCATAGGTGAGCAGTCCCCTGAAATATTGTTCATTCAGATGGAAAGCTGCAGGGATAATTGGGCTTGACTCAAAAAGAAGTAGAAACTAGAACAGGAGAGATAATTTTGGGATATTGTATTAACAAAAGCAAAAGGAGGTCATTTTTCTGAGTATTTTTTCACACAGCAACCTAAATCTGACAAGCCATCATAAATGCCAGGCACAAAGATATTTGCATTTCTAAACAAGCCAAGTGCTTAGAAGCTAAATTCTTTTTCTGTAAGATCATGGGACCTTTGTGAACAAAGCCGGTGCCAAGGGCTGCCTGTAGGAAACATCTTGGTTAAGAGCTCTATTCTGAACCTTTTTGCATCAGAGCTTTATTTATATCATGTGTCCTTGCACGCATGTTCCCTGCTGGCTCAGGACGGCATAATCCCACATAAGAAGTATTCCCAGGACACAAGCAAGACTCCCTTAAGGATACACCTCTGGTATGTCTAAAATGGTTCTGTAATAATATTTTTATGCGGACATATGTATGTCACCTCAGTAAATCCTTCAATCACACTCTAGATGGAAGGCTGTAAGCAAAATAATCCTATGGACAAACAGAGGTGTGGATTTGAACTTTAAAACAAGAAACTTTAGTACGGTGCAGTGGCAACACTCACAGATATAGCCAGATGGCCTCACTCATATACAGCTACTTCTCTGAACAGAGTTGCCTGTCACAGATTTATTGTGTGCTGAACTCTTGTGATTCATAAACTCACAAATTAAATCATTTTCTCCCCCATACGTTATATTATATGAGGGCAGAAAGCTCATGCAGTGTGAATGGGAGAGTATGAATGAGCATTTGCAACAAAATACATGCTGACTACAACGCTGCAGGAAAAATCTTGGTGGGATGGATGGGGTAGAAACATGTATTCTCCAGGTGTTGGGTAACAGATCAAGCTTCAGGAGGATACTTGAGTCTCCTTGGTATTTACAGGAAAGGTACATTTGAGGTAGAATTTATGCTTTTTGGTCTGTTACTCAAGTTCTATGCAGAAGAAATTTGAAACATTTCTTGGGGCTTTTCTCTAACAACAATCTTCAGGATAATCTGAGAGCCTGAGGAGAGAGCCACTCTTGTTCACAGGTGGAAACTCTTCCTCCATACAGAGAATAATTTAAATTTCATTTTGCCCAGAGTAAGATGGGAACCTCAGACATAGCATTCACTGAAAGAAAGGGAAGACCTGAGGTTCAGGCATAGATTCTCTAATACTCAGTCTGAAGCAGGGAGAAAATCACAGTTTAAGTGGTCCAGCAAATAAGGAATTATATTGGGTGGGGAAGTTTTGACTAAACCGAGCTAGGGGCACACACAGGCACAGAGCTCACAGCACAGCAATGCCCAGGCAACAACTCACCCCAAGAACTGGAAGGGAAATGTTCCACAGCCCTGAAAAGCAGGTGGGAGAGGGAAGATATTAACCTATTCACACATGCTTTTGTGTCAGTAGTGGTTGTGGCCACAGTTTTGCCTGGATTTAATTTGCTACGAAGCGAGAATGAGGAATGGCCACTTTGTGAGTCCCAGCTAAACACCCCTGTGTCACGGCCCAGGTTGTAGCAGAGAACAAAAAGAAGCACAACTGCTTGGGGGAACTTTTATGTGGAAGTCTTGCAAGGGGCATAAACAAAAAAATCTCACAATATATTCATTCCTGCATATATTAGGTGAGATCACATAAGGGCACATCTGCTGGGGGGCTTCAGCCTCACACTTCTTTCAGGTCTTAGAGGCAGAGGAGATGAAACCTGACATCTGCAAATGCTTGTGGCAGAGCCTTCACAAGCAAAGCTTGTTTGTCCAAACAGATTGTGCACACACAGGATTTCCCCAATACCTGATGGCATGTCCAAGAGGCTCTTTGTGAAGGATTTGTTCCATTACTGCTTTAATAAATGTTCCCTCTCTATCACGGGGATTATTAACCTCTAATACCGGTTCCATCCCTATATTTTTCTCTCTCCCTCCAGAAGAGGCATATCTGTATACATTTAAAGAATCCTTACTAAATAATAATAATTAAAAATTTCATTCTTTAGACTCCTACTGTTAGTTTTCATCCATTGAATGAAGTAGGGGAATAAGGAAATTAAATGCTCTGGTTTTGAGATTGTTAGCGAAATTATGCAGACAGATCATTTTCCAATCTTAAATCTAAATAATTCAGTTGCCATAGGATCAAAGTATGTGTTACGCTGCCCTCAGTTTTCCATGCGTTGAATCATCCCTGTTTCCCTTCAGCACATTTTCCCTGTGATTTGATAATGCTCATAAAGGCAGCTGGCATTGGGTATGGTTGGCATCCAGATTGCTCATTGTTCTCAGCCTTATGTTCTTGCCTTCTCTTGTAACAATTTACACTCCAAGAAGTGAAACCTTTCCTTACATTTGTGTAAGCACCCAGGATAGTCAGGTCTCTTGCATTCATACTGTAGCACATGAAAGCAAAAATTGCAAAATGGCCTAATTTTTCCAGACTGAAATTCATGAAGGAGATGCAATAATGTACAAACCAAACTCCATCACTAGTGACACTTATGATCACCTTCCTCTGCACCAGAATGCAGATGTCTAAAATTTATGCAGAGTCATGAAAAATTAAACTTCTCAGAGTGTGGGTGTGGTTTACTGGCTGTGTTTGAGAATCAGTGGAGTTAAACCTCTCATAAACTTAGGTGTTACAAGTCCAGGACTTTTTTTCCCCATTGCATCTTTCACAAAGCATTACTCTACAGAAGCCTGCAAAGCTGCCCCTTGCTAACAGGGGGATGAGTCAGGCCTCAGCAATGGTCTCCAGTTATTTGCTAGAAGACAGTAAAGTATTCCTCATGCCATTCCATAAATCTGGCTTTGAGAGGCTGCCCTTTTACAGACAGTCCCACAAGGAGGGACACACTCGGATGTCTGAAATGTCTTTTCTAATAATGCAAAAGCCTCTTTGTGTTGAAATACTTCAGGCACCTTACTCTACCCTTATGTGTGTGAATGCATACTCCTAAATCTCTTTCTATCCTTTTTTTTTTTTTCTCAGCAAAGAATTGTTTTTTACTTATACCTAAACAATGAGGGCCTAATTATACAGAAGCTTCTTGTTTGAACATAAAGAACAGTAGAGCCTTTCCTGTGTCTAGTTCACACAGTTCTAGAAGTAAAGTAATCCACCTTAACAAACATTTCTGGCTATCATATTTTATATTTTAATGGTTTTCAAAGCATATATTTTTTGCTACTAGTTTCAAAACTTATTCTTGTTACAGAGAAAGTTTCTAATTCACATTTGTGCAGAACCTTGCAACCTTCTCTAATTCAGCTTCTCTTACGGGCTGCTTAAAATTCCTCCATGAGAAAGAAAAGAGAAACAATTTTTTTATTAGAACAAAATACATTTAAGTTTACATCCCTATTTTTAGCTCCCACACCAGGTTTTGTTTGATTAGCAAGATTGGTTTGAAAATTGCCGGATCAGCTTGAAAGAAAAAATTGTCAGGTTTCCTTGATTATACACATCAGTTGGCTTTGCAACTCAATTGTCTTGTTTTATCAATTAGTTAAATTGATGTTCTGAAGTCATCTGAAATAAAATCCTATTACCGAGAGATGTAAGGGATAGAGGCACATCACTGGCATTGCCACAACAGGCATAGCTAGATGGAAATTCTTAATGTTGTAATGATTTTGAGGATTTGTAGCACTGAAATTCAGATCATGGAGTTAGGCACAAAAGTACTGCAAGAAGAACTGAAAAAAATTAGGACATTGCAGAGGAGAAGGGAAAAAGATAAACTCACAGTTCCACCTGCAACTTGGTATCACAGCACCAGGTACCATCACAAGCAACCCTCAGAGTCTGACACACCACAGAGAGCCTCCTTTAGATCTGTGTAAAGAATAGCCTTTCTCAGCTCAAAAGCCACAGAGCTAGTCCAAGACAGATGAGAGCTTAGACTGAATTACTCATCCGAATCTGTTCTGTTATTTCCTTGAACAGGTTTTGCTTTGGGTAAGTTTTTTTCGGGTTTTGTTTTTTTTTTTTCTTCTCTGAAATATTTAACCAGAGTGGGGAGGGGGGAATCCTTCTGTGGACTTTAAGATTAAACATTACTTGTTTATGTTTGCACAGAGTAAACCATAAAACCAAAACCAAAACCTTCAGAAGGCTGTTGAGGGCACATCCCTGGTCTGGTGCACACAGAAGTCCTTACAGCAGCTGCCCAGCCTCTTCTTGAAAGCCCCCAATAACACATTGTCCTGAGCTGGGCTCTTGCCCCCCTACCGGCTATGAAGTTGTTCCTAACATCCAGGCAGAACCTTCTCTCTTCCAAATTAAACCAATATCTCTTTGTTCCTCCCAGCAGGCAAGCAGAGCAGTGAGCTCTGTTGTCTTTTCTGTTCAAAGAACAAGGACTGGTAAACATTTCACATAAACACATAGGCTCATCTAAGAAATGTCTCTGATTTAGTGTTTCTCTTTTGGATTGGAAGCTGGCCTGATGATTTGGAAACCTTGCAAGAGTTACAGTCTTGTCTAATACGTAAATAAAATTTCAAAGCTAGGAAAAAACCCAACACCAAAACAAAAAGCCCCAGAAGAATCCAGGATCCAAAGAAGGTATCCCAAGTCAGGGGCCCGCCCTTCTGCATGCTTAAAATACAACCTGCAATGACATAAACAGTGAAATAATGTCCCTGTGCTGCAGCTCTTGCATCCCTCAGAATATGCCACACTCTGCACCTGTGCTGTGCAAAGCCTGCACAGTGCAACCTTGCATCTCTCTACAGCAGCTCCTGCATCTCTTTAACGTTGTTAATCAGGTCGTCTCAAGGGTGAAGGTCGATGCCATCACGTGAGAGAAAACAGAAGTGGCTGAGCTGGGATGCTGTGATCTGTTCAAGCCACTGCACAAGGAGGACTGAGCAAATGTTTGGAGGCATCTGGTAGACATTCTTATTCCTTTTGTTGAGCCTTTGAATATATTCACTGAGACATATGATCTGTGAGTAAAAGTGATTCACACTGAAATGGAATTTGATTACAAAATTCCAACAATCACATGGAGATCCTTTGTATGGCTTTGTAATTCTCATAATGTAACATTCACCTTCAAACAAATAAGTTACTTTTTAGGGCCTAGGTTCTGAAATTGTCAAATCCCTCCCTGTGTTCAAGCCTATACATCAGAACATAAAGGGCCTGATGAACACAGAAACAAGGAATCTCTGGATTTCCATACAAATTGCTCCACTAGCATAAGTCTACTCCTTCTTCCAAGACTGCAGATCCCATGCAGTTTGTGAATGGCCACTCCTACCTCCATCTTTGTAGCTGATGACAGCCAGAGGATATCCATGCCAAGGGAGAGCACAGGCGTCGTGTTTAGGATGCTCCAGGGATGTAATAGCTCGTGATGAAAACGTCACTCGTTCTTTGAATTTTTATACTCAAGCACCATAAACATGGCAAAATCCTTCATTTCTTGATCAGAGCTCTTTCAGTTCCTCACCGAGCTGCTAAAACCCTGGAGCACTGTGTGTCTGCAGTGAGGTGTTGGCACTGGGGAGCTGCAGGGTCGGCCTCTGTCAGAAGAGGCTGGGGCAGCGTGTGCTGAACACATGCTCCAGCCAGGCCCCATGAGCTGCTGCAGGACACACCTGAGCCAAGAGCCAAGCTGCTGCTGCCTCTGGGAAGAGGTTTTAGTGGTAGGACAGTTTGCCACACAGGAAGAGAGGAAAGAAATGTGAGAAACAGCTCTGCAAACACCCAGGTCTGTGGAGGAGGAGGGAGGGAGGTGCTCCAGGACCCAGAGCAGAGACTCCCCTGCAGCACAGGGCACCATGTCAGAGCAGATATCCACACTGCAGCCCATGGAGAGCCCCACACCAGGGCAGGTGAATACTACCTGAAGGAAGCTGCTGTCTGTGAAAACCTACATGTGGAGCAGGTGAAAAATGTGCGTAGGAAGGAGCTGTAGAGTTCTACACAACTACACACACACACTCTCAGTGCTATCACTCAGTTTTGGAAGCCGTTCCCACGGCCTCCAGTCAAAGGCAGTGCCCCTCTGAGGGTCACCACCTGGCAAAGCAGAAGGCCTGATATTTTCAGCATCCAGGGTTCCAACATCAAACTACTGTGGACTGACCATAAATCACCTTTCCCCATTTGCCCATTCTTGGAGTAGAGGAATTAGGGGAGTCAGGAATTAAGGAGTGAACCTGACCCTGGGAAAAAGGAGGGATGGGGAGAAATTTGTTTACATTTTTGTCTTTGTTTCTTACTGTCCAAATCTATTTAATTTATATTATTTTTTTCTCAAGTTGATTCTTTTTCCCCCATGATGGTAATTGGTGACTGATCTCTGCTTTTTTCTTAAGGAGGGAGAATGAGAGAGTGGCTGTGTGGGTGTCTGGCAGCTGTCCAAGGCATACCCATCACAAAATCATTGTGCTAAGTGCTTCTAAAAGATTTTTTTTTTTGAGTGTTTTTGGAGCTGAGACAAACTACAGGAGTCACTCTATGTCTTTTTGATTCTGAAGGTTTGTTCCCAGCATCTGTGCACCCTATTGTATTTTAGATCATTTTACTTGCCATCAATTTTACAGCCAGCTTCTGAATTTCAAGGCATTTTATCTATGAAGAACACACACTCTTCTTCTAGTAGATTTTTTGCCTCTGATCATATTACAAGTAGGGTTGGTAGCGCCCTTTTTTGAGCTTTCCCACATCTTGGATTATTTGCTGATGAGCTTGCTAACCTACATCTTCTGGAATACATGATTTTTATAGTGCTTTGATACTGAAATATTTTTTAGAAAATACAAAGCAATGTATTTTAATAATTTCTGAAAGTTAGGTAACATAAGGATATTCTTTTGTCCATCACAAACCCGTGGAATTAATCAGAAGTAAGCATCCTGAAAATATTTACTAATGAGCAAAAGAGGTGGTTCTGCTTTGTCACTATCCCCAGCCTCTCTGAATCCTCTCTTCCTTGTTGATGGACTCATTCCATGAGCTCATAGCTAACTCCTAGGCAAAGGAATATTTTCTTATGTTTGAATGGAAATCAAGAGCTCTCTATTCATTGCTTCTCATTTCATCAGAACCATTAAAGTGATAACTGTATCTCCATACCCTGCATTTATTTCAGACCAGCAATTTGCTTTTCCCCATCTTTTGTCTGACCTGCCAATTGTCTCAGGGCTGAAGCACCCTCTGTGTGTTTGTGGAATGTTTATCCCATTAAGGCTGCTCCTCAAGTTGATAACTTTTGATGTCATAAAAACACAATCTTGAAAACTGACCTGGAAAAAGGACCTGGAAAGTCTGGATAGTTGAAGAGAGGAATATGGAAGTGGGTGCTCTGGAGCTTACCTGAGCTGCATCAGGAAATTCCTGCAGGTGTCGCAAAGGGGTGTTTATCACCAGTGTAGGTTTATCTCTCTGCTTCCCCTGTAACACTGTGGGATCGTGTAGGGATTCCTTTCCATCTCTCACCATGTGGTTAAACTGCATCCACAGCTTCCAAATGTGAGTGTGGGGACCTCACAGCACCCTAAGACTGGTGCCTTTCAAAGGACATTATTAAAAGGGATGGTAAACTAGTAATGTATCAGCTTGTCTTCTAGGAAATCTCTAAGTTCTGTAACTAAGGAAGACACCAGAACCTGGGGCTTCGATCAAAGAAAATGTCCTAATTGCCAAATGAATGAGAAACTCCATGTATTGCAGTTCCATAGATTGGTAAAAATCCCAATATTAAAGACTATAAAAGGCTGAAGACTGATACAGGACTTTGATTTGGATGAGGTCTTTGTGGTTAGTTTGAACATAACCTGCATTATAATGTGGAGCACAGGGGGCCAGTTAAGGAAATGCTGGTCATCATCCTCATTCCACGTTCTTCTGTGAGCACAGGACATTGTAGCATCAGAGCAGCTTGAAAATTAAGTTTCTTCTAGCTAAATAGCTAAATTACATACTTTGTAAGTTGATTTTAAGGCTCTACTTTATGAAATGTAGATTAAAGATCAAGCTATCATGCATTTCTATTCTATATACATGTTCTAGAATACACAATTACAGACCACCATGCTCATTATTAATTTTCCCTGGTGTTAGGAATATTCGATGTCTGAAGTATAAATTCACCAGAATCAATACACAGGTTTAAACATATCAGTTATTTCTAAACTTAAACTCACTTTGTTTAATATAAGCTTATTTATAGGCTGTTAGACATTAAGAAGGTGGTGGAATAATGAAGAAAATTATCCAAAGTTCTGGTAGTTGATTTCTTGGCTTAAATACTTGGTTCAGTGTTGATCCATGCTAATATGTCTTAGTGTCGAAGCACACCAGTGCTCTTACCAGTTGGTTTCCTGAGGTGAATGAAATGATTGATTTTTTGTGGAACAGTGATTTTAAATAAGACCATTGTTGAAAAATCCTCCTTTTGTCTTGAGTCAGTAGTTCAAAGAAAAGGCAAAGAGAAAAGAGCTAGAATGATCTAAGGTCTGAAAAATAAGTTTTAACATGAGGGCATAATGAATAGCAGCCTATTTAGCCTATTTAAAAGAAGGTTAAAAGATTAGGATCACAATCAAGTAGAACTTAAGTGGAAGAATTGTGGCTCTTCAGTGCAGAATATAATGATTGAAATTTTAGAGACTGGATCTTGATGTATTTGGATACACAAATTTTAAAAGAGCATAACAAGCTGCTAGCACAACTTATTAGGGGGTGTGATAGCTCTTCTAATCAAGTTAGAGTGCATTTTTAAAAGACAGATTACAGCCTCATGTTACAGCTGTGATGCAGAAATGATTGTTGAAGGTGATTGGTGAAGAGTCAGACCAGATTATCATAATCTCTTTTACTGTCCACAGAAATCTGTGTGTAAGATTCATCATGGCTGAGGGCAGAAGTGGGTGGCATAAGCAAATTACTCCTCCTTTAGAGCCTTTGCGTGAGAGATTTCTCCCTGCTTCTCCCATACCTCCCTTGGGAGCTGTGGGAATGGTGTTCTTCACATTATAGATTTAAGAAGAAACAAAGCAATCATTAAAATTTCCTTTTGTAAATGTCTTGGAACATTTTACAAAAGAAGTTAAAAATATAAAAATTGAAACTGTTTAAATTAGTTAGCACTGCTGAGTGTACAGAAATTAAACTGTCTATCTCCTCAGGGATGCTTCAGTGTGTTCCTTGATCAGTTCAGCTACAACTTTCTCTAATTTACCTGAGGAGCAATCTTTTAAGTCACTTAAGGTAAAGAAAATATCTTAAAGAACACACCCACTACATTCCTCAGCCTAAAGGAAAAATTATGAACCATCTCTGACTAAAAACCTGATCTAAATGCTTTACCAAGGGAGATTCCAGCTTATTGCAATGTTCAAAACATATAAGATGCTGTTTTTTTCCAAAACAGCCTTCGCAGCAGACTTTATTATTTTTCTAAGACATTATTAATGTGATAAAAGGAATGGAATCATGTTTCCAATACTAATTACACCAAATCTATAAAAAATAAGAGTGAAACCAAAGTGATGACACATACACACAATAAATATGGAGGCAAAGAAAAATATCATAAAGGAGTTTTCATATGATCTTCAGTGGGACTTCGTTATAGTTAGCCCCGTGACCATCTACAAAATTTAGATTCTAGTTTTTCTGTGCTCTTCACTTGATGGAAAAATTCTCAGAGTTCACTTGCTGTGGCACATCTCATACAAATACACTGGAAAATAAAAAGAAAAAAAAAAGCAAGAACAGATTGAGAACTATATCTGGCTTTGGGATGAGCTTGTCCAGGACTTTTAAAGCTTTCCAAAGAAGTAAAGTGCTTGGAATTTCTGAGTAGGACATTACTATACTGAACTGTGTATATAAAAGTCTATGTGTGTCCATTGCTTAGAAAAAGGTTTAGATGATAAATTATTTTTTTTGGAAACAGAGATATAAATGTTTTCTCTCACGTCTTCCTTGTGACCTTTTACGTCAAACACATAACTGCAGGGGGCTGCTGAGAGCGAGGTTCACTTAAGCCTTCAGAGTCATTCACCCAGATGACAGCTTGAAGGAAACAGACAAAACAGCAGTGGCTTCTGTATGATAAAATGGCCCTAAACACATTCTACTAGGGAGGAATGCAAGCATGTATGGAGAGAAGAAATCCAAATTTATGCATATTGTGAAAAGAGAGAAAGGGACAGTGCATAAAGAGCATCTTTTCTCCACAAGGAGAGATTTCAACAAACATTACCAGGAGCTGCTGCTGGGCTTGAGCAGCAGGGGTGAAAGGGAACAGTGGTTTGATCACAATGTTCCTGGTGAATACTCTTTCATATGTTTTCTCATCACTCTTTTACCTGCTCTGTAATTTTCTCATCTAATAGGAAATATCTGCTTTCGGTTTAGGTATTGCTGTGATTATATAGAGGAGAAATTTTCTTTCTACAGACTTTTCTCACTGCTACACAGCCAAGGTTTAGACCCCTATTAAGAGACAAAATGTCATTAAACCAGAATCTCATCCATACTATCGTAACACTGAGAAATTTGTTCTAACCCTCAAGGCTTAGAAAACTATTCAAATTATCTTAATCACATTTGAGATTGGAACTAGGAGGCTTTACACAGCAGGGTTGAAAACCTGGCAATCTCCTTCACAAAAGGGCCTGAAATCAGATAGTAGATTATAGGCTTTGGTCAATCATAAGGGAAAAGAAATGCATCTGGTCAGGAAGAGGTTGAGCGTCTAACCTA
Organism: Mixornis gularis; assembly: GCA_003546035.1. Classification (NCBI taxonomy): domain Eukaryota; kingdom Metazoa; phylum Chordata; class Aves; order Passeriformes; family Timaliidae; genus Mixornis; species Mixornis gularis. The sequence goes on along the minus strand of QVAJ01000147.1, from coordinate 560,635 downwards.
CCCAGGATGATTAATGAGGTCCCCACAGTATTTAAAAACACAAGGTAAAGGTCTGTGTGATGCTTTTGACATTTCTGAAAGACCAAAATCTGAAAGTCAGAGTGTAATTTGAAATTAAACCTTCCTATTCGTCTTTTAGGGTTCCATCACAATCTCATTTCTTTCATCCCATGGCTCTAGCAATGTGTAAGTGAGATGATTTGGTTTAGATAGTATCTGAAATCTTTAAATAAGGTAAGATATTTGGTCTTTTGGGGAGGGTCAGGAAGGTAACAAGCAACTTGCCACCTGCATTTATAGTGGCAATATTACCTTTAAAACCAAAGTGCTGGGTGATACAGTTGGATAATTTGACTTCAGAAACCAGAAGACACTAAGGGCACCTTAAACAGCACTTCACTGTATGCTCAAGCATAAAAAGGCCCTGAAAGCACCCCTGGGAAGGATAATGATGCTTATGTTTATGTCCTAAAAGAATCCAATGAACTTTTCAGTCCTCACCGAAGAATGCAAGCCTTGCTTTCAAAGAATTTAGGGACAGTTTTCTGATGAGTTTGACCAGCTTGGTAACATGCTCAACGAAACCCTAGGAGACTGGGGGTTTGTATTGATTGTGACATTCTTTTTGTGAAGTCAGTTTTATTTTAGTGGCACAAAACCAGCATGATGGAAGTGGTTAATTGAATCTTTTAAGTTGCAGTGCAGATTCAGAGAAAGCTTTTAGTCCTCAGGTAGCCAAATTTAATTTAGGGTTTCTGGTAGGGGGAGAAGTATTTGTGATTCCTGCTATTCATTTTGTATTGTGCTAGCTGCTCCTTCATATTTTGTGTGGAAGCTGAGAGTTTAGTTTTGGTTTATTTTACTTACAGGCTTTGTAATTTGGAGGGAGTGAGTGAAGTGAGGGAAGGTAGCCAAGGGAAAAAAAATGACTCAGAGGGGGAACACTCCCACCAGCTCATGACACTGAACAACCACAATGAAGATGATGATTGTGTGGTGATTGTGCAAAACCTGATCCTTTACCTGTTAAGATTGGTGCAAATTTGAATTAAATCTGCTGAAGAGAGAAATGGAGAAATTTCTTTGCAACTCTGAACTGAAAGGCTGATGTTACAAAGGGACCTGCCACTGTTTAGAGGGAAACAGAACCTGAGAAGCAATAAAATGTCAGATGATCCACAAATCCAGAAAGTGGAAGGGGCAGAGCCCACTACTTCTAAGCTGGTTCAGTTGCTGTAGATATGTAGTTTTCCTCATCATTTAAAATATCTGAAGATTGTGTCTTTGCCTTTCCACACCTTCTGCACTGAAATCTTTCCATTACATATCTCTGGCTTCATCCCAAGCTATTGTACATTTCTTTTTTTAATTTCAGACCTATTCAGGAATGAGTTACCTTCATCAGCTTTATGAAAAAAATCTATGAACATGACTCTTGTCACTGTGTTAAGTATGAGGTTTTCATATCAAGATTGAATTTTCATTCAGTAGTTTCCTGGTGGGAAAGCCATCACTAGAATACCTCCAAAACAAACTGTGTTAAGCCTTTGTTTATAAAATTGGCATTGACTTCTCATTCTGACACATGCCTAAGAATTATAAACATCCTATTTTTGTTAATGAATGATTCTGAAGTCAAGAAGCAAGCCAACATCACTCAAATACTTCTTTTATTATAACTATAAAAAAGATTTATGTTCCAAATACCTGCATTTTGGCTTAGTTTTATTGTTAAATTATTAATGTAATACTGCACCACTGTGATTAGATAAAATGAATATTTTAATTTTTATAGGTAACTAACAAAAGTATCTTGATTTATCACCTCTATATAATTTTATTCTCTGCTGTTAGAGGTGAATATTTCTTTTTTTTTTTCAAGTTTTCATTCATGGAGAGCATTTGGCACTTCACTGGAACCGATGCAAGGGGAAATAAAGTTCCAACTCAATATCAGAGCAGATTAAATAGTGTAAAGTGTTTTAAGGATTATTTTTCTTAGAATTGCAGACCAGCTTCCCATTATATTTTGCCTGTCTTTTTCAAATTGCATCATTTGACTCTTGCAGAACAGAACCCAGCAGGCATGGAAGATAACAGGGAAAACTACTTTTCAATTTATGGTGTATAACATTTTGAAAGAGAGATTGAGAAAAGCAAACTTGATTTCAATTTACCATCAGTGTACCTGCACCACAGTTACAAATTTTAGTAGGCATTTAGGAACTCCAATGTTGTGGTGTTTTTTTGGGTTTTACTAGTTTTCTGTATGCATCTGCTCTTTGTTTCATACAGTTTTATATAAATTACAATGGTTTGTCCCATGTAACCCCATGTTAAACCCTTCTTGGTTTCCCCCGAGTGATTGTCAGGTGTCAATCACAATTATGGGTCCTGTCCATCACCTTACAGCCTCGCCCTGATGTACAGAAGGTTCTAGTGAAGACGTCGAGTGATTGGCCGAGTCTCCAGTTCCCCCCCACACCCCACCCCCTTTGGTGTATTGATTGGTTCTATTGATTGTCCTTTGTGTTCTGGGTCACTCCCTTCCCATTCTGGATTGGTTCCAAGCTGTCCCCTTCCCATTTCTCCACCCCCGTACTTAAGATGCCGTTCAGAGAGGAAACCCAGTTTTGTGGGCTCTCTCTGGGTGTGTACAAGTCCCACATGGGCTTAATAAACCCCAGCTGAATTCCTCAAATTCAAGAGTCCTCCCTTATTCCTCTCCACTGTTCATGCTTCTGCTGAAGGCAAGGACCCACAGGATTGGGATCGTATCCCAGACCTTCACTGTGGGCTTGGTGCCAGACCCAGCCTGGAAACGGGACACGGGTCCCGAGAGAAACACTGGACCACCACACTCCAAGAATAAAAACTAGATAATGCAAGATGCTAAACAATCTGGCTGAAAACCCTCAAAAACTCACCTTAGGTTACTTTAAATCAAATGAGTTTTACCATTCCATTTCACAGTACCAATGTCTTGGCTTGGAATTATCAGTTTATTGTTAAAAAAACCCCTCCAAACCAACATATGAAAGGAAATCATGGAAGTGAAAAAATAGGTCTTTTGCAGTGTGCCTCTTGCTTAGTAAGCTAAGGTCGAGTTGATAACTTCAAATTATTTCTGAGAAGGGCATGGATGAATCCTAAGAGATTTTCAGTGCACCACTTTGCCAACATGTCTTCATATCCTTTGTTAAAAAAAAGTAATATATATCCTGTGCCTGATGAGAAACCAAAGTGCTTGCAACTCAAGCACCAATTTTTCAGCCTGATTTGACGAGGTGGCAATTAATCAGGTGGTAAGTATCAAATGCATTCTATTTTTCATATGAGAGGTTTAGAAAACCATAAAGTCAAGCCTTGTGGAGAGGATTGTCATGGAGAAGACTGTATGCTTTTTATCTTCCTCCCACTGGGATGAAAACATCAGGTAGTGTTAAGCGGAAACCCAGAAGATATCTAAGCTCAAAAGCATACAGATTTGTGGGAAACTTGAGGTGTGAAAATGCCAGAATATTATTTCCCCACAGATGTAACAATGCCTTGGGTTCATGGAATCTCAGATAAGTTTAAAA
>QVAJ01000147.1:516369-557007 GCA_003546035.1 Mixornis gularis | reverse complement strand
AAAAAAAAAAAAAATCAGAAAAGCTGGAAGCAGGATCGAGATACCACATTATCACATTCTCTTCAAAAACAAGTTCCTCCTCTTCCTACCAAAAGAGTGTTCAGGGCCAGGTAGGACAGGAACTCAAGCAACCTCATCTCATGGTTGATGTGCCTGCCCATAAAGAGTTGCTGGAACTAGATGGTCTTTAAGGTGCCTTCCCATACAAACAATTAGAGGATTCTACCATTTCAGATTTTATGGAGAAAAAACAAGACAAAACACCTCATCTGTCTGCCTCTGATGCCACACTTCTTCCACCTGACTCTCAAAACCCAAGAAATCCGAGGGGAAGGAAAGCCAGCAAAATGGCAAAGCAAGGGATAAGTAACTTTTTCTGACATTGAAGTTGGAGTTGGATAAATCACTGACCTACTTTTATTTCAGCTTCACATGGGGTGAATCTGTCATTAACTGGTTAAATGTGAACATAGGTCTGTTTCCTACTTCAGGTAGAGTAACCAAGGGCTCACCTTTAATTGCCAGATTTAATTCCTTTATCTTGACAGTGTCCTATATTCCAGAAAATCCCTCACTGCTATGACAAACCAGGTTATACCCCAGGGTCAGCTCCAAGCCTCTGAGTAGGTAGAATTCCAATAAAATCAATGATCCTGCATCTATTTACTACACCTTAGTGTAACAAGAGATTATTCTTTACCCATTTAGCACAAGAAAAAAATTAACCACAGTATGAAGCAACTTTACTGGTTCAGGCCATATTTAATCTACAGTTAGAGCAGAATCCTAGAAAGCCAATTGATTGCTTCAAAGCAGTAAGAGCTACTTTATTCAAGCAATCAGCCCTGCAATAAATGTGTTCCATTTTTAAGAGCTTGTAATTTAGCACTACCAGGGGCAGAGAAACAAACATCTCTGATTTCCGTGAGAGGTTCCAGGATGTTTCACAGACAGACCATTCATTAATGCTCCACAAATGCTATCAAATGAAATATTGTCCCACGTGCTGTAGCATGATATCTTGAGAAGAGATGCTAAAAATGGGAATTGTGGCTCCCAAAACGATGATCAGGAGGAAGATTACTGTCACTCTACAGGGCAGCCAAGTTGTGGATCTTCAAAGCTCTGCTGAAGGTGCTGGAGGGTCTGTGGTGGGTAGGGAGGAGAGGGACTCTGACCCTTCCTTTGGGAGAAGGATGTTAAAGGGCCTGATATAAAGGCCCTTGGATGTGGGGGGTCCTCTGTGATAAATAAGGCATGAGGAGATTAGCTGATAAATGATGTAAAAGAGGACACATCTGCAGAGGGATAGAGCCAAATGCGAGCACAGCCAGCACGGCTGGAGGTAACAGACAGATGTCAAAGGTCTGGTCCCCCATCCCCTGTGCCATGCACAGAACCTCTCCTCTAATGAGCCAAAGGAGAGGGCAGTCCGTGGACCCCTGTTTGCATTTAATCCTTCAGTTCTCTTGCACATATTGTAGAGTCGAGCCACTTCCCTAGAAAGCTTAAAAAAATCAGGGGTAATTTCTACCCATCCAAACAGATAATTACATGTCATGATTTTCAAGTCAATGGCACAATTGTTATTCTTTGTAAGGGAGACTAGGATATGATTCATTATGTTCGAACTCGTGGAGCCCACAACACTATGAAAGCCACTGTACAAAACTGAAGAGATAACTGCACCTTTTGTCTGGTAAATTGCACATAAACATACTTTTTGAAGTAAAGGTTTTGCAAGAAGGATTATTGTTACTTAATTAAATTTTGAAGAAAAAAATCATTCACCACAGGTGTTTATGACCCATAAAATTCAAGTTTTGTTTCAATCTGTGCAATACAGAAATCAAGATTATATTTCTTTTCAAATAGGACTGATCTGAGCATCTGGACAGCCAATATCTTTTTATGGTGTTCTCTATGGTGAAGCAGGAAATCTTCAGGATTCCTTTCAGCCATAATGTGTTGGCCCATGTATTTTAAATGTGGCATTTTTCCTTTGGATATTATTCACTGCAGAAAAAATGGTTCACTAATCTAAAATTATAAAAACTAATCCTGTAACAGGCACTGTTGCACTTATCTCAGGGTTCAACATCATGCACATTTTCAGAAATCTAGGCTAAAAGTAATAATAATAACATATTTGAAGCTAACTTTGGTATAGAAAGTGTTTGGGTTTTTTTAAGATAACACTATTTCCTCAAAGTCAGACGCTCTGTGAAATAATTTTAGAAGCGATGCTAGGCCTACTTTGCACTATTTGTTATGCACTGTTATTCTTTCATGATAATCTCCAAGTACAAGTCTGGATGTCACCTGATGTGCTTCAGTTCCAAGGCCAAGTGAATAAAAGGCAGCCCTTGGTTCAACTCCCTTCTCTTTTAGAGAAAAATTGCTAAATGTTTCCCAGATGAGTGCCCTAACCTCTGGGCTGTGGGTTCACTCTCATTCTGCTTTCCCCCAGCCAATTTAATTGATTATTGACAAAATGCCATTATTATATGCAATCCAGGGCATGAGGGAATAGTACCCCAGATGAAGTGGTAGCCGCCTGACTGAAGTATTCCCAGTGGGGGTGTGGGTTCACTTCCCCCAGGCAGGGGAGGAAATTGAGCAAAGGCTTCATTTCAGCCAAAATTATTCAGAGAATTCCACCCCCATTTGCAAATATAGGATTCAACAAAATCATTCCACTCCTTTCTGCTCCATTACCACAAGGTGCTGTGAGAACATCTTTTCAAACCCTTTGTCGTCCCACACTGCACGCAGGGTGTTGAATAATGCCACTCCAGATGAGTGTCATGCAGGCAGAACACTGTTCTTCCCCTGCTGATGCTGCCTCTGGTGACAAGGTATCACTCAGGTAGTGTCATGGATGGCTTCAGCCTAGAGGTCTACTTAAAAAATTAGTTCTAATCAGTGATATAGCTACCTTAAGTGTTGAGAAGCCATCTCTGAGCTAATAATAAATTGATTACATTTACTGGGCATTAAGCAATGATGGATAGTATTCTATTTTTTCTTTTTGAGAAACATAAACATAACAGAAATATGTAATTAAATTCAGTCACTTTTCTGACAGATTTGTTAGTCTTAATGTTAATGTATTAAATAATTAGTTGCATCTTCATAGATTACTGTAAGCTCTTCAATCCCCAAATTACTGTATTAATTTGTTTGCACAGCAGTGTTTCGTTGTTGAGGGAAGCAGTACTGCTAGGAAGTTTTTGAGGCACAACTGATATGTCAGTGTGAATAAGATATTAGAAAGGTGACTTTATACTGCAAAACATTTACCTGATAGATTTAGCATCACATCCATGTTCTCATTCTGTTTTTCACAGAAAACTCTCAGGAAAATTGTCAGTGTTAATATAAAATGTTCCCCCAACTGGCATAATAAAGCTTCTAATTATACCATGCTAAGCCTCTGCAATTACTTCTTGCTGGTATAAGGGATAGTCTATATAACTTAGAGTGATGAAAAATTGCTTCCCCAAAGACACTGTGGTTACAAGCTCTGCTCAGGGGATTTGTGTTTTAGTGGTTAATAGGTGGGCATGCTGCTGCACAGCAGTGCACGTGGAATATCTCCACCCACAGCAAGTGCAGATGTTTATCTGCAAAACTGTTTATAACATAAAATGGATTAGGTTGATCAGGTAAATAACAGCACTTCTCAACAGTAACAGAACTTGCAGACCCTTCTCAGCTGAGTGCTTCTTTAATCTTCCTTTCCTCAGATAAGGCAAAGCATTACAAACAACAGAAATCAGTAAGCCAACAACTATTTTTAAAATTATTGCCATTTATGCCTTTCTGTATTCAGCAAATACATCACATTTGAAAAACAGTCTTCTTTTATCCTTCAGTATCTCCAGCAGCACAGGAAGCTATAAAAAATAACTCTTGAGATCTATTCAAGATTCATTTCTTGAGTCCAGCTTGACCATATATCTCTAAAGATGCTATCTGGTTGGCAATCACTCAGTTTAAGCCGGACTACCTGAGTTGCAATAAGCAGCACCACTCACCCTGACTCTTAACTATAGTCTCTCCCTCACTTAAGGCAAGGGATGGCTTTCAAAAAACATTAAATATTATTTGGCAAGTACTCCTGTCTGTCAAAGTAGTTGCAGTTATAATTGTTTTCTGTGCTGTGCCTGTCATATATCAGATGGGATCATAGTTCAGGGTGGCATGAGCAGCTTTTAAGCTTGCTGTTTTGTTATCGTATTCCAGGCTTTTTTAAAAGAAGACCTAAGAAAAAATTCTTTTTTCAGTCTTTTTTTCCTCAGAAAAATGTCAGCAGAGACAGCTGTCATTTCAGCCAGTGAACAAACTGCATTAGCTAGGAGGCTGTGAAAGGGAGGACAGAACTGGTCCACAGGATAAAGAGAGTCTTTACTCATTTCCCCTTTTCAGGTCTGTGCAGAATTTTGCTGTGCCTGGATACTTTGAGGGGTATTTCTTGTCCACGAAAGGGTCTCAGAGGGGTATGAACCACTAAAGTACACACTGTAAATAATATTCAATATTGCAGCAAAATCCGAACACCTGTAACCAGAGCATATTCTAGAAAATATTAAGGCCCCATTATCAACATAAGAGGTGTGTTATAGTTCAAATAGAAAGGTTCTGGTGAAGCCAGTATAGGCTGAGAGCACCTTTATAAGAAGCGTATGGGGCTGTAGAGGTATCCCTTTCAGATTATTGTGTCAGTCCTCAGAGGGAATCTCTTGTTCTCAATATTGCCAGATTCAAAACCACAAACTGAGTCACTGCACAGAATACAAAAAAGTTCTGAATTTTCTATGTGCTCAGTAATCCCTGCCTTTGTGATCAAAGGCAAAAACTGAAATAAACCCAAGCTGTGTCTTACTCCAGATACAATCAAGTGCATTTAAAATTAAGCTCAGTGACACCTTTCCTCAATTACAGCTAGCCAGGACCTCAAAATTGCCTGAATGTAAGAACTGCATATGAAATATTGAAAAGCTGCACATCATCCTGCTTTTCTCTTAACCTCTAATGGCACTGATGCAATAAAAAGTAAAAAATGCTCCCTGTTTTTGTTCTATTTATTCCTTTCAAAAGTATACTTTAATGATTGTATAATATTGCAACATATTTAGATGTATTTATGCATTGCTCTCATAGCAAGATGTGGAGTTGATGTAAATACAAGGTCAAAAAAACCCTCCTTTTCTGTCTAGTATTTCAGCTACTCATGAACATCTTTGAATTATTTGAATGAAAAATAAATGTATCTAAATGATTTTTGCACCATGGTGCAGTCCTACAGCTTCTTTGCTGTGGGAGTAATAAACTAAATGCAACAAAGAGAAAACTGATGAAGAACCTGTTGCATTTCATGTTTATGAATGTTAACAAACATAGTGTGTAGGAGACAGAAACAGACTGCAAAAAACCTGCTCTACTCACTAAAGTAAAAAAAAATTTTAAAAAAGGCAAGCACACTTTTGCAGAAGCTCAGTCAATTTATAGCAAGCAAAGGGGATCTGCTTGAAACATTGTTTATGTGGACTTATTTTGTGATCATTGCAGGGGGGTTGGACCAGATGACTTTTCAAAGGTCCCTTCCAATTCAAACTATTTTACAATTATTACACAGAAGTAGGACCTGTCAGTTAAGCACTCCTTCCTTTCCCCTATTAAGAAAAGAGAATGCAAAAACATGAAATTCTGGCTCAGATGAAGCCCAAATGCACACAGCAAAACGTTTGACCCTAGGGGAGCTCTGTGAAGATACGTGAGCAGTGCTGTCCGTACAGGTGCTGTACCATCTCATGTCCCAGCACCTCCACACAAGCACTGCTGCTCCCAGCTCTGCAGCACTTGAGGCTCCAATTACCTGTGTGATGAGGCTCCCACTCTGAGTGGGTGGACTCCAACACCGAGGAGGGAAAGTCGTGCGTGTTCAGAAAGTTTCAGCGCTCCCAGTGAGCCCTTCCTGAGAGAAGCGCGTACTATTTAAATATCAGACGGTAATAGCGGGGAGATGTTCCATGTGCAAAATGCCACCAGAAGTCAAGATCTATTTTGGAGTAAAGAAATTATGGGTTGTCTTTGCCAGGTAGACAAAGACACATTCTTACAGCTCCACTAAGCCCAAAATACGCATTAAGAAATTAAAACTATATTGTCTTGGAAAGCAGCAGATACTGACGGCTTTGAAAAGGCTTTGCCACTCAGATAATGCTGAACCACTCAAGTTTGGAGGAGGAGATAAGTTAACGCAAAACTAAATAAGGAAATAGAGCAAGTCTTGCTTTCAGTTCAATAAAACTTAAGTGGCAGCATATTTTCCAAGTTTTTTGCATTAAACAGTCAAAGTAGAATTTGCTGCTGATATTAAAGCTACCAGAATGCAAATGAGGAACAACATAATCTTATGCCATTTTTCTATGTTTTTATTTTGTGGGGATAAAAAACCTACTTTGAATACAATTTTCACAGTTAATCTATTCTGTAAACACAGCTGGTCAGAAGTAGATTAAATGCATTACACAAATATTTTCAGACTAATTCTCCTTCCAGGTTATGGTTTAGCACACTCTTCAGCAGCCAGAGGCTGACATGCACTATGTCTCTGGTTTTCCCAGTGGGTCTATAGTTAGTACAGGAAAAGGTGGTTCAAGCTGCCCTCTGAGGACTGCAGATTACTGTATAACAATTCTCTCCAACAGTACAGAGCTAAGCAATGTCCGTTGACCTCTAGCTTTCTCTTTCTTGCCAGGTTATATGTGAAGTTCGTGGGTTTCTCAAGGACCCAAATAAAGGACAAACTGGTATTTTTAAGCAGAGTATCAAACCCCAAACCAATTAGTTGTATAAACAGACCAGTTTAGCTCTATTTCATGAAGCAGAATAGTAAAAAATCAAATATATTTCCTGTCATAAAAAAGGACCTTTTAGATTGCAATGGTACTTTGTGAACACACTGTGAGAGATTGAACAAGACAGTACAATTATTTACACGTCAACTTTTTTACTTACAACTTCAATATTAGAAGATGAATGTAGCTACTTCATCTGCATTTAAAATAATTTACTCTGGGGTTTTGATGACTCTAAATGCAAATCTAAGTCAACCACAATATGTGGGTTTTAGGTGAATTAGGAAAATCATTGTTACAAATTGGTGTAGGATACAACATTCCTTGTCGTGCGCTTTAACACACTCTCTGTACTCACCACCTTCCACAACTTACAAAATCCTCATGCATCTGTTAATCCTGACTGATCCATACTTTCATGCTAGTGGATATCTGTACTACAAGGAGCTCTGGTGAGTACTACAGCTCACCCTGCCTGCTCCATGCATGCAGAATGAATCCACAGATTTTGCAAAAGCCCACAGTGAGTTGAGGGCAAGAAAGCCAAGTTATGAATGTCACACTTCAGAGTCACTCTCAGCAAACCAAGGCAATTTGTTGAAGAGCCAATAATGAAAGTAATATCTGATCAATACTCAATAAGGAAGCCTTGTTATGGCAATTTTTATAGACATGGGCAAATTTTCTTTGACTATCTCATTGTATGTATGCTGTAATTCTTCTTGGTTCGAAAACTCCTTTTTTTTAAGGAATAATGAAGAGATCAACCATTTTCTAAGCATCTTAAAACTACTCACTAGCAGCATGATAGATTTTTCTCCCATGTGCTCAGGCTCCAATTACATCTCCACCAGTCAACATGAGCACTTTGGATATACATACATGACATGCTATGCTGCAGTGATTTTGAGGGCTGCTTTTGAACAATGAAGTGTTTACAGTATTTTGCTTAGAACTTAGATTATTTTGATGGATGTTTACTCGAATATGAGAAAATAATTGGAAAGAATCCAGCTGAAACAAATAAATATAAGGCTCTTCAAATGTGTAGCTCCAAATTCAGTTTCAAGACTGAGATGTTTCTGAAACATGTGCGCACACCCACTCACCCTTAAAGCGACGTTAATAAGCACCTCTATCCCAGCTGACAGCAGCCAAACAGTCTCAATTGCAAACCACCCCCAATTATATTATCAGAAACATGAGTAATCCATACCAAGGAATGAATATGAGTCAGTAACGATGTGAAATTATACAGTGCCTCCCTAAAATAGTGACCTTTAGTTCACAAACTAAGTTTGCTATCTCCATTATAATTTTGTTTTAAATCCACAGTGCTGTTGCTATAGTTTAACCTTGTCATCCAAGACTGTGTTTGACTGACTATCTCAGTGCTACAAAAGCCACAGCTAGCAGATATCTATTTTTGTCCAGAGGATTAAATCTTACTTGACACTAAAATTTCTTTCCTTGGGAATCACAGATTGGGACACAGCAGTGTATAAATGTCTGAAAGCAACAGCTTCTCTTCTGTAATTCTCACTCACATTAATTGATTTTACTTTCACATACAAACATCATTAACCATAGCCAAGGCTGTAGAAAAGTAGGGTGGAGGTATCTAACAAACTATCCTGTCTTTTGAGAATACTCTCGAGCCAATGTCTGCAACATGCCATGCTAGAGCTAGAATCCTGTCATCTAAGCCCTTTTGTAAACCCATCAAATTCCATTTTAAAATATCAAGGATTATTATTTTGCTGCAATGCTGCAAAACTTGAAAGAAACTTCCCTGTTTATTCACGGGACATTTGTACTTTTTTCTTCTTGAAATGACATTTGAAACTACATATGGGTCTGTTCCATAGTAGTTATGGCGATCTACAGGATTGATCTGTAGGATTAATACCTCAGAATAAAACCTGAAATTCTGATTTTCTTTTCAGTGTTCCAGATCTCACAGGGAACTTTTTTTTTCTGCACTGTATTTCAATTGTCTACTGATTGATTAAATCTCAGTTTTTACCAGAATATTTTGCTAGTGCACACAGACTAGAATTTTAGTGAAAAGATCAAATAAGGTCTTTCATAGTTCATGCCATTAGCTATGCCTTCCATTAGCTGCCATTTCCCTTTTCAGTCTGTTCCTTGCCCAGTTCAATGCCCCATTCATCAAGTCTCCAAAACATTTAGTGGAAGATTCTAAACCTGTTGCTCTAACCTATTTTATATAATCATATCAAAAAGGCATAAGTAGCAAATTTTTAACATCTGCAGAGGAAAATGAGTTAGGATAAATTGCAAGCAACACTGAGACTGGAGAAACACAATAATTCATGCAAACACCCCATGAATGAACAAATTTGCAGTACTAGAAGTGGAAGTTGCTCTGAGACACTGGATATTAAAATATCATCATGAAAGCTGTTGAAGACTTCTATACTCCCTACCAATTCACAACCGTGCCATGTGCCTACACACAGACACCCCCATATACAAATAAAACAATGAAAAGCTTTGGGTAATGGAGAAAAATAAACACCAAACCCTGTGAGTGGTGTATATGGGTAGTGCTAGGATTGATGGGATCACTCAGACTGTCTCCATAAAATACTCTGGTTTACTCACACTGTGTGTAAGCCATGAATCACTGTGATCCCACCATCCTGCTCCTGACATGGGGCTGGGTCAGGCTGTGTGTTAGCAGCACACCCTGGCTGGTCCTATCCCATTCCTCTTTTAAAGCTGCCAGGCTTTAATCACCCTGCTGTGCTGGGCTGCAAGGCCGTGAGGAAGCAGAGAAAGCAGCAGTTTTGGTGATGCAGAATTTGGTGCAAAATGACTGATTCATATTCCAAGTTGTATAGTATCTGAAGTACTTTCAAAAATACCCAGCTATATTAAGAGATGCCTTTGCTGCACGACTGCTGAAATAAAAAATTCACAGGTCTTATAATGCATCTTCTGTCCCAGTATCTGAAGTTCTGCCTCTAAAAAGTTGCCAAAGTAAATACTCTCAAAACTCAGTCTTTAATATTCTGCAGATGGAAAACCAAAATCACTTCTGAAAACCTGAAAAAGACACTTCATTTTGCCAAGAAATTATTCTATTAAATTCCTCCATAGGTATTGTACACTTGCATCATTTTATGACCAGAAATTATAATATATTACCATTTCTCTCAATAAAATGATCATTACTGCATAATAGCAGTGCCTAGCATATGACTGGATGAAGGTTTTTTATTAAGAGGATTTTTAACAGCTGACTCAATCAACATATTAATGAAATTAAAATGGCAGTTATTTCAGCCAAAGCCAACGTGTAATTATGTGCTAATTGGAATGAGAAGTTTCATTTTCTTTTTTCATTAAGGGTCCTTAATTCTCAATTAAAACTTAGGCCAACTTAGATACAACAGTGCCATATCAGTTTGAAAACTTACTAGGTTTAAAGGTATCAATGTGAAACATGAACCATTTTGATACTTATAAGTACCTAGGTCCCCTCTATTTCTTCATTTTGAGGTATGTGTTTTCCTAATATTAAATTAATTCAGATCAGAGTCTACAGATGGCTTGGATATAAGAGTCTACACTCCTGGGTATGAATTTTGGAGCACAATTACCACAAACTGAGAACAAAGGAGTAAAATTTTCTACTTCTATCCTAGAGGCTGAATTAGGTTTTTAGGCATTATTTGGCAAATGATATTGTGGAAGTGGATAGAAAAAGGACAAGTTCTCCTTTGAAAAGTTCCAGTTTATGGCTTGGATCCCACAAAGTTTAATTGCAATTTACTGAGTACATTTTATTGGATTTATTTAAACTCTGTGAAGGACATGGGCTACACAGCTTTTCCAGATCTACAAGCCCTCATGAGTGTCTTGCTCAGTGTAGGTAAATACCTAAATTCTTGTCCTTACAGTGCATTCATGCATCTGAAGGACCAAATAACACAGAGCTCAGCCTTTTTGACCATATTACACTAAGTTTTGCTTTCTGAATTTAGTGCCTATCAGAAAGTTTTTATTGGGAAACAAATGTTTTCCTGTTTTGACTCCTTTGTTCAGAACATCACAAGCAGAAAATGGCTTTCTGATGATTCTATGTTTTTGAGAACAGGGAGACTTTGTCTATTTTTGGGCTCCCTCCTTGTGTCAGAGCACAGAGAAATTCTGCCTGCTCACAGTGCTGATTCTGGCTGATTCACCAGACTTGATTCTGGCCCTCACTCTGGTCCCCAGGAGGGAAAGAGGAAGGCAAAATGGTGTCACCTCTTCATCGTGCTACTTCTGTTCTTGAGCCACTTCTACTCCTGCCTAAAGCAGCCAAAACCAGGAGCTGGCAGTAAAACCAGCCCTCATCCTGACACAAGACAACAAAATACTGCTTGAGATGAGAGGAGGAAACATTACAACACACTCACTACTTCCCCCAAATTATACACCACACTGATTATGTCAACCACATTTTTAATGACGGGGACAAAAATATCAGTGTAACTTACAGCCTCCTGGAAAATCAAGGACCAGATAGGAGACAGAGCCAGGAGGAAGAGTAGTAGCTCTGTACTAGGAAATGCATGGATATTTCTACCTTTTCTAATGGGGTACTAGAAAAAGCGGGAAGGAAGATTAGATTAATATTGTTCTTTTATGAGATTTAAATAATTCTTCCTTCTTTTGTCTTCTGGTGCATCTCCCTTCTCAAGCCTTCTACATATCTTGAATCGAGATCTCCATCAGAAGATCTTCTTTGGATAAAAAGAAAAATAACTTCTCACAAAACAGGTGTCAGGTCATGCAGGGTTTAAGCAAGCAAAGGGATAGAGTTTTGCAATAGCACTATACGAGCACACCAGAGTTCAAAATGTCCTGGCAACTGTGTTTCTCTCACTTTTAAAAAGGTCTTTAAACTGTATGAGTGTTTTGCTAACAAAGGTCAGTGAAATGGCCTGTGAATACTCGTGTGAATCTTGCACAGAAAAATCACGGTGTGGTTGATGCAAGCCTGACCTGACCTGAACCCAGGAGCTGTCACTGCTGAAACAGGCCAGAACACATAAAACTTTTAATTGACTCCCAATGGCTCATTGAAAGTGTTGTGTCTGACCTGATCATATTGTGCTTCAGAAGGCAATCCTGGATAGTTTGCTGCAGCTCTTGGGACTGTCTCAAATGAATATGAAAATTCATCCTGTAAAACAGACCTTCTCTTCAGAAAATTATTTTTGTGAAATAAATCTTTGTCAAAGTGCTGCCTTTAGTGGATCTACTGAGCAGAAGGCATGACTGAAATTCACAGGTTTTAAGAAAAAAATGAATGAAAACTGGACAAATGCAGGAGAGTGCCAATAATAAAGCTAATGAAACTTCAGGAGAATATTCTCACCTATGCTTGTCAGGGTAATTATACTGATTTAGTGGCTTCTCTTTCTATATGAAGATCTGTGTGAACACAATGGAGGAAAGCCTTTCTGCCTAGAGCAGACAGTAATTTCTTAAGGCAAAAACCAGAAAAGATGAGGGATAAGAGAGGAACTTTAATGGTTCTCTTTTATAGCAACAGCAAAGTTTACAAGCACAGGGTACCAAAGGACCTGCAGCAAAGTCAGAAGTTGAATCCTGATTGCAAAGAGCCTTCCAGCAAGCAAGGACAATATGAGCCAGGGTGAAAAACTGTCTTTCCAAGCTGTAACAAAAAAAACAAAAAATAGAAATACTCAAAGCCCAAAAAGCACCCCTTCGACCTGGTGTGAAAAGGGAAGGATGGAGGGAATACCTCCAAAGGTATTACAAATCCACAAAAATATGTGCAAAAATAGTTAAGCGTCACACTTTAGCAGAGTAAACACAAGGCCATGAAGTTAAATGGAAAAGTGGGACAGGAGATGATGAGAAAATAGTAAAGTGTCAGTGGCTTAGGTAGGGACTTCACAAGTATCTGTGTCAAGAAAGGAACTTAGAAATACAGACCCACAGCACCTGTTCCAAAGAACAGACAAATATGCCTGTAGATAAATGTATCTTTGCCACTTCCTAATGTCAGAGCCTATAGTTGGATAGATGAACAGAGAGAGCAAAGACCCAAGTGTGAGAGTAGCTAAAGACACTGCTCAGTTAAAGAGTCTGAGAATAAATACCTCTACTTTCAAGAGCTCTGTAAAAAACAGAGAAAAGGGCATTAATTAGCCCACTCCAGTTGAGGGATCTAATGCATCCACCAGCCCTAAACTATCTGAACTTCTTTACATGGAAATTCTTCATGCTTGCATTCAAAGAGCAACTCCATGCTTGGTTCTCATCAGCCCTTCAACAGCCTTATCTCAGACTTTAACAAAATAAACATCCTAGCTTGGCTACTTTATTACAAGTGCAACCACAGTCCTTCATTATGTGATGATGACTGATTGATTTATGCAGCAGGTTTTATAGAGCTTGTATTCTACCAGTCTCTTAGTACAGTATTTTAAAATGATTTCATGGTCTAGATCATGGTGTACTTAGATCCCACTGCAGCTCTGACTGAAGTTTAGAGCCATTTTAAGCCAGAGATAATGTTTCAAAGGAATATTAAGCCCACTATACTTTGAAAAGCATGAAAGATGCAGTTTGATCCCTCTTGGGAGTTTCTGGTGCTAATGCAGCTGAAGAGCCCAGCAATTGCTTTTACTTTATAGGCTGCAAATTGTGACCAACTACTGAGATTTGTGTATTCAGCAAGAGAAGATAAGTAGCTTTGAGTTACACATATCAGACATGTTCCAGCCCTTCCCAAGGCTGTGGGATGTACCACAGAGCTTCACTTCCCCAACATATGGAGGTGGATTTCATTAGGCAGAGATGTGGAAGCATATCACTCCACCTGTACCCAGGAGGGCCAGCTGAAAGCTGTTAAATTCCAGTTTCCTTGTCCCCTACTGCATAGTTTTCCATTTAACTCATGGGTGTAACCATTTCATGTTCCCAGCCCATGGAGAGAGTTCCTGTTACAGGGTAAAGATCGGAAATACTGTAAAGAGAAAAAGCAAATGACAGTGCACTTTCCCTAGCAGATTTGCATAGGGAAAACATATGCAAAGAAACCTTTTTGTTACTAATTATCTTTTTCTGGTGGTTTATTTATTACTTAAATGTATACCTTCTATGACAAGTGTTGCACTCACTAGTTTTCTTTGTTTTGAGTCTGTAAGAAATAGAGATTCAAAATGCCACATCTTTATACCTCATGTTCTGTATTGTCTTTGGAAAACATGGACACAGCAATCAGGAAGACTAAAGGTCCCTGTTAGTCATGGAAATGGCCTCTGCTCACACACAGAGCTGTGGCTCTGTGTCTGCAGCTGACTCTCCTCAAGGGGTCAAGGCAGCTTGACAGCTGGAGCACTGTCCTCCCAGTTCCTTCAGCACAGAATTTCTAAGGTACAGCAACTTATTTAATTTCAGCCTTTAGCACTGGAGAAATTCATTAACCCTTTCCTCCTGCATAAAATCAATATTTGAGGGGTGACTGCTATCACAGGCACATTTCCAGGTGACAAACAATATATACCAGTACAGGTAGATAAATTCACCACCTCAGAAAGTTTAAAAGGTCTCCCAGCAGCTTTCACATGACATTCTCTTGTATGTGGCCAAACAATTTAATAAACACACATTTGTATTTCCCTTTACAGGATTTTCAGTAAGAAAATATTAATGACTTCAGTTTTCTGAGGCAATCCACAGACATCAGCACAAGAATTACATCCTATTTCAAAAAGGAATGCAAGTCTCTGCTGGAACTATATCAGTAAACCCACAAAATTAAAATGGAATTAAGAGAATTATAACTAACGTCAATTTTGTTTTTCCAGAAACTTAGAAGCTTAACACTTTCCACACTTGTTTTTGATTGAAGATTACAAGCTGGAAAACAATTCAGCAGTACCGGGCAATTAGTTAATCAAACAGCAATTTTTTTATCCCTTTATAAAGTAGGACATAAAGGAAAAATTCTTCTAAGTTTTGGCTTTTTATTCTTTTTCCTGAACTTTCATTTTATCTATAATCTCCTTACTTGGAATTTCAAGAGACATCATATCTTTAACCATTTTTTCCCAGTTGCATTTAATCTAGTTTTAAAGCCTTTACAGAATGATTTTGCCCAAATTAAAACTGAATGGCCATTCTCTCTTCCTATCACTTTCCTTTTCAACTTGCAGAAACCATCATGACTCAAAACTATCATGACTCAAAAACCTTTACAAATTCCTATGCACCCTGCAGGATGAAATAATAGTACTACTATGTTAGGCCACTACTGCATTTTCACTTGTCTTCTAAGTATCTTTCCTTCTAATTTCTCCTCTAATGAGATTTACAGCACTTTACCTCATTCCTGAGGGGCTAGAATATCATACACAGCCAGATCAAAGGGATTCAGTCCTGTTCCAGTCTCACAACATGCTGGCCTTGCCTGTGCCCCACATTTTTTACTCAGTGCTTGTATTTCCCCAATGCCCAACTTGACACAGACAAGGTCCTCTCAGCCAAGACACGTGGGCAACTCTTTTCAGAGCCTGTTCACATGATTCATTTGCTAGTCAGGTTCCTAACAGGGCACAAGACACTTCTTTTCCCATCACAGGGCAAGTCAGGGACACACTGGTCTCTAGTCAGTGGTAACATTAAAGATTGAAACAATCAAAACAGCTTTTTCCTAATCATTTGGTCTTTTACCTCAAAACTCCCACTTCTCCTGATTGGCATGTCAAAAGCCAGACCCTCCCATACCTTCTCCTGTAGGAATTCTTGTTGTCAAGTCCTTGAAGGTATGTAATTTTCAGAGGCTGATTGTAGAGAAAATTGTGGGTGCTCAGTACCTTTCAGCATTTGTCCTTTCTACTGGGAATGTCAGAGGACCTTTTACTATCAGCAGAAAAAGTGAATGCCACAAAGCTGTTTTTCTACTCCTAGAGTTGCTTTGGTTAGAGCTGTCTTCAAAATTTAAGTGTTGAGAAGTTTGTGTGCAAAAGCCTAGTATGTCTTTTTTTTAAAAAAGCTTTTCCGAAGTTCCTGGCTGTGAAGCGTCAGTGTGACAGTAGCCTTGCACAACACCAGTTCTGAAGAGTTGTTTGTGGAGCACCTGGTTGGCCTTGGTTTGATTTACCTCATGCTTTCAGCTGCAGGCAGCTCCCATGACTGGCTCTTGCCCAGTTTTCCTGTTCCCCATGGTGGTACAGGAAGTAGAGACACACTGCAAACTTTGCTTCATATTCCAGTAGTTTAACATTTGGTTTTGTCTGAGGGTTTTTTTGGCTTGAAGTCCACCCTGAGCTGTGGGAGGTATATGTGTGAGAACACACAAAAGGACATAGAATGAGCCATTTCCTTAGCGATTAAGTGAATTGCCATGAGATTAGATCTTGGTATAAGAAAGCAAAAACACCTCACCCAAGTAAAAGACTCCTTAATGTGATCTATAATAGAGCAGATACTCTCCTAAACCCATTAAAAGCTGCTGCTTGCAGAATTGATATCCTCCAAACCTGTCATTTCAAACACAAGGGACAGCTCTCTGTCAGTCTTTATGGTGCCAGTGGTCAACATTTACCATTGACTGGTGCAGAAACCTCTGCTGGCATTGACAAAGACTGCTGTCCAAAAACCATGGCATTGTGCAGCTCCAATACTTTTTAATCCAGCACATTAGAAGCCCATTAAACCATAACCTGCTCCTGAGTGCTTTCCTGGATATGAGCCACATACAGACCCCTATAATCAGGCTGGAAGGGCCCCATAAATACTGACTGAGTTACCAAAGTCTGAGCACCAAGAGATACAGCATTTCCTTTGATTTTTTCTATAATTAGGCTTAACTGTGCTAACATGGAGATATTTATTACTTGAGCTCGCATTGATTATATGGACTCACTTGACAAAACAAGTGCAACAAAAAAGAAGCCTGCATAACAGGTTTTGTCCTTTGAGGGTTACCTGGTAGAATAATCCTTTATTACAGATTGACACTGAATAAGGACACCTATATCCCGCAAAATTTATTCACATTTTTCTTTTTGAAAAGATAAAGCATGAAAGAAAAATGAGAGCTCCCTTGTCTGAAACAGAAGGAGAGCTGATGGAACGCTTCTGAGATGAAAAATGTGATTACCTTATTAATCACATTTAGCTTAATATTATTATTTCACTTCATCTACTTTACAAAAAGCCCAGGCAAGATACAGGGATGCTTCTCTTAGCAACATCAGTGCTTATCTTTATGATGCTGTAGGCTCTGGGGAAGTCTGCACGTTGGCAGCAGGCTTCTTAAATTGGTCAGGGCTGGTATGAGTAAGCTGGGAGAATATAAATGAACTCTGATAGGAATGGGATATAAGAGAGAAGGAAAAACTATCAGAAAGCATTCAGAAATTTTTCCCATAATAGGGATCAGAGATTAAGTTAAACAAATGTCTTGATGCAATTTTCAAGCAGTGGGAGTTAAGCTACGATCTCCATACCTGTTATGAGTAATCATGAAATACGAACACACAATAGCTAACTTTCATTCAGAGTGCAATGAAATAACAAATTGAAAAATATCAATCTGTTTTATCTGTGATGAGATTCACTCCTGACTTAGTCTGTAGTTCGGCTTTATAAGATGTGAACACCACTCAAGTTTTGAGCTTGAATAGCTGTCCCTACAGCTGACTTTCAAATTAAATGATAAAATAGAAAAAAAAGGGAAATTAAGTTAAAAGTTAAAGAAAATGGTAACTATAGCAAGACAATATCATCTAAGTTGTAAATTCATGGCCAACTTAATTCTTTATGGGAAAGATAGCCTGATTTGGTTTAAGTTGCTGAGAATATATTGAGTCTTGGAAGGCCTTTGTGCCTGCCTTCTTCTTGACAGCATTATTTTTTTGAGACATTTGACAACATTATGCTGACATTCACTTTAGCTACTGAAAGGTTTCCTTCACTTTGGAAAATCCTGAGCTGGTGGGTGTCCAGCATGTTGGAGGAAAGGTGAAGTGAAACCCTTGCACCCTGTAGGCACATATTTTCATGCTCAGTGGGAGACACAAGTTCACAACTTGTCTGATAAGCATCATTGCATCAACTACCCCTCTTTTCCCTCAGTTTTCCAAATTCCTCTACTGTAGGGTTTCCCTGGTCATCATGCAGGTAAATTAAAGCACTTTCTTCCCTCTACACACTCTGCAGTCATCTAAACCTACACACTGACACTCTACAAATTGTTCCTGCATGGTTTCTGGTCCTTCCATGTCCACAGAAAGAGTCCAGAGGATGTGAATGTTAAAGACCCAGAAGTTTAGTAAGAGGGTGTAAATATTTTCTCTTACCTGCTGCTAATAAAAGGTTGATCAATCTATATACAAAAGTGGGCTATAATCTAAAGAATCTGTTTTCTTCCACCCACAGCTAAGAAACAGGAAAAGGGAGGAGAGGAGGAAAAGAGAGACAAAAAACCTGTTTCATTACCTGTGAGAACTATTTACATACTATTGTTACAGGTACAATATATGGACTGGAATAAGAAATCATTAGTAAAAGTAACTTGAGTCTGATCTTCCTGTTGACCAAATAATTACATAGAAACATTCCCTTTCACAACAGGAGAAAATTGCCCCACGCTGTTGAAGTCTGAAGAAGGTGGCGTGATTTAATTGCTGTTGGACAAACTCCAGATCTTGGCTAAATTGCAAAGAAAATCAAGTCTACTCTCTGCTTATGAGTGCATGTGCATGATTTCCAATACTGCACAGGAAAATGAGAACATTATTGAAAATGTTCCCTTTGCAAGGCAGAGACCAAGTGACCCCAGAGTCAATTTATAATCACTAGTTCACTGCAGCTGAGATGCGCTGATGATGTGGCTGATTAATTGAGAAAAATGAACGCTACCTTTGTTATAATAAGGAAGTCAAATTGATCTTGTGTTACTGGGATGCATCCATTTTACTGTATTGCAATCAGCATTTCATTAGCACAGTGAAAAATCTCTTACACAGGGTGAAAACTCTGCCACCACATTCACAGTCAGGAGGATTGGTTCTCATTCCCCTAAGTCAGAGCACTTGAGCCCACGGGAGTTTTTCTCTGGAGAGTTGTATTTAACAAATTCCTGTAACTGCAAAACACAGAGCACCAGGAAAGTGCTTAGTCTTTCTAAAAGTCTTTTCCAAATGTACTTTAGCTTCAACCTGCTCTTTACATCATGGTTTTTGAACTGTTTTGTTGATGGCACCTGAAGCATATTTTCCAAGAATGTGAAAAACGTTTTTTATATGACTGCTGCAATTATAGAAAAGGCTTTTTAATATTCCAGACCCTTTCAGCCTTGTGCTTTAGATAACCTGCTAATGGAAATAATGCATCCTTAGCCTGTCAATAGATGAGGTGTATGTACTCCCTGGCTTTAACAGAGGAGTGGCTTTAGCAGAGTTGACAGACAGTTAGATTGTAGCAGAAATTTTGTCTCACACTGTATATTGCTATTTTACTTTCTTCTCCTGCCTTGTTTTTCTTTTTCATTTGACTATTTCTTGAACTGGTGTCTGGTTCTGCTGCCATGAATACAGCTACATTGACATTTCCATTAAGAAATTGCTTAGAATTTCTCTTCTCTAATTTAATTTTTTCCAGACTAGGGAATACATCTTCTGCCCACACACACAGTCCTCTTTGTTTGTTTGTACATTCACACCTTACATTTTAGCTCTTTATGACAGCTCAAGCTTTTCAAAATTCTGAAATGTTGAATTACCATGGGGAAAAAATTCTGGTTTCAGTTACAGTTAAATAAATCCAAAATAATTCCATTGAAACCCCATGTGGCCAAAAGCATAACTGAATCTATAATAGCCATACTTCAAATGAATCTTGGAATCTATCACTGCTGAAGTCTTAATATAATGACACATTGCCATGAATTAATTGTTATCAGTGCTATAACACTCTTATAATATTACTATAATAATAGGACTGCAACACCTAGGGGGCAAAGAAGGCTGGTGTTCAAAGCTTTTGAAAAAAACTAGTCACAAATGTGCGGTAAAGAACCTTGATGGAAGCATCCATCAATACACACCTCTGCATGCCAGGAGTCTTAATGCACTACTCCTAAGTCTAATGGAAGAGCCTGGAATCTCTGTGCAGCCCTGGACAGGTGTTCTAAAGGGAGCTCTGACACCTTCATCTAAGTCTGTACTCATGGCTTAATGACAGAAATCCTATTGCAAGCTGGCAGGGAAGCCCTGGCAGGGCAGGTCCCCCCCAGCACGAAGAAGGGCACCAGAATCTCCTTCAGAGGAGTGCAGGAACTGCTCAGAGCCATGGACCACACCTTGGCTCCTGGCAGAGGCAGGAGGGTCCCCCACACACAGGGGGATTCCCTCTTGTATCTGAGGCAGAAAAAACAGCTTTCAGCCATCTATGGCTGGTGGTTTGGTCTTAGTGTCTGCCTTGATCAGGATATTTAAGAGGCTTCCCAAGACTATTTTGTCATTTACATGTAACTGTCCACATCAGAACTATCCCTGCAGAAGCCTGTGATTTACAGGGATAATACCAAAGTTAGATCCATTGACTTAAAAAGCCTTCTCCCCAAAATAAAACAATCCCACAGCCAGATACAAAAAGATACAGAAATAGAATTTATAATCTGAAAAATGGAAACTCTGTTTCTTTCTAAAACCCTGTGTGGGCTTTAAAAAATGTGTACAAATTTAGTTTATGACTCTACATCTATTAGGTCTTCTTGGGCTGAATTGATGGAGACATCAAATTTCTTTCTCATGACTCTATTTCATTATTAGTATAAAGGTCAAGTCAAGTGAATTTTATATTTCAGTCTTAAAGTGGTTATATTGGGATCAATTTCAGCTTATTTAGAAAGGAAACAAGAGTACTTTGCCAAGAGATTTGTTTTCAGGAGTTGCCACTTGTAGTCCTGAGACAATAGCAGCTAAACCATCAGTTCTGAAATGAACCTGGTCACCAGGGAACAATGGGAAAATTGTTTTCTTGACAAACAATGTTTGTTTAAAATTACTTCTCTGCCTGATGACCTCATAGGGTTTTGTAATGGCACCTCAAAACCCTGAAAAATTTCCAGATATCCCTTTATGTTATTCTGTGTCTGCCAATTTCTACATTCCTGAAAAAACTTCACCCGCTGAGCTCAGTTCTCCTCATAATTCTTAAACACATCCGCTACTTGTATGTGGAATGTAGTAACATTATGGTCAATCATATTAAATTTTGGTATTATATACTGCTGCTTCTTTGCAGCAAGAACACTGATAGCCTCATTAGAACTGTTCATACATGGCACCTGAGAACACGGTTTTAAATATGCACAGCAATTTACCTATAGATTCATTATTACTGATGTTATAGACCCATCACTTAGAATGTTTCTGTTTATGAGTCTTTTATGCAAATTGCTGGTATTACACTCTTCCTGCTATGATACTGTATGTTACATGGTAACATCTTCCCTTTTTTGAGAGATCTTCCAATAAAAGAAACAAACTAATTTAGAAACAATGTCTAATAGAATTTTGTGCAATAGCAACAGTTTAAAAGATGCATATTTAAATGCATAAAACAATTATATGGCTCTTTATTAATGCAAGTGATGGGGAATGAGTAATTGGTCTACTTTTACTCTACTATTCTTGTTGCTAAGGTTAAACTTTTTTTCAGAGATTTTCTTTGATTGATGTCAAGTGGCTTTAGAGGAAAAAGTGTATATAATAAATCACTGATTTCTTTTCATAAATCAGCAGGGTTTTCCACCAGAATTGTGTGCTAACTCAGCAACCTGTTCCTTGAAAGGAGGGAAGAGATATTCAAACATCTCCTTCCTTAGAAAACACAAAGCTAGAACGGCATTATAAGAACTATTCTAAGAGGTCAAAGACCAAATACTCCAAAATCTTGTGGTTTCAATAAAAAGCTTGACAAAATGGCATTTAGAAGCATACATTGTCAAGGAGCTTATTTAATATAAATTTCTACTGCTTTACCCTGAAGACACAAATACTGTTTAAAGCAGATGCTGTTTGCTATGGTGAGAAGTACTTACAACTACTGTTCATTTGGCCCTTTGCAAGATTTCCTCTCTCAAGTTAATAAATTAAAAGCTGAATTCTACTTCAGCTTCTGATTAGTGGTTTTGCATTAGACTGAAATTTGGCCTCCAGTGCCCGATGGCTACATTACTTGCAGTCTTTAGAAATATTAATCGGTATAACTACAGAAAGCAGACATTGCAGGGAAACTCCAAGGGAAGGAATTGCTTTGTTGCATCAGAGTATAACGATTCTTTACTTGGGCTTATCAGGTCATTGAAGCTATTTTAGATAGCTCAGTATATACCTCTATCCAGGCTTCAGAACAAACAGGGATTTTCCTTAAATGTTAGGATTGTGCTTTGGACTGGAGGAGTGGACTGAGAAGGACCATCCTAAGTAGTGCTGCAAGACTTCAATTAGTGTTAGAACATCTATTTAATTCTCAAAGTAAAGAAGTTTCTAAAGGGAGAAAAAGTAGCATCCCAATTTTTGGAATTTATTTGAAGATTAAAACAAAAAGAACCCGCAAAACTGTATTGGAGCATGCCAGCCCTCTGTCAGCTTTATGAATTCATTCACTGTGCAGTGTAACTCCAAGCTTTTTAGCTTTGTCTGTTGCCTGTGAGATGACCTTGAACAGGTCATTTAGCTACTTTGCCTGCAGAGTGTCTGTCTCTATTATTCTTCTCAAAGAGGATCTCCTTGTATATTCAGGCCTTACAGATA
The DNA here is from genome assembly GCA_003546035.1 of Mixornis gularis. Classification (NCBI taxonomy): domain Eukaryota; kingdom Metazoa; phylum Chordata; class Aves; order Passeriformes; family Timaliidae; genus Mixornis; species Mixornis gularis. The sequence goes on along the minus strand of QVAJ01000147.1, from coordinate 534,320 downwards.
AAGCTAAAAGACAATTTTTCTTCCCTTGTTTCTTTCCAATCAGTTATACTTCAGTGCATTTGGTTGCACAAGTTCTGCTCTTCTAGATATTTTAGTGAATTCACAATGTGCTAGCTGTTCACAAAACAGACAATGAACAAAAAGATAATGAAAAAAATCCAGAGAGTTCTGCTACTCGGAAGTTTTGGATTTTGTCTTCTTTTTCTCTTCCTCCCACACCCTCCTGTCTATCTCTCTCTTAAACACTTCTCGTGTTAATTTTGCTATATTAATTCTTCTTCAATGTTTTGTTTTTTTCTTTTTCTACACCTTCCTGGTTTTGTTTTTAATTTATTCCTTACCTTTCCCTTGAAAAGACCTCATTCAATAGACTCCCAGACTGCCACTGACAAAACTGCTACCTATTTCAGGTCACCCAGGACTTTTTTCCACCTCCTCATCACCATCTCTTTACTTGTCTACACAGGTCACATATTCTATGTCTCTTCCTTTGCTCCTTTTGGGTCTCCCAGCTCTGCACTTTCTCTGTGTACACAGCCCTCTCCTCAACCAGGGTTAGAGCTTGACTTTGCCAGCCAGCCAACCTCTACACCAAACAAGCCATGAACTCCGTGATTAAGAATGCAAGATTATCTTTTCAAACTATTTTCAAAGCTATGTAATTTTTCACCCCCCTCCCAGAGCTGACATCACATGATGAGAGCTATCAGAAATGTGTCAGTCCATTGCAATTAAGTCTTGGATAATGAGTGAGCTTTAATGAAGATAAAAGCACAGCTATATAGCTTAGATGTACATGTCCACACACTATATATATACTTATTTTCAGACTGAGAATGTGACACTATTTTTAGAAGTCTAATCTAATCACATGCTCATGCCATTCATACACATCCTTCCCACAGCATGGATAAAGAGAAGCAGTGCTCTAAGCACCAAAACAAGTAGGTCAGACTTCTGGCCTCTCTTGCATTTTTTTCTCACCTTCAAAGTCATTGGCCACATCCTTTTCCCCAAGATGACAGTCTCCAGCTCCCCTTTGTATTGAGTAGGAGAGGGAGGAAAAAATGCATTAGCTTTCCTACTTTCAACAGAAGTGGGTCTTATTCTGCTTATCTACATAGCATCTACTATAACAGAGTTAGAAAGAAACTTCATCCATAAGCTTAAATTTTGGGTTTGTTGGCATCATTTTAGTCTCACTTACTAAGAACATGCTATCTACTGCAAAACTTAAAAGGCTTCATGGGATGTTCCAGCCCAGGACCATGAATCTTCAATCCAGGGCAAATTTTCTGTTTTCTGGCTTAGTCAGAAAAAAATCCTCATTTCTTTGCCTTGCCCCACCTGGAGCCCCACAGAGCTATCCAGAACCAGGGGTGGTAACATCTGTCCTGCCCCATCAAAGTCTGGCAGAAGCTGTCAGTCAGTTCACTTTCATGCTCCCTGCACTGACTGCACTGCCAAATGCCCCATACGTGAGAGAAAAGCAAGTGGCTCTTTTCAGTTTTTACACACTGGAAGCAATATTTTGCACACCTACACTGAGCAGTTATGACCATCTAAAATGAGGAGCTGGGTTTTCAGAAAACTGTTTTCTGATCTGTGACACTCCACACAGCAGAAAGTCTGCCACACTACTGCAGCTGCTGCTGCAGAAATGCCACGTGCAGCACTGACATACTGCAAGGGAAGGATGAGTAGAACAAGGAGAATGCTGAGGGCCTCTTCTAGATGATTATACTCTAACATGTCTTTCTGAAGAAGATGATGTAACTGCACAAGGAGGAGGAAAAGGGCTGCAGACTAGTCCTGGGTGTTCTAAGGAAAGACTGTCCTTCATCTCAAGGGGTTCTGAAAGCAATGACAAATCAAGAGGGGAAAAAAAAACAAAACAAACCAACCTTTTGCTTCTTTCTGGCTCTCTTTCGCTGGTCTGGAATGGGTTATCAAAAAGCTTGCTTCACCCATTCCTAAAGGATTAAACCATATAACACTTGAAACAGCTTTTTCTCTAGTGTGGAGCAGATAGCAGGGCATGCATGGGGAAGTGGAATACCTGGGGAGCCTGGGGCATTTGTTCTTCTGTGTAAAGAAACCAGAGTGCAGTTCTGTGTGAGTGGCACTAAACATAGCCTGTGCTGAGGAGCTGCACACGGGGTCAGAGTCAACCTCTGCTGGCTCCAAAGGCTGCTCAGTCCAACAGGAAACTTGAGGCATGAAAGGCCAGGGATCCAATGCTAAACATGGGAATGCAGCACGTTTCCCACAGAGAGAGCTCAAGCCAAACACTCTTCTAAGTTTGGGATAATGATGTTCCTGTATCAGGACTCAAAATAGCAGCTGCAGGCAAATCTGCACCTGCACGAGGTGTGCAAGGAGAATATTCTTCCCACAACTTTTATGTGCTCATTACCCACGTAATCTACAAGGCTTCTTTCCTGAAATGGTTTTAGATTGAATATTAAGAGATAGAAAGAAATAAAATAATACCAGGGCTGTGATAGAAAACAAGATAATAATATCTGGGTTGAGGGCAGAAAAAGGGAAGCAGCACAGTTAAGGAGGATGTTTGTTGTAATGGCAAATATTACTGAGATTGAGCATATGTGTTTCAGATTGTTTTTACACATTTGATTACATGAACATTGATACAATTATCTTATTACTTATCCATATCTAGAATGGAGTTGAAACAACTGGGAGGAAATAATAAAATCAGTCAAGCAAATATTTCTTCTAAGTTTATGTTCAGAGAAGCAAAATCTACTTGCTGGCTTTTTACCATAATGGATAAAGATGCTGAGAAAACAAATTTTACACAACTCACTGAAAAAAAATGCCCAAAGGACATTTGTGAATAGGATATTGCAAAAGTGAAATTAATAAATAGGAGTATAACATATGAATGGATGTTCTATTCAATAATTCATGTTGCCTTTAGTAAGAAAAGGTTTGGGGAGGGGTGGTTCTCTACAATGTAGGAAGAAAAATAAATAATTTCTCAACCTGGAAAAAGAAATTTTGCTCTGCTCCCAGAAGGCTTGATTCTGCCCTGTCTCATGGAGCTGTTCACTTGGGAACAGTTTGGCTGCAGTCAGTCAACTTCATTGACAGAGATTGAAACTTGAGGTTTTGCCAATATTAAACACAATTTCAGCAACTGGAATTAGTAAATGCAGAGCATGTTTCCCAAGGAAAGAATATTTACATCATAGATTAGGGTTGTATATCTGTGCTCTCACCATCCTTATTCCAGGGGAGGGTGGGGAGTTTTCCTGTTGTAACCTTTAAGCAAACTTGAATCAACTTCCCATACTCCTGATGCCTTCTAGTAGAGTTTCCCTTCCTGCACTCAAATTTCAGGGTGAAAATTACAGTTATTTAAAGGAGCCATGGATTCCAAAAAACTGCTTTTAACTCCCATTGAAACACTTCTACTGAATTGAAGGTCATCCTGGTTTTGCACCTGGCTGTATCCTGCCATCAGAAACAACCCTGTGCCACTGGTCAGAGCTTTTGTGCTCACTGACCTACCTGGGACACCTGGCAGCAGCAGGAGGAAAGTTTCTCACCAGCATCCACAGGCACCAGTCCAATAACAAAAGACAAACAGACGTGTTTTAATAATTTCTTCTGGAAAGCAAAGTTATCTGACTTCTTTAAAGTCAAAATGAAAATAAATTTGAGACTTTATACGACCCTGCTGGCTTCAAAGGATGAAATCCAAGTACAGCCAGTGACAGGTAATGCCTCGGAGGCATTGCCCCAGCTGCCCTCCTGAAAGGGCTGACAAACCACACCAATTTTATCCAATACTTTTCTGCTGAGAACATACCCGTGGGAAATGCCAACAGATTTAAATAAAATAGTTCAGTAGGGTGCTGTCTGTTGAACAGGATAACACAGACTGAAATGTCCTGTGTGACAAACTCGTGAAAAATAACAAAAAAAAAGCCCAACTAGAAAACATTAATCCAAGCCAGAGATACATTCCATCTATAACAAAACAGAAAAACAGTATGAACTTAATATATTTTATGGGTCTGAAAACATACCCAAAGAACAAAATTCAGTTTCTTACATCATCCTTGTTTTACTTTTTCTGCTATTACATTAAAAATAACTATGGAAATTTTTAGGTATTTTTCAGAAACAGGTATAGCAGGTACAGTGCTTTTTCAGGATCAAACCTTTGGCAAAATAAGATCTACAGAGCATAGCATAAATTTATATAAATAAAATTTGATACCATAAGTCTTCTGTTTATAATTTAGTATTTTTTCAACTTTGTTATTCTGTGATTCAGAAGTTTTAGTCACACTCACTGAAGAGTTTGTTTCAATAACATGCCACAAATAGTTCAGTTCAATAATTTACAAAGTACCCATAACCTGTAATTACTTTGCTTGGGCTGTTCTGTGAGTTACTTATGAATAATGAATGTATTTGGGAAACAAAAAAAAAAAATCTAATGTATCTCTCTGTCCATATATCATCTAGCACTGAAATATAAAAACGTTCTTAAATAGATAAATAGATCACATATAAGAGAAAAGCATTTTCTAAATAAAAATGTAACAACTTGCTTCTACCTGCAATGATTATTACAGGTTATTAGATAAAACACAAAATTCAGTGAAATGTTCTTAAAAATGACTGAAGTATTTCGACCAAACTCTTTAAAATTAATGCATGAGTAGAATATTATGGGATAGTGAAAGGACCTTGTTCAGATGAAAATAAGTTTTGATCAAGTAATATCTAACTTACCCTGTGGGAGTTCAGAACCCCATTGCACAAAGTCAACATTTCTGCAGAGCCACTCACTGATAGGAAAAACACATGTCTGGGAAACATCGTGGGCAAGTGACCACCCACAGCTAACCATGGCTCTTTCTGCTGGGAATATTAGGAAGCTGAGCTTTTTATCAAGTTTGTGAGTATTCATCTATGGTTTGAGGTATCAGAGAAGATCTTTTGAGAAAATACAGGATTTGGAGAGTCTGGGTGTTTGGTGGTTTGTGGATTTGAGGGTTCCTTTCTGTGGGTTTTTTCCTAGGGAAAGAGAATGAAAATGGGAGCTCCTAGCTCACTGTAATGCCAAGCAATTACATCTGCCACGTGCCTCAGCCTGGATCCAGATGCAAAAAGACACAGAAATAACAGATTGTTTAGAGAAAGCTCTTTTTAAATTAATCAAATGCTTAGATGAAGTGCCAGAATGACACTAACAGAAATTACTTGTTTTTCTCCTAAAACAGATGCATGACAACCCATGCACAGTGCAAGTTTACTCCCACCAACCTCTCAGGGCATTTGGGGTGGTGATGAGAAAGCTGTTACTAGTAAGAAAACCAGTAACCCCCCAAATTCTCATGCTTGAGATCCCTTCTGGAGCCAGTGTTCAGCTGAACAAACAACTTCAGCTTAAATTTAGTTGTTGAGACTGTGAAACATTTGGCTCATTCTCCAATCACACATGCAGACCCAGAGATCTGACAGAGACCCTCATACTTGAAATGGGAAAGTAAAAGGTTTCTCCACTGCCACATCAAACCACAGCTCTGAAGAGCTGTGAGCACCTTTTCAGATATAAAACCTAACTTTTGAAAAAGATTTAAGATGCTTCAGAAAAGCATCCAAAACCTGGAAGTTTATTCCAACCCATTTTGAATCTAAGCTGATATGGAAGTAGGCCATGTTGATTCATGTTGATTCACATCTCTTGCATTCTGATGCTCCATGGCAAAAAGAAATTAGAGACAACTATAGTTACAAGCCTTATTTTGAAGGGACAAATAGAGAGATTTGAGTACAAATCAATTTTAAGTATTCCTTGAGGACAGAAGTTTAACTTCTTGAGCAGAGACTGAAGATGTTCCTCCTAATTTTGGATTATTTACAGTGTCAGATGCAATTTTATTTTCTGTCCCCAAGTACAGGGCAATAAACCACCTTGACACCACCATGACCAACAAAGTGATGCTATGTAGTCCCACTCTGACAGTGATGGAAAACTTAGGAGAATGATTCTCCACACAAAATAGGTACACGAATACGTTTTCTTCTGCTGTCTTCTCAGTCTAACATATCATTTCAAAAATGACAGGTTCAGATAGTATATTGCACAACACATCAGATAGCTGCCTTGGTGAATGTGATTTTACACAAATATGCAGCTTTTATGTCTGTATTAGTAGCATCACTGAATATTATTCTCCTAAATGGCAGGCATGCTGTTATTAAAGTATAATATCTAGGAAGGAAGCAGCTCACTTAGGGTTTTCAGAAGGTATTTAATTTAACTCCTCTTCATAATTCTCACATTACATTTGCTGAACTAAGAAAAAAAGGTTGTGAGTGTTATTTCAGGATGCTTAACCTATAATTATGTTCCTGTTTCAATGGCACTGCTTCTAAGGAGACCTCACTAGCTGCTGAGCAAACCTCTTTCTTATGGAGATTTCACTCCTCTCCCTCCCTATGACTAACTCTAATTCACAGAATTTCTTCCCATCCAGCCCATGTTCCTCTCCTCCCCCTGGAGCAAACAGGTAACTAGGAACAAACATATGATTATTGGACTCCAGTTTTGATGGGGGAGAGAAGTTGTTTTGCTTTGGCTTCATTCTTTTAGTCTACAATGATGTTTCTGTTTGCAATGTGGAGAATAATGTGTTATAGCAAAGACTTGCTGGATTCAGTGAGAGCTGTAGCACCCTCTAATTACAGAAGAACAGAAGTAAGAATGAACATGCAGGCTGAGCAGCTCTCTTCTTGCCGATTTTTGCTTTATTCCTTGGAGACCAGCTAAAAACAGGCAGAAGTCACCATCCATGTGGGTAAGCACAGTCTGTTCCTGGGAGCTTTTTCGAGGTTTGGATCCCAGCGTGTCTTGCACGCTCACATTTCAATGTGTGCTCTTATGTCAGCATGCTTCCCAACTTAAATTCCATCTCTCATACTAAGCCTCTCTCCTCTCTCTCCTCTCATTGTTAAAACACCTTTTTGCTCTCCAACCTACTAAGTGGTTCTAGAAAAAGCTGTAAATATCAAAAAAAACAACCAACAGAAAAAATCCCCAAAAACCAACCAACCAAACAATCAACCCAAAGTAACCCCCCAACACCTTAATTTTTTCAAGTATTTGCTCTTAATCCCCTGATGGGTTTCCAAAGAGTCATGGATAACAATTTCCTTGAATGTAGTAACTGAGTGTTTGCATTAATAAAAAATCTACTCTAATTTTGGTTCTTACTCTCTCCAAAAATTTGCCAGGCTTGTAGACAGTCACAACTGTAATAGCACTATTAATACTAAAAACCTTTTTCTTTCACAGAATCACAGCATGGGTCAGGTTGGGAGGGATCAGAGTGGGTTGTCTGATCCATCTTCCCTGCTCAAGCAGGGCCATCCCAGAGCACAGGGCACAGGATTGCATCCAGATGGCTCTTGACCATTTCCAGTGAGGGAGACTCCACTGCCTCTCTGGGAAGCCAGCCCCAGTCACCTGCTCAATGAAGAAATTCTTCCTCATGCTCAGGTGGAACTTCCTGTGTATCAATTTCTGCCCATTGCCCCCTGCCCTGTGGGTTGGCACCACTGAGCAGAGCCTGGTCCATCCTCTGGATTCCTTCCTTTCAGACACTTTTAGACATTGATGAGGTCCCCTCTCAGCCGTTCTTCTCAGGGCTGAAAAGACCCAACTCTCTCAGCCTTTCCTTGTAAGAGAGATGCCCTTTCTTTCAGCCTAACAAACTGCACCACCTCTACTGAATACGACTGCTCTAAAATGCTGCAGATAAAACCCAAGCCAAAAAAGGAAAATAGTAAAAGCAATTCTTCACGAAGAGGTTTATCACAAGGCAATTTGGAAACAAAAACATGACAAGTGCAGAACACAGCCATGCTGTGTCATGGAACGGGGTCATCCAGGTTGGCACCTTGCTTTCCACACTGAACCTCTGTTTAAGATGACAGGTAAACAATTCTAGAAATTATCAACTTGAAAATAGCCTTGGGGCTAGCATCTCAACTGCTAAGCTCTGTACTGCTACTAGGTCTATTTCTTTATCTCCCTTTATAACCTAATTTTACTTGTATGCAAGAGTACATGGGGAAAAAAATAAAAGAAAGAAAATCCAAATTTCCTATTGACTAAAAGGACGTTTAAATGACTCCTTTAAAATGTGGTCCATCCTCTCAACCTCTAATTCACAAGACTTCACTGAAAAGATGTATTTGGTAATTACGAACACTGAAAATTTTCACAAAATATGCAGAAATGCATGCCTTAAATATTTTTGTGACCACCCGTGCTAAACAAGCCATGTCCTGACCTGCCGTTGACTCACACCCGTGCTGTGCTCCTCTGGAAGTTGCAAATTATGCTGTAGAAAGAACAGGATAAGGAGCAGAAACAACAGAGCTCAGATAAAACTTCAATTTACCCCCCTGGAAAATCGGCACATCTATGCTTTTTGGAAAACTGTTGGGGCTTTTGCCTCTGAGAATATCTTTGACACATGGCATTGATGGTGTACATCACTAGAGAACTAATAAATCTGTGCAGTGGGAGAAGAAAAAGGCAAACCAGAAGGAATAAGAAAAACTTATGGGTGTGTCAGTAAAAGGATTGAGATGCTCCTATAGCACACCAAAATACCCTATACATAGTAGGAAGTCAGATCTGTTTTTTAATGGTAACAGACACAGCAATAGAAAAAAAATATGAGCATTACCTGGAAAAAAGACCACAGAATGAGTACACTGTAATTATGTGCTGTTTGATCTGGGGTTTTATTAAACATATGGCATTGTTCACTGCTGGATTTGGTATTACTAACCTGACCTAGAAAATATGTTAGTGATGTCTTGGAAAAAATAATGAAAGCATTTCCAACTTGCATTTCTTTCCCCAGCCAAAACCCTAATAGCTAATACTGATAGAGGCAGTGCTCTGTTTTACTCATTTTTAATGATAAATACAGGAAATGTATCTAGTACATCTACTACACAATAAACAATAATTTTAATTGGATGAAAAAGGTTCTTACTTTCTCAAATTTCAAAACCATTCTAGCACCTGCTTTAACTCACAGTGGAGCATGGTGAGGGTCAGTCTTTGCAGAAATTGCAGGAAGAGAATCTTAACAGTGCAGACAGAAGGAGACAGCCCAGACTGGGCACCTGAAGAGCAGGTAGAAAGAAAGAGGAAAAGGGAGATTAAAAGGGAAAAAAGTTTCACACACCAAAAAACCCCCACCCAAGCCTACACCTTAAGACATCTTATTATTATTTTGAATTCTTTTTCATCATCTTCTGATTACAGCAATCATTTGAAGGCTGATTTGGGGCCAGTAGGCACCAAATACCTCCGCTTGTCCATGATTCTATTAGGCAAGAATATTCCAGCAGTCCACAATAGCTGAATACCTTGAAGAGTACTTGTGATATCCATTGCCTCCATTTAAAGGCTTTCTTTCACCAAAGCAGGGTCAAAAAACCCAGACAATGGATGAGAACCAATCTTCTGGTAGAGTCATTTAGCAGGTAATATTTGTTAGGGCACTTCAGGACTGAAGTAATACGTAAGTGACTGGGCTACTGCTGTTATCCCATAATGTATGTCTTAGTGGTAGTTCAGCTTTAGGAGTTTTTTTTTCTTTCATTCCTAATTCAAAGATGGTCCCCTAGCTAGGAAATGCATCCTTGTTGCTGTAAACTTTTTACTCTCAAAGGGCAATCCATGTGATAAGGAAGTAGAATCAATTACATCATCTTGACATTGTACATCATGAAGCTGATTTGTGAAAATGCAAACATTTGGGCACTCTGAACTTTTATTCTTGTCAGTTTAGAAGTGTTTAGCACCCCTTGGCATCAAAAGTAATTATATATAGCTCAGACTCATCTCAGTTTTGAACATTCAGGAGACCTGTAAATGCATTTGTGGGCTCTGGATTATGCATTTAAATCTCAAATAAAATTAACATCTTCAAAGTGCTGCAAAAGGCAGGAAGATAAACTGTAGATAATGATGGGAGTCTACTGCAGATCCATTAAAACAAAAAAAAAAGGCAAAAAACACAGGCATCACGTATTTTAAAAGCCAAGGAGAGCTCACTGAGATCACTAAAAGCCAAGGCTATGAAGGTGTATTTTTGACTTTGCTGTGTCATGATATCCTACAAAGCCTGTTAAGCACTACCAGAACATTTAAAGCATCTGCAGGGCTTGAAAGTTCCCTGCTTGATTTTCTGCTTCCCAGAACCTATACAATTTCACCCTTGATTTTTCTAGATGCTTCTAAAGTCTAAAAATTGTAATATAAATATATATATACAAATTTAAACATATATATGTTTGCTTCCTCACAAAGGAGGAATTCAGTTCAGCTGAAGAAAACTGATACAAGAATGATGAAATTAGCTTGACAAAGAGGGAGTCAAAATTGGAGATGATATATGGAAACACACTGGTAAATCAGAGTACACTGGGAGCAGGGGTGGCCTCCCTCTTTTAGTGGAACCTTGTGCTGAGCATGAACAATGCCAAGTGGGGAAGTTAAGGTGGGAGAGTAACTCACCGGTGTCACAGCTGCTCCCGGGCTTGGTAAGAGGCAACTCAAAATCCCACCTAGTCTGTGATGAAGACAGCCAAAGCTTTTCTCTTACAAAGGAAATAAATCAGACACCTGAAAGAGACATTTCCAGCTGCCTTTAAAGACCTGGTTCATGAAATCCAAGCAGCTGAGTCAAGGGAAAAAAAAGAAAAAAGAAAATGGTACCATGGATTTCTCTGCTCTCCAACCCACACACAGCAGCCTCAGCTCTCTGATCAGTGGGGCAGCTGCAGCGGCTCTCTGGGGAGACCCCCACACTGGGACAGACTGGTTTACAATAATCTTCCTGTGCTGAGGACATACATGTCTGCACATATAGACAGCTCCCATCCCGGCACACTTCTCATCTAAATTCACAAGGGGCAAGAGCTGGGATGAGCATGCACAAGGATGGGAGGATGCTGCAGCAGTGGTGTAACCAGAAGCAACATCAGGGTTCGTCTCAGGCTGTGTGTATACAATACAATAAGTATACATCTAATGAGGCGTAGTAGTTACATTTCTTTCCTTTTTTTCAAAACTCCTTTACACTTTTAGCCCAGGCCTGTGATATTATGAAGTTCTTGTGTTCCAGAGCTGAACAGTTCAGGTCAGTAACTCGGAATGTAGGAAACTGATGGAATAACTACATATGCTAAACAAATCAGGAGGGTCAAAATTGGAAACACAAACACACTCTCCATCAACCACACCCCACTGCCCTTTTTCTGTGGATGTTCCAGTCAGAGTAAGAACACTTTCTCATTTCAAAAAAACCAAATGCCTGATAGGATTTGAAACAGCAGTATTAGCTCCCAACACTTTATTTATTTTAAGTTTCCACACAGGCACCTTTCCTTTCCAAGATAAAGGGAGACATTTATGAAACACCTTTAAGCGTGTTTGTAAAATGCAGAGCACTGCAGGACTGCCAGAGGTCTGGCAGGTGCAGGCAGCTGTGTGCAGGCAGGTGATGCCAGCACTTGAGGCAGCTTTCCCTGCAGCACATGTACAGTGAGGTGCAGCCCTGCCAGTGAGGCCCTGGACCAGGCACAGACCACTAAGGTGGTGCTTGGCAGGTAGAGACTGCTCTGTGCCTGCTCCCAAGTGCAGTAGTGATGTCTGGGTGAATTTTCTACTTATTCATGCTGAACGCAACCATTACCTCCTGTGTTTACGCAGCCAACTTTGTGGGGGGAAATAAGGGTATTTTTGTTCTGTCTTGTAGGCAGCACAGTACACTTGGGACTGGGTCAGTTTTTATTTCTTAGCAACCTTTCAGAAAGGGCCTCTGACAACATGCTTATTTTCCAGTGTGCTCTAAAGAAAGAGAAAAGTGAGTAATGGAACATTTTTTATATTTCATTTGAGGTTTGAGTCTTGCAGTCTACAAAAAAGCAGATAGTAGATTGTAATAAATAAACTTTATGTCCTTACAATGAGAATGGATTTTCTTTCATTTCATTAAAATGTCTTGTAAGTTCTGCAGTTATTTTTCTTGAATGAGTTAGGAAGGAGGTTGGTTTCCCACATTTCTCTGAAGCACAGAGTACCTGTCTGCTGCACCATTCCGCCATCCACTCAGTTCCCAAATCTGCTGCTGATTCTGGAGTCAATGCTGCTACTTAACCATTCTCTTAGCTGTAACAATCTAATGCTACAAGAGAGACAAAACTCACAGGAGGGGAAAAAAGCTCTGTTGTTCAACCAACCAACATTGCCAGGGGTGATAGATATAAAAAAACAAACAAGAGAAGACACACTTTCAAGCACACAGGCTTTTCTTCAGGCCAAAATCAGCAGTCATCCTGCTAAAGACAAGCTGAAACTTGGAAGGAAGGGATTGAGTTAAAATAAAGTTCTGGGGTCTTGAGGAAACTTTGAGATCTAGAGCAATGACCAGGTCAAACAAGTTGAGCTAATCAACCCTTTGGCCTTTGAGGATGTAAAATGTTGAGAGAGAATTCCAGAAGAAAAAGCTGATATTTTTGGTTATCACAGAAATAAATTCAAGACTAATCCGTGAAAAGAAAGAAAAAAAAAGAAGAAAAAAGAAAAAATCCCAAACCCTAATATATGAAAGCTCAAAAAGACAAAAAGCAGTTTTTTTCCTCCTCCGTGTTGTCATAGGAGAGATTGATAGCACCATTATAGCAAGCCTCGGGATTTGTAACTTAGATGTAGAAAAAACAGACACATTTCTGGGCATGATTCAAGATCTAAGGAAGAATATAGGCTGAGATAGCCTCACATTACCCTTACTTTTTATAGAGGGGAAGGGGAAAGAAAAAGGATGGGTTTTGCACCTCATTTTCCAGTTGGAATGAATATTCCGAAGATTTGCATTCTTACTCATCCAAAGTCATGTGCAGAACTGGTGAGGGAAGAGGCCCAGAAAATTTGACAAGATGTCCAACATCAGAACTTAACTCCAAGAAGAAAGAAAAGGAAATTATGTTTTCATCCTGAGTTTTACTCTCAGCCAGCACAGACTGAATTCTGGTAACAGCAACATATATTTCCATTAAGAGCCAAGGCTTTTGTATAGATGGGATTTGCAAGGATATAGCTATACACAAAGGAAAGCGTGAATTTACAAAGACCTTTGGTTTCTGCTTTAGTACTCAATGAAGAAAGGCTTAAGAGGAACAAGGAATAATAAAAAACAAGGTAGCTCACCTTGGTTAGAAAATAGAGCAAGAGTAGAATAAATGCAAAGTCACCAGAGCTTTTATCAGGGGGGGCTTGAACAGATGAACCTGCTACAAAACCTGTGCCTTAAATTTTGTTTGCCCTCCGTGTCTAAGAATGCAAGGATGAGACAATGGAAAACAGGCAGTGGCTTGAGGTTATGACTTTCTTTGGCCTTGTGGATACCTGGGTGAAACTTTTCACTCCTTCACCACAATGGCAAGAAGAAACTGTCGTCTACATGCATCATCAGGAGCTCAAGGTACTCAAAACGCTTGTTCTGTATCAGGCTTCTCGGGAACAAAATAGCTGGAGATAGATCCATGAAAGAGCAAGTTCCCCAAGGCAACAAACAGCTCATGAGAACACCCAAGTGCAAACATCTCTGTATTTTCAGGGTGGGTGAGTGTGTGTCACTCAGTTGTGTACTGTGCTCACACCCTGGCCTGTGGCTCAGGGATTCCCTTGGGACTGTTTCAGGATACCCTGCCAGAAGTTTCTCCACATACTTCCTCCCAAGGACAGGATTTGGCAAATGTTCTGCTAGTAAGTTTGAATTATCTAAAGAATATGTCTGTCTTCCCCAGAAGGCATGAACCCAAATGTATTTTGGTGAATAAATTCCATCTTTTCCAGACATCCAAAGCCATATGTCTCACTGAAACACCCTGAAGACTGTAGCAAAAGGGTGTCACTTAAGGGTCCCTTTAGTAAATTTACTGCAGCTAAAAATCAGTCAAACCACCACCCCTCACGATCAGAACATAGACAGTCTTGGGAATAAGATGGGGTTACAAAATAAGAAAAGCATAGGAATTCCTACCTGTCTGTAGAAAAATATTCAGCATCAACATCAAGACCAATTTGCTCTTGTTCAGCCCTTGAGCATATTTTGAAAGCTACACGAATCTAAATACCAAAGTGTAAAACCCTCCCATAAAAGATGGGATGCAAGAGGCAGTGTAGTCCAAGGCACAACCAACATGAAATACAGAGGACAGGAAACTTGGAAACCTTATGTTGGCAAGTGGGTGTACTGTGTTACACTTGCCATTAACACCACTAAATCAAAGCCTTTTTCTTGTGTGACAGAAAACACAATGTGATGTGGAGCCATGGTTTTTTTGCAATAAGCTTGTTAACAATATTTTGACAGGAAGGTTGCCACTACAGAATTATCATGTCAGGGTCAGCACCTTATGTTCTCCTACTGTCAGCATGAAGCCAACTCTGCAGTCTGGCCAATTGGACAATCATCAGCGTGCTCAAACATTAGAGCAAGAGACTCATAGGATAACTCAGGGTAGGAGGGACCTCTGGATGTCTCCATCCAGTCTCCAGCTCTTAGCATGATTGCCAATGAAATTAGAGCAGGCTTTTCAATGTCACGTCCAGGTAGAGCACAAAAACTTCCTAGGATGGAAAATGTACAGCTTTGCTGGGCAGGCTCCAGGCAGAGCACAGCTCCTTAACTACCACCCTCTGAGTCCAAATCTCCAATTAGTTATCAACACACCTGGTAATCCAGACATCCAGATCTGACATTTCAGCTTGGGTGCAAAAACGTTGTGGGAGACACTGCTGAAAACATTACTAAAGTGTGGGTAAGTGACATCCACTGCTCTCCCCTCATCTCAAACCTAGCCATTTAATCACAGAGAGCAGTCTGGTCAAGCATGGCTTGCCCTGGGTAAATCCATTTCAGCAGTGCCAAACGCCATCATCTTCTCCCAGCCACTCATAGCAGCAGCCCCAGTGAGACACAGACCTGTCTGTGCCAGCTACAGAACTGCAATAACAGCTCTCTGCTCAGGATCTTGAATTCACTCATTCCCAGCCTGAGAAGGCTACCTGTCTTTTATCATTTGAAAGAAATCTGATCCCTGATTCAGGGTTGTGGAGCCTGCTGTGTAGGTTGCTCCTGGCTGTGTGGGCCAGCTTGTCTCCCTGTGCTTTAATTATTCATCCCACAGCCCTTCAAACCAGCTCATGAGGACAGACCAATGCACTCAGAGCTGGATGCTCTCTGTGGAGCAGTAGCAGCAGTACAAGCAAGGCAGAATCGTATTTCTCTCCCTCTTCTCTGACTGTATATGAATAAAATGGTAAAATATTAAAGTCCATTCCATGTTTTAATCCATCCACTTTCTGTTGTAATCCTTATGCACGTGCTCATAACTGGCTCTGCTCACCTTTGAGACCGTGTTTGTTGGCACTGTCACCCTCCACTCGAGCCCTGTCCCAGCCAGCACTGAACACCTCACCTGCACAAACCAAAACCACATTCATGGTTTTCCTTTCCAACTCTTTTAAATTGCTGACTGTTCTTCCACATACCTCTGGATTTCATAAATGAGGTCCGTTTATACCTTGGACCAATCTTCAATCCCTTAATATAGTAACCAAAAACATTAGATGACCTTCTGAACTAAAGGGCAGAAGATTGTTAAAACATTTTATTTAAGAAGACAGAAAACAGAACATAACGTTGTAACAGTACTTACTGTCTCTGTATTTTGGATAATGTTTGAGAGTTGCTAATGCATCACATCACTCAGGAAATACAAATTAAATTAAAGGTTAAAAGTGTAAGTTGGAAAATAGAGACCCAAAAAGTTTGGGAATTCCACCCCAAGCACAGGATGCAGCAAAGGGCTAAATCTTAAAACTGGCAGAGGAGAAGGAGGTGTTGGAGACAGGCCAGAAATATGCAGTCCATGTTTTTGTAAGAGCTGCAGTGAACAGGAATTAGGCTATTCCAGAGCAGAGGGATTTTAATGTTACTGTTTCAGTTTAAGGCACAATTTTATGTCTACGCATAAAAAACTCCTGCACACACACAGGCACATGGGTACATCAGGAAGGCCTGAAGTAACAAGGTTATAGAAAAGAAAAAAAGGCAGCAAAAGATCAAATAAGCTGCTGATTCAGAGTATGTTTTTTTTTTTTTAAAACAAGGAATATGTTGATAAGCAAACAAAAAAACCATTATGATTGTTCAAATAAGGCATGCACTGAAACTAAATATGGCCTTTATTAAATATGGCTGTGCTTGTGTCATTTAATGCAACAAACTAAACTCTTTTCTCAATTAGAAAAACCCCACACTTATTTTCTGCCTATAAATTTGTCCTTCAGCTGCAGGAGACACAGGAAGACAGAAAAAGCCAACATTTCAGAAGCACTGCTCAGAGCCTGGTGAGAGGAGGGTCTTTCTAACAGTAAACTTGCAAACACACGTCTTTTGCAGCTAATTGGGCAGTCCTATCCTTTTTTTTTTTAATCCACTCAAGTGGCA
Organism: Mixornis gularis; assembly: GCA_003546035.1. NCBI lineage: Eukaryota > Metazoa > Chordata > Aves > Passeriformes > Timaliidae > Mixornis > Mixornis gularis. Next base: position 517,725 of record QVAJ01000147.1, on the reverse strand, counting down.
CTAAAATAAGGAGGTTGTAAAAGCACTGCTTCAAAGATGTTGGGAAGACATTACACTCTTGCCCAGATTATGCCCTACAACCACTGTGAATTTTAACTTGTGTCAGGCAGTTAAAGCTCTTCAGTTTTAACATTTTGAAAACTGGGAGGGGTTGGAGCCAGAAGAAATTTCTTTTTTTTTTTTTTTTTAAGCACAGTGGAAAAATAGTCAAATTATCATGGTTCCCTTGTCTGCAGAAGCACCAAGGGACACGTTTAAAAGGGCAACTGTGCTATCATTTCTAGCATGTGAAGTGGCAAACTCTGTACCTCTTACATGACATGGGGCAAGTCTACAATAAATTGGCAGATTCTCTGGCTCAGAGCAGTCAGCAGAGCCCAGCTGTCCTGAAAGGCCCAGGACACAAAACATTCCCCACCAGAGGCAGCACTAGCAAGAGAGGGAGAGGCCAAAGAACAGGACTTCAGGGGAAAGACCTGAGAGAACAAAACTTTAGGGAAAGTATTGCATAGGTTAATTTTTTTGAGGCTGATTGCTCCAGATGCATAAAGTACTCAGTGAGAGGAGACTTGTCCCTCTGAGGTATTCCAGAGCACTGAAATTAGTCATTATTTTCCCAAATAACCTCCTAGAACAGGCTCCCCTCTTCAGTGACTTCTGTGAACTAAGAAAGATGAGAGTTCATGGTCTAATGCTTGAGTCTGCTGACTCCCCTTACTGGGGGCTGCCCCCCAGTGCAAGACAAGACAATCAATCACCCTCAAAAACAGGAGTCAAAAGGTATTTCTGACTTTTGTTTCCTTACCTTTCTGTTTTTCTCTTTTCACCTGTCAGTCATGCTCATTCATAATTTAACCTGACATATCTGGCAGTTGCTGGAAGCCTCTGTGAGCAGACTCAGCTCAGCAGCCCAGCAGAAAAACCCAGATTATGTTTCTGCAGGTTTAGTGGGCTAAACTGGCACAGGGCAAGGTGTGACAATCTCTGTGACATCTGGAAAGAAGGTGGTAGCACCCCAGAGCCTGGAGCAGGGGAAACCAAAGCAAGCAGTGGCAAACAGATCAGTGAAATGGTTAAGACCTTGTCCTTTCTCACAGTGCTCTTTGGAGGTTTCTTTCCAAGCAGGGAACAATTTAGGTGTACATATATCTGTTTTATGGTTGTCGTGGTTTGAGGGAAGTAAGATTTTCCAGGAAGCTGAGGTCAAACCAATCAGTGGCCCGGTTTGGATGTTGGCACCTTTGGTGACCACTGAGAAGTTGGACACGCCTCTGAGGACACAAGGTGTTAAAAGCAAGGACTCCCAGACGCACTTCCTCTTTTCCTGGCTCGGCTTCAGCAGAGAAGCATCTCTCC
>QVAJ01000147.1:419836-515129 GCA_003546035.1 Mixornis gularis | reverse complement strand
TTCTTTTCCTGTTTCAAGTTATAGGCCTGCTCTGCTCTGTTCTTGATCACATCTCACAGCAGTTTATTGGGAAAAACATATACTCGTGGGGGCATTGGCATTTGACCAGTGCCAACCCATGACAATGGTCAACCATGAACAGCCCTGAAAAACTGAGTGACTTAGAGCAAACCTGGTTTTGTATATCAATGTAGAATTGTAAAGTTATTACTCAGAGGCAAGATAAGAGTAACCCAAATTTTAGGATAGAAATAAATTACCACCTTGCAATCTAAAATACTATTTTCAGTCTTCTTTTAAGAAACAAAACCACACTTGCTGATGTGCAATAAGCAACCAAATTTAAATGAAAAGGCACACTTTGTTCACCTTTTTTCTTACCAAACTATGACAAAAGCTGTCAGACTAAAATGACAGAAAATGCACATAGATAAAAGCAAACCTTTCTCTAAGATCTCACCTATCTTTCATTTTAAGAATATGGCCTAGTCACAGTTTAACACATTCATATAAAAGGAAACAGCTAAAAAACATCATGACCCTTCTTATTTTTCCATTCATCATGCTCCATCACCACTGGACACAGGCACTATAAATCCAGGCTCTCAGAAAATCCCATCCCCTGGAGAGTTATAAACTTGGGAGCAGCATGACTTGAGTCAGCATGCAGAGGGGATTGGAGAGCAGCATCCTACAGCCTCCCAATTTGAATTCATCACCAAAGCCAGGAAAATAAGTGCACAGAGGGAAAATTCCAAGGCTGTAGCTCAGGTGTACCCTCACCCCCACTATTTCCTACTCTTTAAGCTGTGTACGGAACTTACAGAAAGATCACGTTTTGTGTCTTTCTTAAAAAGCTCTGCATCCTCCAGCTTAGAAAATAAAAGAGGATGCAGAAAGGCTTTTATTACTCTTCATTTTTTTAGAAGCAAAGCTCATTTGCTCAAAGTCTCACACAAAGCCTGCAGTTGAACAAATTATTTGAGACAGGTTCCCCCCTTGGACAGGCACACTGAGCTGTACAGCACTTTTCCTTCAGGCCTGAAAGGAATTTATCCCTGGCAGTTATAGTGATAGAACTGCTGACGTCGTGGAAACAAGAAATGCTCTTTGATTTCTGAAGTTTTAGGTAGGAGATCTTTTTATCTACACAATTCAATCTAACAGTTTTATTTCTTCATCCTAAAATTGAGCTGTGACAAGTTTTATCTTTTCAAAGCCAGAAAAGACCAAACAACAATGAATAAATGGGTGATGAAAGAATAATCCAGTATTTTCAGCGGCAGAAGTTTTTTTGCACCAGGTATTTGGTGGATAAGATTTATTCCTACCACAACACACATACAATTGTGGCACCAAAACCAAAGCACAAGGACAGAGGGAGCAGGAGAATGCAAAGCATCCTGTGGCCTTACTCTTCCCTTCTGGAATAATATTAAACAATAATTGGAGGGTCCAGAGTTAGAAGTTTTTGCCGAGATCTGAAGGGAATTTATAGTCCGAGATCCTACTGGAAAAACAACTAACATAGCAGAGAGGGAGATTGTTTCTTGTATGTGTTAGCTGCTAACTTCATTTACACAAAGAACTAAACAAAAGGAAAAAATAGACATTGAACAGCATAAACATTTCCTGGGAAAAGAAATTGATATCTATATTATAGCCACTTATTCATTTTGTTGTGACAAATAAATAGTTCTACCAATTCTTAATGAAACCTAAATCAAACTCCTTGAAACTCTGCTTCTCTATAGGAAACAGAACTGGGAAAAGAAAAGAAAACATAACTATTTATACAACTCCATTCTCCAGGAGTGAAAAAAAAAGAAAAAGCAGAAATTCTTCAATTTCTGGTTAATATCAAAAAGATAAGCATATTTCAAGAACTTACTATGCAATATTTTTTCTAGTGAATATCAGTAGTTGGTCACGTATGTATTTGGCTTTGTCCTACAAGTTCTTCCAAAGGTCAGTGCTGAAGTGCCTGCCTCCATGCAGGCAATTTTATCTTTCCTACTGAAAAAAGAATAAATAAAAGAATACATCCGAGACATGAGACATCACCTCTACATCCTTTTCAGCCCAAACCAAGGGGAGTAGGGATGAAATTAAGACCAAATGGTCCAGCTAGTAAAATTGCTCAGCTTCTTATTCTGGTAATTTAGAATATTCTAGTAAGTGAGCGTCATACAAATCTGAAAATAAACTACTAAAATAAAACAGACACACACCTAAATTGTCAGTAAGTAATAAATCCAAACAATTCTTTTCTTTGAAACTTCTCCTACTGTTGCCTCTAAGCTGTTCATGAATTTCTCACTCCAATTTTTCCATCAAATACCCCATTTCAAATGATTTTTCAGATATCAGGTGACTGTTAAAAAAATTCACATTTTTTGTGAGAATGTTATGCCTGACAAAACTTGATGGAGAAATTGGAAGAGATTCTAGTTTCATTTCTATTGTGATTAGAACCATTTGGAATTTTTCCGATGAAAATGTTTTACTATCACTTGCTAAAGCTGAATTCAGAAATGAATTTTCACAGAACCAGAGTCCATGACTTCCAGGCAACTTACACAAGTCACCACTTAGCTCAGAATCTCTAAATTTCAGCTCAAGTGAGGACTATGAAACACTCATCACGGCACAAAGACTAATCTAGAGCTCAGGACTACCTGGACAGCACATTTAAATGGGCTGGGAGTTCCTGAGGTAATATTACACAGGCAGTCATGGGAAGAGTGTTTGTCAAAAAAACCTAATCAGCCTCCAGGGGTCTTGGCATAGGATAAACTAATGAGTAGAATCAAACTCTTGAACAGGGCATGTTGCTGCTGTCCTGATGACAACAGGAAGCTCTTGCAAGAATCTTTGACTAGATTTTCAGTGACTCCTTGAACCACTGTGTTCCTGAATTCTTGTAAACCGTGATCCTACAAGACGACTCCAGCCCGTACTGGACCCATTGCTGCAGATCACCACAGGCAAAACCAGTTCATTCTACTTGATCATTTTTGCATCTGTAAGAGTTTCTACTGACCATTTACCTATGTATGTGCTTAATTTTGTAACAGGAACCTCTGGTGGAGCCTGTGGGAGGAAAAGCACAATTGGCCACTTGAGATGTTAAAATGCTCGAGCACAGGAATTGACCCAAGAACAGCAGGAACTACCTGGAAGGACTCTTCAGGTCATTCTGACTTTCCCACCTGGAAAGGAGTTCTTGCAACAATTAATCAAACATCTTGCTGAAAAGGTGTCTATCTGGGTAGTCAATCACCCTGTTCCAAGTAAGTTCCGTGTTTCAAACCATCAATTATCTCATTGGTGCTTATGAGGAGCCCCAGAGCTCCTCATGAGCCAGCCAAGGAGTGCAGGACTGAAGTGTGCAGGTCATGCACACAGGTATGGCCTTGATATTCAACTGCTTCTTTGTTATAACTAAAAGACAAACCTTAGTTTCACACTTAAAAATTTGACAATTTTTGCCACAAAAAAAGGTCCATTATCTTATGATTTTTATTAACTTTGCATTGTTTTGTACTTCAATCTGTACTGTTTCTATTTCCTAAATGGGCTATACAGGTCAAAAGGCTTTGAAACTAATTCTTCTATTATCAAAAAGAAAAACCAACAACTTTGATTCATGATTGACAATTTAATTCTACAACTTTCTAAACAACCCAAGATCTGCATATCCAATCAAGCATCTCTGCTTGCTATATTAGAAGTGGTTTAAAAAGGGGTTGGAGACAAGGGCTGGAGGAAATAACGGTGCATCTCAGGAATTCTCTGAACTTTGCCTGGGATTCCTTTTCATGCTGGCAATAAGAAAAAAAAAAAAACAGGAGATGAAAATTTAAGAAAAATATTAGTGACATGAAAGTAATTGAAACTTGTCTCTGTCATGTGTGCCCCAAAACCTTATGTATTTACTACACACTAGAAATAATTTTTTCAAAGTGCATATGTACTTGCTACATTGAGCAGTAGCTTAAAACACACCAGAAATTACACTGTTTCACAAGGTAGGTTAAGGCAGTTATTTTAGATCTTTCATATTAAACATTTATTTGACTGTGACCTGTGTACTGAATATAGTTTGACAGATTCCATGAAACTCTTCTTGGATGGCAAAAGAAGATATTTTTTCTTGTCAGTATAGGAAGCTCGGAAGTAGGTTCACATTCTTTACCTCCTGCAAAACACAGTGGTGATGTGGAACAGTAAGATCTCAGCAGATGCTGCTGCTTCCTCCCATTTCTTCTCCTGCTGCTGGCCCAAAGCAGCCTCATGTTTGGAACTGTGCCACTGACACAGGACTTACAAGAAGGATTAGCAGAGCTGTCAGAAAGTGAGCTGTATTGAGGATTTGGAGCGGTGACTGGGATACTCTGAGACAGAGATCCTTGTCCAGACAGTCCCCTGGCCTGGCCCGGTGTGACCCAGTGACACAGCATTCCTGTCAGTCCTTCCCTGTCCTCTCTCCCCTGCCCATCTCTCCCTACACATTCCCTCGGAAACTAGAGCTCTGACTGAGGATTCAAATCTGCCCAAAGAGAGATTTCCTGCCTTCCAGGAGAATTCCACAAATGTTTGGGTTGAGACTCGGTGTAGTTCCCACACAGCTGAGATTATACTGGTACGGAGACAGGTAATCGATTTGGATCCAAAGGAATGCCAGCTACAAACCAGTCTAAGGCAGTAAAGCAGGGAAGAAATATGAATGGCTTCTATTGACTGCTCCAGACATTGGAGAAAAAAATAATGTAATCATCAGTTTCAATGCTTATCCTATTTTATTTCTGAAAAAAAAGGTTTGGCTCCTTTCGTGGGGCCATGAATTACAAGTGGAGGCACAGATAAATTATCTGTCTTAGGGACACAGCTCAGGACATATCTCTGCCTTTAGCACTTCCCATAAGCTGGCCAGGATGCCTCCTGTCTGTTCTGTGGCACCCAGCTATGCCACACACTACACAGGGGTAAAAGCATCTGCTGGCCTTCCTCAAATGCCAAGGGTTTCCATCAGCCCAGAGACGTCCCACACAAAAAGCCACCAGCTGGAGAATCATGCAAGACAATTCAGCCATTTGCAAGTTTTTACAGCTTTATATAAAACTCTCTCAAAACATACACCCCATGACAAGGTGGGACATCACAGGGTCACTTTTTTACAGTCCTGATTTCAGCTGTGGCCTCCCAAAGACCAGGTGCCTCTGCAGGGATGTGGAGGCCATGTGCTCACTCTCAGGCATCAGCCTGCACCCTGGCAAGGCAGTCCTGCTCCAAACCTCCCTGGAAATCCAGACCTCCACGTTTCAGGTAGCAACAGCTGTTGCTGGAGAAAAAGAAGTGGAAATTGTGTATTTCTCAGCTCTAGGACTTTAAAATCAGAGCTGCAGGACACAGCAAGGGAAGAACAGCCCTGCTGCTTATGATCAAAGAGTATTTAATCTTTTCTCCAGCTGACTGCATGCTTTCCCTACTCCCCCCATCCCTTTGACTAATCTCATTCCCAAACCCAAAAGAGAATCTGAAATAGAAATATTTATGCATTTACTGAGCATGCTCACAAGGCTATCTTGCTCAAACATTTAAGGGAACAGAAAAAAAAAAAAAGATCCTGTCTTTTAGGAATATTCACAGCAGGAAGAAGAGCAAAGAAAGAAAACCCAACACAACAAAAAGCAAATAGCAGTGATGAACTCACTGTGAAACCTCTGTCACATTGTTTATTCACCCAGCAGTCCACAGGAGTTCACATACTCAAACTCACATATTATCACCCTTAAGTCATAGTAGCTAAATAAACATCAGTTCAGTTGGCACAGACCTTAATTTCCCATACTTTACATACATTAATAAACATTTCCAGATTGTGATGGGATTCCCATGTAACTGAAGATGGGCCAAAATGACATTTTCACTGCTCAGCTGCACTTCCTGTAGTATTCTGCAGTGTTCCTTGAGATAGCAAGAAATCAGTCACATTAAAATTAAGGCAAATTTATTATTAGTTCCAACAGACATTTTATTCTTGTGCAAATGACAGGATAATAGAACTGTTGTTTGACAGCTTGCTGAGAAAATTGTAGCTTTCATCATCTTAGATGATAAATTTTTCCTAAAATAAAATGAACACTCATGGAAGAAATTGGAATAAGGGTTTAGACAGAGAAAAGAATATGACAACTATTCTACTTAAATGAATCAAATTCTGTGATCTCAGAAGAGGCAAAAATACTTTGGTTCAGAACAAACCAAATTCAGATAACACTTAGCAAGTTAAATACTTGAAGTGGCAAAAATATTTGCAGGATTTAAAAGAAAAAGTGGTGAACTCACCTTGAGATTGTTAAAGCGCATTAGTTTACTGGAAACAAACAATTTTATAATTTCTTATTGTCCTCATGCTCCCGAAGTCTCACACAAATGTGATTTTTTTTTTTGGCAGCTGGATTGCAAAAGCCTATTGAGTCTGCTAAGCAATATCTAGTGTTTGCTACAGGATTTTGAGTCTTGGATCTGAGCAGGAATACCTCTCTTTTGTAAAAAAACCCAGTTATATAGGTGAATTTAAATATTTTATTAGAGAGAACAAGGAAATTCCAAGATCTCCAGAGGATTTGAAAAAGAAAGTGCTAATCAGCATTGGGAGAACAGATTTCTCTTTGTGCAAAGAACATTATTGGAAAGTTTTCTTTTCCTTTCTCAGTGTTGGCATGGGGAATAGAAAACATAAGCTTTCTTAAAGCTGTTAAAGCTGTCAAAAATGAATTTAAGGCAGTTCTGTTCATAAAAAAAATTAAAAAATTAAAGGATTAGTTTGACCTTAAGTAAATAATTCCATTTCAAGAAAAATTGTTATTTTGAATTTAAAATTAATATACTGTGAAAAATAATAGTTTCTGCAAGTACTCCAACATCAATCCAATCTACCCAACTTTCCAACTTGCAAAGAAGAAAAATAAGACAGTTTCCCAAAAGTAACTCAGAATCCTCAAAAAAAAAACCCCAACACCAAAAAAACCCCAAAAAGCCAAACAAGAAATCAAACTATCCATATGTTGATGTCAACAAAATCACAACATTTTCTTTCTCAGGCTTTATCCCCAAATGCTAATCTCTAGGAAAATGTGAGATTAAGACATTTCAAAACTTGTCAGAAATCTAGAACTCCTTTGAGACTCCTTAGGACACTTCTGTAATTTCCAAACAATTAATCCAAAGAAGATCATTAAGGAATATTTTATTTTAGAATACTTTTTTACATCCATAACAACTAAGGAACAAGTGTTGATATGTAAAATTAGTATTTCTTAAAACTTCACGCCAAGTCTAGGACCCTCAAGCTCATGTTCTGTGTTATTCTTCTTTTTATGACTCCCTCAGCTGTCCCAGGGATTACATTTTGTCTTGGACCCTTTAACTGCTCTAATCCAGGAACCAGGCAGAGCAGGGCCCAGGACCAGAGCAGGACTCTAATTCACTTACACAAAGATAACCAGACCCTTCAGACAACTCAGCCACGGCTCTTTTAATTTATAACACAAATAGAAGGCACCTGCTCCTACTTTTAATAGTTTGGTAGAGTCTAAATGGCATGTAGACCTGTTCCATCTCAAAAAGATGAAGTTTCCATCATTGTGTTCTCCCCTTTTAACTTCTGGACTAGACTCAAATGCTGCCAAAAGGCAGAAGTCAAATGAAACACCTCTGTGAGATTTTGCATCTGTTGCTGAGTTTCACATTTTCATATTACAACAGAATTGTAAAGGAGCTGAAATTTTACACTGCCACAGCACAATTCTCAGAATGCTGAATGAGAAATGATACAGACCTTTGTTAGTGAGTGACTTTACATATACTTCCATGGCTTTTCTACACTGGGAAAGCAGTTAGCAGCCCAGGGAAGAAAAAAATAAATTAAAACGAATAGACAGGGGGGAAGAGGGGGAGTGGGTGGAGAAAAAAACCAAGAAAAAACCAAAACAACAAAACAGACTTGAAGAAAGGTGTGATAGTGATCAAGTCAATTCAGATGCAATGAACTGATGGGACCAGTGTCACAAAAAGCAAATAGTACTGTGTTTTCTCCTGTTGGCTTTGCTACCTAAGAATGCTCCTCATTTCAAGCAACAGATATTTCTTTAACTTTCTAGTGATTTCTGATTTACAGATAGTCTACTATATAAGCCAATTTCAATAAATGCAAATGTTTAAAATCCAGTGCTATAATTAATGTTGTGCAACACACCAAGGGACACAGTGGAATGCTGAATGTATTTGCTTGTTTACTTTAAATACTAAAAACCTACCCAATTGTCACCCAAAATCTGTCTTTAGTCTGAGGCATTTCAAATTTCAGGACATCTCAGTCACTGTTAAATCTCATTCAAGGTTGTAAGAGAGTGTACTTTCTCCTTCTTGCCTTAAACTTGATGCTGCAGTTAAAGGCAGCCCTAAGGAAAGCACTGCTGCAGCTGCAGATTTGACTATGGGTAACTGGTCTCTGTGCAATAAACAGCCTGGAGGTACAAGGTCAGTCCTCTCCTCCTCCTCCTCGAGTAGGCAGGAGCCTTCACCTCGAATCAAGCTGAGAGCTGTCTGCTCTGGTGCCAGGTGACAACACAGCAGTGTCACAGCAGGGCCATCAGCAGCACTCTGAGAATGCTCAGTTCTGGAAAACAGTGCAGCAATTTCCATCTTGGGAGGGCAAACAGTTCCAACACAGAGGGGGAAGGCAGCAGCTGAGGCTGTGCTGTCCCTGGCTATAACCTTATCCATGCACTAACTGGGGTTCAGCCCAGCCAGGAGGTCCTTGTGCAGAAACAGCTTCTCCAGGTGTCAGGGCACAGCACCCTTGAACTGCCCCACTTACATGCTGAGGTGAATCTGAATGTTCTAAAAGAAGATTGGAAGTGCAAACAACCAAATGGAGACGTGCTCGAAAGCGCAACACGCATTTTCACTGGCCAAGGCAAATGATAAATCATTCTCAACAGTAAATGTTATTTCAAGTTGGCCACTGTTCAAAAAACCCCATTCAAATCAACAAGACAAAGCTCCAAAAATATTTAACCTCAAAAAACTCATAAACAAGTTTGCTCAATTGCAATTTATTTTCTTCAAACAGAAATTAGGCAAGAGTTTAAGAAAGACATGTACAGATAATGCTGAAATAAAGGTTGCAACCTCTTTTATTTAGCTATAGATAGAATTATTAGATTAAGCCAAATTTCACCTTAATTTGAACTTATTTTTGGTTCAAAAATAATGTTTGTCTCAGAAACCATCATTAAGAACTGAAGAGAAGAAAGCAATCCATATAGCAGCTGTGGCACTTAAAGGAGCAGGAAAGTGAGATGAAAAAAATCAGACTCATAAGTTTGAAGCAGCACTTTTATAATGGAATTTAGTTTCAAAGTGAGATATGAAGCTACAACTGGCTAAGACTTTAAAAATTAATTAACTCACATGATAAGTAGCTCAATTTCAAAAAGCAGAGAAATAAAGCAGAAGGAGATATTAAGCTGTTAAAAAAGTGCCTTGTGTCCTTACCAGAATATTTACTGGGACATAACAAATACCAGAAGTTGAGGAACATTATGCTTCACTCTGAAAGCACTCTGAAGAACTATTTCCTCATAACCATGGCTGATTCATCAGGGCCTTAAAAGAACCTCTCTCTCTGTCCCAGCTCTTTCCATAGATGCACTTATGTCCCATGGAGTTGATTATTTGAGTGGGCAGTTTCTGCCAGTCCAGTTCTCTGATCACGGAAAGTTGTCTTCTGGTGCAAAAAACATGGTTCCTTTTGCTTTCTAGCTACCCACAATGTCTACTTAAACAGAAATACCACCACAATTATGAATGTGAAGACACAGCACTGACACAACTGCTGGGTAAAGTCTGGACAAGACAATGGCAGTCCTGTGAGGAAGCTGCTTGATTTCAGTACAGGGCAGATTGCACTTCTTTTGGTTCAAATCTTTCTCCTTTCTTTCCCCAAGGAGAATGAGCTATTTGGTTTGATTTCATATTGTCAAAAAATAGTGGCTGAACCTATCATACTAAATTCATTGGGGGCTGACATTTCAGAGTCTTCAGTTAGGGTCCATTAAATTGAAAACAGACTTGCCTTTTGTTACCAGAGGCAATAAATATTAATATTCACTTAGAATATAAAATTAAATTCACACTTTTACTCACCAACCTTTAAATTAACCAGTGCCTGATAAAGTATTTTAAGTATTTCCCATTTTCATGAAACTTACTACTATATGGTTGAATTATGCAAGGTGCATGAGATGTGTTCCAACTGAATGCATTATGACTCTCAAAAATAAATCAATGAAAACCACAGCAGTGGGTTATCCTAAAAGAATGCTATAGGCATTCAGTACTATTTCAGTTGTGATAGATTATTCACACACTTGCAGTGCACCTGTAGAAAGTTGCTGTCCAGTTATATTTATCACCAAGAAAACCTTTCATGTGGGTCAGCAAATTACTTATAAAAAACAAGCATCCAACATTCCAGTTGCATAGGTCAGATAACTCCAAAACCCCTTGAATATTCCTGGTGCTTTCTCCTAACAGGCCACTTATGCTGCTGTCTCATCTTTACACATCTGTGAGCGGCTGCATTTTGCTGCGGGCAAGTTCATCTGTCACCCAGTGTCAGTGTGACACTTCCCTGATCCATGGGCAGCAGCAGAAAATCAACAAGTTTTCTTGCTGAGTCCCACACATGTCAAATGCTGTTAATAATAATAAGAGTTATCAAGGAAGACATGGAAAACAAGACAGCAGTTACAACCAGACCCTTTTAAAATGTTCACAAAAGAAGGAAGGTATTTTTCCTTGTTAGTCAAACATTCACAGCCCTGGCAAACTAGAAGCATGATCCTGGATCTCACAAAGTTTGTTTTCCATTTCAGTCAGGGTTTTACACAGCTTAAATTCCTCTCTCCTGAAAGCTGCTGCAACATCCACGTATCAGATGTATTAGCAGCCACATCCTTGAAAGATCTATTCTCTACAGAAAGTCCACAAATTTCACCTGATAAAGCATCTCTATTCTCTCCATTTTCTGGCATACTTCTGCATAATGCAGGCAAGGGTCTGAATATCACTTCAATCCCTAAATGTATTAATATAAGGTCACAGTTGGTATTTGTTAATGAGGGTAACAATTGTGTCTCTGTACATAAAAATGTAAAAGACAACCCAGTAGAATTTTCCTAAGCAACCTTTTCAAGGCTGAATGATCCAGATGACAGAGAATCCCTAAGGCACTCAGCCCCAAAGCAGATGAAACTTCTGTAACTTCCTGCTGCACTGCAGGTCTATCAGATAAGAGCAAGAGAGAGAACTGCTGCATCAACTTTTTCAGGGCTTCCTTGCTTTCTCCTACAAAAACTGAGGCTGATTCACCACATGGAGCAAGCCCCATTTCAGAGACAAAACCCTTTATGCAGAATTAGCTTGGCTAACTCAGGTGTTTAGAGGTAGGTATCCTTGGCAATTGAAGGAATTCAGAGCACCCAACTCACTGCAGCAGTTTTATCAGCTTAGAAAGGGCATGTCCCTGGTCTTCTGGGGAAGTGTCTTCCTCACCCTCAACTCGGAGACAACTCCAGAAATCTACTGACAGTGATGTGGCACGGCAAGACCAACAGTGCTTGCCTTAAATATCCTAGGCTGGATATATTTTTCCTTCTTCTGGGTGCAGTGGATCCAGAGATCCTCCTTAGAAGCCTAAGTCCACGGAAAACACTATTCAAATGTCTAAAAGCATTTTCCATGCATATAAAGCTAATTCTGGACAGAACTATTGAAAAAAATGGGGAGAGGAAAGCAGGTTAAGTGGATAGAAAATTAAGTCCTGTTATGCACTAGAACTGGTTAAAAGCCAGAGAAAAGAGAACAAAAATTTTGTCATGGGAAAATACTGCCAGTAAACATAGCTGTGAATAGACATTCAGATCAACATTAGTCTTGCTCAGTTCTGTGAAGTAAACAGAGGAGATACATGAGGCAGGGAAAAAATACACCATCCTGATGACAGAGGCCACAGCAGGGTTATGGAGACAGCCAAAATAAACATGGCAGTGAAAACTGAATACAAGGCAGTAAAGAGTGGTAAGGAGAAAAAAAACAAGCCACACACAGATAATTTCTGATCAGCATTTCACTTTTCACTGGAAGGACTTGCGTGCTGTCACTCTGTGGCTCACTCAGGGAGGCTGCTTAGTGCATGGCAGTCAAAAATAGGCTTCATTAAGAAGGGGAAAAAGAAGTGAAAATGCAATGTCATTTACATAAAATGATGATACTCAACACTACTTGAATATTATATTCAGTTCATTACTTCAAGTCCAAGAAAATTATTAAAATAGGTCCTAGTGAAAGGGAGGTCTTGGCACCACTGACAGGCAGGTCCAGTGTTCCTGTTAGAATACTCTCATTCACAGGAAGCCTATAATAATACACATTATATTTTCCAATGAAGGCTTTCATTAGCATCCTTCACTCACCTTCTTCTTGCCTATTAAAATGTTAGGATCTTCTCAATGCAGCAGGAAAGTAGCAAACAATGGAACCTGTCAAAATAGCACAGGAAAACAAGGAAAGACAATATTTCTGTCTGAACTGGACAAATATTCCATTTTTTTATTCATAAAAAGGAAAATTAATTTAGCTTTCACTGACTTTGTAGCCACTTTCATTGCATGATCAGGCACATCAATGTATCGATACAAATGTTTATAGAAGGAATTATTTCAAATAATTTAAGCACTTGAAAAGGGGAAAAAAAAAGCCACAAATATTTTGAATTCAGAAACATAAAAAACACAGGACCTAATCTGTGGATTCTGCCCATTTGAAAGGGGCATTGATTAAAGAGAAAAATAAGCATCACTAACTGAAAATTCATTTATCCTGTATCTGGACATTAGGTAAATATATTACTTCTGAAATTCCTCTCTCAACAGCTTTTTTCATAAATTACTCTCCATATTTGGGGGAACCAGGTGGAGAGTGGGGACGACGCTTCCAGGGTCTCACTTTACTCAAGCCACCTGTCGCATCTGGAGAGGGAAAAAAAATAAACATAAATACAAACAAACAAAACCTACCATAGCAAAAATAACAAAAACCAATCCCTTGTATTTTACTTAAGTTTGCTTATTCTTGTGGCTAGATATTCCTCTGCCAGTAGGATTCTGGAATCTACTGAACAGCCTAGTTGTGCTTATTATATCACACACTTGCTTTAATTTCTGTCTTCAAATTCCTGAGCATTGTTGCTGGTGGACATGAAAGAGCTGGCTATAGGAGCTGCAGAAATTACCCTCCATCCTACCCCAGCTCAGGGGTATGGTATTTGATTTCTCACTGTGTTGAGAGTAGGAGGGGAAGAACAAATACAAATGTGTGTATTCACCTGGGAGAAGATGGCTTGGTGTGAACAATTGTCACTCCATGAGACAGGGAGCACAGGTTAATGCATCCTTCAACAGAAGATGGAATGGACTCCATGGCCAGGGACCAAGATGAATAAAACTTGTTTCCCTCTTATTTCCTCTCTCTGCCATTTAGCATCTTTAACCTTTCATAAAACTGTTCTATCTCACTTCTAAAATGGTTTAGTTTAATCCTAAGCATGAATTTCATACTTAGAGAACAGAAGGGAAAAACAGCCTTAAATCAGTATTACTTCTTTTCTTCTTTTTTTGTCTGATTAATCACTCAGCACAGCCCTTTTCACAACCCTTGTAATCATTAGCTGTTTTGTGACTCCCTTTGCTGGCTTCAAACAAGCCTCATTAACTCCTAATTAATTTCAGATAACAGAATCCCTTCCACTTTTTCCTGGATTTCATCAGGGTCATGACAGATGCACCAATTGTCAGCCAAGTGCCACCACCTCTGAAGAGCCAAGGGTGGATGGGCTGTGTCAGGGGCTGACACAAGCCAGAATTGCTCCAAGAGCTGAGCCTGGACATGGGCTGAACTATGACCATGGACATATCTCAGCAATGTAATAATACTCAAGGTTGTTAAACTTTTAGCATGGGAAACAGTCTAGCTACTGTCCCTATTTACTGGGCAGAAAGGAGAGTTTGAGAGAACACGCAGATACTCCAGAGACCCTGAAGAACAGCTGGCTCTGCTCTAAAAGGAAAGCTAAGCAAATGTATTGGCAGATTTAAAGTGACTTCCAGCTCACAAGGAAGAGCACACACACAAGGTTCTTGTCTCAAATAGTGACTTGAGGAGGTCACTCACAGAGAACCTCTCCAGATTAAAAAAACTCTTCTTAAAGGGACAGAAGTGCTGCTGCTTGATTAGTAGGTGAGCAGAAGTCAGATTTTTTTTTTCTCATTGCTGATGTGCAGATCAACTTGCACTGTTTCTTTGCTTAAAAATGAGAAACACACACGAAAAAATTCAGTAATGTGGCTGTGGCACTCACTACATAAAGTCACTGGAAAGCCTCATCAGCCTGCAGTGAGGAGCAAAATTAGCCCATGAAAAGCACCAAGTTCTCGTGTCCAGCTGTTTCCACACCCACCTGAGCAGCTTTGCATAAACCTCCACTGGGCACAGCTATCTCTGAGTTGGTCTTAGCTCTAAACAGCCTAAAATCTTCCCTTTGACTATAAAGCAAATGTAATTAACCAAAACAAACTTTTTTTTAATTGAAGACATTACATTTTCTCACACTATGGTAGCACCACAAGTGATGCATGTGTTTTCAAACCCCAAAGGAAAAGCAAACGCTTTTAATGATTTTGGAAAGGATGCTGTTGCAGACAGTACTTCGCTGTCCCCAGTGACACCATCCCTTACGTTTCCAACTAAACCTTGAGCTGCAAGATGAGAAATCTAAGAAAAATTTTGAGGGTCCCTCATGGCAAAGAGCTAAATCTAATTTTCTGATACTTAGAACCTGACCCATTGGATTAGGTTAAAAACCTCTCTAAATCGCATTTGCCACTAAAGATCTGCTGGCCTGGAACAGGTGGAAAGTGTATTGGTGTAAATACATGCCAGATGTATGAAGTCCTCAGCTCTTCTCCATTACCTACAGTTTTGTAATCCATTCTGATGCCAAATCCATCTTGTAACACTGCAAAAATAAAAGCAACAATATGAACGTATGTCTAATTAATTGAATTTTAGTTGATTTTGAATTATTCAGTGAAATACCTTTAGGAAAACTTATTGTGATTAACTTCCCTTTCTTCCTTCATGAGCTAGGGGCCCACAAAGCTAGAGCAAAGGCCGTGTAAAATCACTGCTGTTCTGTTAAATTCAGCTCTTTACCTACAATAAAGCTTCAAGGCAGTGGATCACTTGTCCTGAGGACAACAGGAGAACAGCCAGATTGTCATCTTAGCTGTGATGAGGGTTTCTGCATCAAGTGAGAGAAACCTGAAATGCCAAGCTGTAAGCAAAATTTCAGGTAGAAAAGCTGTTCAGTTGCTCCCAGAAATGACGTTTGCTTACAGCAGGAGTTAAAGCATTCTCCTCTCTGCCACTGCTACAACAATAAAAAAATAAAATTTAAAAAAAAAATTGACAGAAATAGAAGAAAACTGAGCTTTCCTGTCTAGTAAAAAGGTTTTAGTTTTACAGATAAGCTACAAACATCTATAAAATAAGTGCCTGTGATATGGTGGTATACAGAGCCTCCCACTTCAAAGTTATAAACAAAAAAAACCCCAAAAATCCCAAAGAACAAAGAATCCAGTCTCAGTGCTGTATAGTTATGTTTAAATTTATCAAGTGTAATTTTAAATAGAAATGCATAGGGAATGCCCTTTAAAGTAGCTTTGAAGTTTTCCCAGCCTTTCATCCATCTGAACTCCTACCATGTCAAAATGCATGACTCCAAGCACTCAGCTCCTGATATGTTTGGTATGTGCTAGACTGGAATCATACAATCATGGGACACTTTGGGTTGGAAGGGCCCTGTAAAGGTCACTTAGTCCAACTTCCCTGCAATGAGCAGGGAATCACACAAGTACAAGCCACGCTCTTTAAAGGCAGAACAGATTACTCTGCAGAACAGAAACACTAAAACTTTCCATAAAACCAAAGCTATGGCACATAAGAACATCAGGAACTCACACTCCTATTTTCTGAACCTCAATAAAAAGTAGTAATAGAGTCTACAAGCAACTGCAGAGCTCCAGAAAACAGCCGGAGCCAAGGTCTCCTCCCATAGAAAACCCACGCATGCCCATGTACTTGCACCCAGTGGAAGCTCAGTGCAGCTTTTCAGTATAAACATCACCTAACTTACTCCTCTAAGGCAATAAACAAAGGCTCATGTTCCAGGGAACAGTCTCACTGGTTACTCCACAACACACACTTATGTATGTCTCCTACAGACTTCAGAGGCTGGCTGTTTTTAATAAAAGCATCTTTGCCCTGAAGCTGCAAAGTTGGGACTTTTCAGGAGGCTTTTAGTGTAAACTTAGCTCTGCAGATCTACAGTGCATTAAACTGCTCATGTAGAGAGTAGAAATTGGTCAAAACACATAAACCAGAGAGTATGTCATGCAAAATATAGGACATGATGTAGCACATTGATATCTTCTCTCAAAAAGAATTTAATTATGCTGTGATCTGGAGGACCAGACCACAGGCCTAAAAGATAGTCAGTAATGGGGTTGTGTTCTGTAAAGGCAAATATCAGCAGCAGGAGTGACACCACACCACAAGCTATCATGAAGGTTTGTGTTTCTGACATTTAAAGCTGATAGACATCCTGCCAGGACAGCAGAGTTCGAAAGCTCCTGCACTCTGCAAGCCCTTACTAAGGGACAGAGACATGGGAATTCTGCTGAAATCTCCAGATTTTACTTGAGCACACTCTCATGTAGCTCTCTTCCTCTCCTAAAGCCCCTCTCTTTTTTCTACCTGTTTTTAAACTCTGTGTCCTCTTACCTACACAATTCAGCCTGCAGTGGTTCTGTTTCTGCTCCCCAAAGAGAGCAGACGGGGAGGGAAAACAATGATCTTTACACAGATGGAGGCTTTTTGAAATGTAGCAGTTTGTCCCTGTACCTTTTGCTTGACTACTCTCTTCCTAATAAACTGTGACCTCTGAAGGTCATTAGGTGCTTATTAACTGAGACAAGCTTTAGACAGCTCTAGCCATGCACTAGGTAAAAGCTACTGAATGCTCTACACCCACTCCTCTGTTCTGGTGCCAAGTGATGGCATTAGCAGAGATTAATAATTATATGCCTGTTTGTACCCCACAGTCTCAGCCTGGGCTCTGCAGTCAGGCCAGCTCACCACAGCTGCATGGGAATGAGGAGATGTGCTCAGCTGGAGGCAGTGCCAAAAAAACTCCTGCTCCTCCGTGACCTGCACAAACTGTTCTGCCTTCCCCAAGCAGGGCAGGGCAGGGCAGGGCAGGGCAGGGCAGGGGCAGTGTGAAGCCTGGTGACTTGGCCACGCTTCAACAGACTTTTATTGGGAAGTGAAAAAGAGGTTTCTTGTTACAACGTCCCCAAAACTTTAAATTCCTGCACCAAATCGTGGAAGGACCATATCATCCCAAAGATCAGTATCAATATTTATGGGAGGCCATATCAGCAGTGGGGAGCATTACAGCACACCAGACAAATACCACAGATTTAGGTAAGGGCTGGATGACCCTTTTTTGGGTGGGCTGGCTATAACCTTGCTGTCACACTACTGAAAAAAAATCCTAACTTGGTGCATAGTCTAGATACTGTTGTACATAATCTACATGACACTCCAGGGCAGGGTGGACATGTCAGGCATGGCACATATTATATCTTTCTCTAAAATCCGTGGTGATAGCCAACCAGGCCTGTGCTTTCAGCAAAAGGAAGACATGGAAGTGTCTCTGAAGCATTCACCAGCTCTTGAAAACCCAAGCCCACAGAGAAAATGTTCTCATCTCCCTGTGTAGCCTTGCCATCAGAACTGCCACCGGCCAGGGAACAGCCAAGGAAAACAGCAGCTGGGTTGCAGTGGGAGTCTGAGCTGCTGACCTTCAAATTAAGTTGCAAGAGGTTTATATCCTGTTTTCCTACAGGTATCAGCTGCTCCGAGGCCCAAGAGCTGTGTTACACTGCACAGGTGCTCCTTATTTTGTTCCTCACTTGTGGGATGCAGCTCTATATAAAAAATCAGAGTGTGTAAAACAGTTCAGTAAGATCTGGAACCATGTTGTGAGCATGTAAGGTGGCAAATAGCATGAGGCAGGGTGGAATGATGGAATGCTAGAATTTTCAACACTCTCCTCTCGCCTAAAGTAGAAGCATGGTCCCAAACTTGGGATTCTCCAATTTCATTTGCCTCTCTCTGGCTGAAGGTCTTACTTTCCTTACCCAGACTAAAATTCAGCCAGGAAGACTCCTGATCTCTTGACAAGAAATGTCACTTAATATTTTAGGCTTTTGGCCCTTATATAGCCTAAACATTGTCACAATGAAAATTGTTAGATAACTAGTTCTTCATAAAACAGACAAAATACCAGACTAAGCCTCAAAGCTTCTGTGGGGTCTTCAAAGCAAAGGTGCCCCCAGATTTTCCAGCAATCCATCACAGTGTTTCACACAGTTTTCCCAGTTAGCTTAAGAAAGGGAATGAAAATACACAAGCACCTTCCTTTCTATGATTCTAAACCATTGCAAAAGTTATTGCCCTGTGTATCACAGGCTTGTTGAACAACGGATTCACAACAGCTTTCATTTAAGACCTGTTGCACTCAGCCTTCTCTTCAGTTCTAAACCAGATGATCACTCCAGCCTTCCTTTGCCAGAAAATCTCTAGGAGTCCATATTTCTCTGGAGAGTACTGGATGTATCACTACAACTAAGGCCTCAATAACGTTGAACAGACTGGGAGTACATTCTATATTTTGCTGGCAATACAAATGTTTATTGATACAACATTTGCTTCCTTCTCAAGCCAGATAAAACCAGCATTGTGCTTCTGAGTCATATAATATTTGAAGCCCCATGATTCCCCATCTTGTTTTCCAGGAAGCTTTCAGAGCCACTCATCACATATTTGCTCTCAACAGAATTCAACACCTCACCCTTCCCTCTCTAAAATGCAAGGTGCTGCACCTGTGTCAGGGCAGCCCCTGGTAACAACACAGGAGAAGGAATTGAGGGCAGACCTGCTGAGGAGGACTTAGGCTGAAAGAGATGGACCTGGCCCAGCCATACCATGCACAGCCCAGAAAGCCAAACGTGTCCTGGGCTGCATCCAAAGCACCATGGGGAGCAGGTGAGGGAGGGGATTCTGCCCCTCTATTCCACCCTGGTGAGACCCCACCTGCAGTGCTGCATCCAGCTCTGAGGAACCCAACACAAGAAAGGCATGGACCTGTTGGATTGTGTCCAGATGAGGGCCACAGAAATGACCAGAGGGCTGGAGAAAAGCACGTGGACAATGCTCTCAGGCACATGGTGTGACCCTTGCTGTTGTCCTGTGCAGTGCCAGGAGCTGACCTTCCATGATCCTTGTGGGTCCTTCCAACTCAGCTCAGGATAGTCTATGATTCTATAATAGACATAAGGAAGACTTTTTTTTTTTTTTGACAAGGGTGGTGAGGCATTGAAACCGGGTCCCCAGAGAAGTTGTATGTGCCTCATTTCTGGAAACATTCAAGGTCAGGTTGGATGAGGCTTTGAGCAACCTGATCTAGTTGAAGATGTGCCTGCTTATTGCAGGAGATTTGGACTTGATGACTTTTAAGGGTCCCTTCCAACCCAAACCATTCTGTGATTCTAAATCCTATCCTTATTTCTGATTATATTCTTTATCAAGACTGGAGGACTACCTTAGCCATAAAGCCAGTCTGCTTTAGCAGTCTGCTTCAGTGTAGCTAGCTGTTACAATTGTAAATAGTAGGCCAACTCCCTATTCCATTCAAAAGACCCTGTGAAAACTCGTTTCATGTTTCTGTTGGGTCAGATATCAGAAGAATTTTCTGAGCATGATTATCCAAGTCATTTGGCTTTTCACCACGTAATTTAATTTATGTGCGTATTTGCAAAAGTGTGATGCAAGGGAGTAGCAAAAGCTCGACTAATCTCAAAATGTGACATCTAATGTGCCTCCTTTATCCACTGGCAATTACCCAGTCACAGAAGGGAACTGGGTTGAACAAATGGACCATGTTGGCAGCTACTCAGCTCTTTGATGTTTTTCCAAGATGTTACAGATGGTTTGATTTTTTCCATTCCAGAATTTTTCTCTTAATTGATGTTGAACTGACAAGTTAATAATTTCACAAATTCTCTTTCCTTATTACCTGCTCTTTTCTTACTCTTTTATACTCCACAAGTTTTGTACACTTGCTCAAAGACCTGTAGTTATAGTTCTGAGAACAGAAACTTAGAGATTCTGCTGAAGAGTAGATAAAAAACTGAGAGACAGCTCAGTAAGACTAGACAAATTTGCTTATATTGGTGAAAAGAAGGCTTTGGGCTCCGAGGCCAAATAGCACAGACTGATTCATATCCACTGAATCAGCTGAAAGCCACTCCTGAAACACAGCCATTGCATCCAAGTTACAAATTGTTAGTAGCCAGCCCTGGCTCAGAACTCTGACGTGCTTTGGCTTTTGTTAATCCCCACAATCCCAGTTGGGGTCACACTCCAGATGCAGGCAGCAGGGTATGACACCTTCCAGTACACCTTGTTCTGTGCTTGCAGCCTGGAAATCTGTGCTGGGCACCAGGTGTGACAACATCCTGCTGTGTGCCTTGGATAATCTCCCTATCCCAGCATTTTCTCCTTATGCTTATCAGACAGCTATCCATGCCTCGTATGGCCCATCTGTAGTCCTGCCTCACTCTTCAGGCTGAAGCCAGGCAAGCTGGCCTCATTTAGGGGCTCCATGGCAGATTAATTCCTAGTTTGGGACAACTGCAGTGCTCCTAAAATATGCCCTTCCTGCCTGGAATTAGAGGTAGTTTCTGGGAACACTCTCTACGTACCATAAAATGTAAAATGTTGCTTTCTCCTTGACCATTGGCCATAGGTCCAGTTTCCAAAGACCACCAGTGGAGTGTGTGTCCAGCTGGTTGCCCACAAGGTATTGGACACTGAGGGACATCCTAGAAATCCATACCAACAGTGCTCATAGTGCCTTTTCCTGCTGTGCAACCCAAATGGCTGATGAGCATCCTCATGGCAGACAGAGGGATCCCAGCAGGGCTCAGCCCTCAGTTCCCACACACACTGCCTGGCCTCGCAGGCACAGATGGCCCCACACACTCGTCTGCCTCCTCTAATTCCAGAACTGAAGGTGGCAATTTGGATAATGCGTATTTCCATCAAAACCTTCACAAACACTTAGCAGCATTCACCCCCTCCCTCCCTAAATACAGCCCCTCCTCTACCTGTGCCTTGCCTTCCCACAGTGCTGTATGCATGGAATAAATCATGTCCATGCTGACAGCCCCTTCTGTTAACTCTTCCTTTCCCATGAGTCATGTTGTCCACTGCTATAACTGAGGGTCTACATCCTTATCTCCTCCTCTCTATTCATGTATGAACTGCCACCACCTCTCTACTCATGCTACCCCTACACAATCACCTGCCAGCATCCCAGCAGCTCTGCAACTCCCCAGCTGAAGGGCTGTGGCTCAGCTTTTAACAACTTCTCTTTGTAAAACAAGACTTTGAAGATCTATTTCAGCACCACAAAGAATGCAGAAACAAAAGCATATGTAGCTACTATTCGAATAGATATCATCCAGTTGTTCACAGGGTCAGGTAAGTAAAAAGAAGGTATTCCATTCTTCCTGGTTTCTGTTTCAGCAGCCTGGAGCTTCAGTCCCACATGGTCAAGTTTATCCACATTGCCCAGCTGGGCAAGTTGCTCATGTTTCAGGAGCTGCCAACACCCACATCCCTCACAAAGTGCTCTATCTCCCAGAACAGCCAGTTCTCTCTGAGCAGGACCTGGTCACACCACAAAGGTAGTTTGTGTCAGTATGAGCTGTACTTTCTCTGTGGTTCCCTGGGAGCTGTTCCAGGAATGGAGCCAGGAACTTCCCTCCTGTTAAACCCTGGGGATTCTTTCAGTCAGGGGGAGCAAGCACAGAAACTGCATTTCCCTAGGGCTCTGCTCAGGATTCTGCTGCCATGCTAGCTGGTAGGGTCATGTCTGGTGACAGGGACAACCCAATGGAGCATCGTCTTTCTGCTTGGCCCATCTTTCAAACATTTTGCTAGACAGTTCTGGGATCCAAAATTGTTTCATCTCTAGAGTTCCTAGCTTCATAGAAAAGGGTTGTCTACACAAATATTCTTCAGACCAAGCAGTAATGAACTCAATAAAAGTTGACTTGTAGAAGTCAGCAGATAGAAGCAAAATCAACAACTATCTTCCTATGTCCCAAGGTACATCACTGAGCTGAACATTGTACACCCTGGGCCCAAGAGGTCCACCAATATGCCAAGTGGGGAGGCACTGGCAGGGAAAATGACTCTGACTCCTGGGTTGTGAAAGCTGTAGTGCCTCAATTGCACTGTCACCCATCCATAGCTCATATTTGAAACTATCAGTGCAAGGGATTTCCGTGTGGAAGTTATTCTAGGGTTTTCTAGGTTACAAGAGATCACCAGAGATCACGTTTACAACTGGAAGCAATCCTGTGCCCTCTGCTCTGGGGTGACCCAGCCTGAGCAGGGAGGTTGGACTGGGTGACCCCCTGTGGTCCTTTCCAACCTGACCCATCCTGTGATTCTGTGGATGGTGACTGATGGCTGTGATCCAATGCTCACACCCGTGTCATGGGCTGGTGTTATTTAACAGCACAAATTGCCTTTGTCTAACTTGTTGCTCAACAAGACAGTACACCAAGCAATAAGGTGTCAACTTAGTCTTTCTGGCAGAAAAAGCTTCATTCCAGAAGCCATTAATGATCTCTTGCAGAAAAACTTAAACTGAGACTTAGAAAACGCATGTGGAATTCTAGAAATTAAACCAGATTTATTAATTTAATTAAACTGCTGCACCATTTAGGTAGGGCGTGTATATAATCATCTAACTAGAGCTAATTTCCAAAGCAACACAAGATATTTTCTTACAAAAAGAATGATAAATCTGGAATGGCTCCTATTGTAAAGCTTGAAGCTACCAAGTATATGAGACCACTAACACAAATATATAGATTGAGTCAAATGGAAAAAACAACTTTTAAAAGTCCATGATGTAAGTAGAAAGAGAAAATTGTGAAAATACTAACAATTAGCCTATTTTCTTGGCTTCTAATCTGACAAAAGTTTTAATCATGGTAATGACAAAAACTGAATACCAATTTGGAGAGCTAGAATCTAAGCAGTCCTTCAAATGTTTCCTGGACACATTTGGCCCTCTGGCCCCAGGTGTCTTACAGAAGAGAAAATTGTTTGCATTTTTATTCCTCACGATGCATAATCATTGGGTAAGCAAAACCAGACAAACAGAAAAAGCAGATTCAGTGGCTCAGAGGCAGCATCTCAGCCTGGCCCCAGCTGAGCTAATTGAACTGTCATAATTTGAATTGTCATATAATATAAAGGTCTTGATTATTAATCTTGAGTCAGTAGCATAGAAATTTTATACGTATCAACTACAGATGTGGGTCAGGTTCAGGATTTTTTCACTTTTCCTTTATTATTATATACAACTTCAGAACTGCCACTGCATCCAACTACTGCCCAATACCACCTATACGGGCTTGTGTGTTGTTATTGCTGCTTCGATACTAAAATTGATTTATTTTTTGTCACGGAAATTTAGGACAGTGTTCACAATCAAGGAACCTTCCTACCTGGGTGTCCTTTGTAAAGAAAGGTGAGAGCAGTCATTACACCCAGTGGCATAGGCCATCACAGAGCTGATGTGATGTGCCCCATGTGCTAAGAGCTGTGCTGTCATTCTCACAAAGTGCTGAGAGACTCCTTTGCCAAAACTTTTATCTAATACTGCCTTTAGCTCGGGGTTCACATTCCTGACACAGCTGATCCCAGAGAATGCTGAGATGCTGTGATATCTTTGTCAACTCCTAAATGAATTAAAAACTTCATCAGAGAACTACTTTCACCATGGAGTGAAGCATTTACTATCATTTCCATTACAGACCCCATCAAATGTGCATTCCCCTAGAATATACCTTTCATTGAAATAAGGCTGAAATGTGGTAAATTTTGCCAGAAATATCCACAGACAATTCCAACTAGTGTGATGTTCTAACCCAAAGCTGTACCACACAGCTTGCAAGCTCCTGTCTCTGGTGAACTGTTGGAATCCTAGAAACTTAGAATTTGGGGTTTTAGTGTCTAGTAGTACATGTGAGTCAAGATGGAGGACTTTGGATGTTGTCTTTGTCCTTCCTCTTTGCCTTCTTCTTCTTTCTTCTTCATGGGTTTGGGTGATTTTCTCTAATTGGGTGAACAATGTCCACATTGCAGGCCTTTGATGGTCATTATTGGGCCAGAAACATCAATAATATAGGTGTTACCTTGTTATTGGGTAACTATCTCTTATTTGGTAAGAGTTCAAAGCTCTCTATTTTACCTCGTTTCTCTAGCTTGCTAGTTAAGCTTACAGCTTGTGAGCCTGTAAATACCATAAATAGATAAGATATAATAAATATTCCAAGTCCAAACTCGAGGTGACGTTTCCCGAGTATTATTCATCCTGACCTTGGCAGAGAAGAAAAGAAGCCAACACCCTTACAGTGAACAACCTGCCCCCTGCAATGTAAGTGAAGGGGCTGGAGACACCATGCCAGGGCTCACATCTCAACACTCCCCTGAGGTTTCCCCCGTTCAGGAGAACCCCTGCACAAGGCACTGGAGCACTCTGCTGTGGATCACACCGTCCAGAAATGTGGCCTGTACTGCATGAGAGCGTGCCTTGAGAGCCAGGATCCTCCAAAGCTTTCCTTAGCCTTGCTGCATGAGTGTCAGGACTGGCACGTCTGCCAGTTTCTGCCACTCAGCCTGTGCAGAATCATGTCTGATGTTCCTCCTGTCCTGTATGAAAATGAGGGAGGGGATGTCAGCAGGTGGATGCATGTCCTGCAGTCCCTTTCTGCATTAAATCTCTCTTTGTAAAACAAATGGACACACTAATGCCAGACACCTGGACTTCACTAAAACCTTTCTAATACATTCAGGATATCTAGAACCATGTGAATTTTTCCATCAGGGTGTACAAGCTACGTGAATACAAAATTCAAAAGAATTAAGCTTCAGGACGGGTGGATATTCCTTCTGCTTTATAAGACAAAAAAAGTACCCCCTTCATTCTACTAAAATATCTTAACACATCTGAATAGATGAAAAAGGTCCTCAAATATGTTTTTCAGAACTGGCTTCTGTTTCAAATGTGATAAACTGGTGTGATAAGAGACAAAGACCATTCAGATACTTACCCATTTTGGTTACATTTGTAATTTTCTTATTAATGTAAGCCTTACAGTCTTTCTCCTTCAGGATGCCAGAGTCACTAAAAGCCAAACACTAGAGTTAAAATAAGTTACTCATTTATCTCTTCAAAAGAGGCCTTTAATGTTTATTATTTTAGCCCTTGGAATGATCTTAACCATTTTGAGAGAGAGACAAGGGTAGTAGACTGTTCTTTTTGTTTAGACATACCAGTCTTGCCTTGGATCAGCTTCCCAAGCATAAGTTCTAGTTAAAGTTTTGCTTTACTAAAGTAAAGCTTTAGCTCCAGATGTATTCCCTCCATAAAGGCAGGTATGCTGGACTGTCTCCCAAGACTGGTTATACCCAGAAACAGCTCCCCAGCATTCCCCACAAGGCCATTTTTCCTCATCACTGAGTATTTTCGTAGCTCCTTTCTGATCTACTCAAAGTTCTGACATGCTTGCAGAGCAGCAAGACCCACTGAGTTCATTAAATACTACAACTTTCTACTTCACAAGTGGATCTTGGCAGTGTTTGAACGCTCATCCTCACCAGTTAACCTCGATCCCTAACACCACAGTCAGCACAGACAATTACAACAGGAGTTTTAAAGAATATTCTTTACCTTTTGATCTGCCATTTTGTCTCCAGAGGGACACTTTTTTCAGTGCTTCTGCTGAGGCATCCAAAACATTTAAGAAGTTTCACCTGATGTTGCGAAGCTTATGGAGCGCAGGAACAGAACTGGCATCTCTGGAGCAGCATTGCACCCTTTGCAGTAACAAAGGGTTGTGGGGCATATTCCTGTGTTTCAGGACCACTTAAGGTACAACCGAATAGTCTCTTTCCCAGTTCCTTATGCAATATACAAGAAACGTGAATTCCCACAGCCAGTTTCCATCGAGGAAAGCAGCACCTTTTTAGCCTCATCTAGCAATTACTATTCAGGCTTCAGTATTTCCAAGCATAACAAGGAAAGGACCTCTGTGTAACCCAGGACACCACCCCATCTCAGACACCAACAGTGTCTCTTCTCCAAGAGAAGTGTATTATTTTTCTTCTCTTGCCTGACACTTCCAAAAACTTGTTGTACAAGCTGGGTCAAAGAAGGCCTCCCTGGAAGCCAGGCTTCTTGCATGCTTGAGAGCCACATTAGAGTGAGGTAAATAAGTTGTGAATAAAAGTGCTTTAGTAGAAGAGAACAATACTTAGAGCAGTTTTAAAATACCTACATACTTGAATCACTATTATGGAAATACGAAGAAAAAGCAAACGTAAATTTCCGTCACTTGATAAATGATATCAATACTTCAGTCACTGAGAAGAGAAAGGAATCCAAAATTAAAGTTAAAATAGGATTAAGATACACTTTCAATGGCACTGTGGAAGTAATACTCCATTAAAGGAGGTTCGAACATTAAGTAGTTTTAAGAATGATTTGAAAGATTTAAGGACAGTTGTTTGTTCTAAATGCTAATCTTACATTTCTTAGTAGCATTAAGACTAGCAAGGAGCACACTTTTGTAAGTTTTATTCCAATTGACTTGAATTTCTGTTCTTTTGCACTGTATAACTATAAATGAGTGTTCCCGTTTCATTAAGATGAAGAAAGACCATTCTCTGAAATAATCAGGCAGGCTGCTGTGAAAGCAGATCACATCCTGCTCTTTCTCATAATTTCCAATTTAATTTCAGAGTTGTTGGAAAGCAAAGTTAAAGCAAATGAAGAAAATCCTTGGATACTGGCAAGCCATGATAGATAATTGAAATGGATTGGATTTTAAATTTTAATTCTCCTGAATTATTTACTGCATACACCTATTTTATTTAAACTTAAGACACTTATCCTCCCTTCATTTCTTCCAGAAAATCAATGTAGACAGCTGCTCTTTATATTCCTCTGAACAGCATCAGACATGCAGTAAATATGCAGAGCCAGCATTTTGGAGAATCGTACGGGTCAATGTATTTTGACTTTTGCAATATGATGCTGAATCCTAGCAACAGGCATTAGATTAAGGAAGATGTAATGAGTATGCCTCATACATTTCGGGTTGATTCTGGATGTGTTCATTCAGATAAGTAATGAAAATCAGACAGTATTTCTTAACTTATTCAGATGCCACAAGCTGGACACTTCTTTTGCCTATTAAATTCTTAAATCAGGTGGACTACAAGACCTAATGATTAAAGCCAACACAGAATCACACACTGCAGCTTAAACATTTATTAGCTTTGTCATTGGAGCTGTTCAGAGTTCTGACTGTTTTTCAAACAAAAACATACAATAATTGCCCACACATCATTTATATTCGAAGTGATTACCATAATGGTTAGACAGACAGGACATCAATATAAAGCCTAATTGAACAAGACAAATTGCATGTCAGACCTACTGACCTTTTCAGAATTACCTTTGTAATCTAATGTTCCTACTGGCATTGTCATCTTCATAAATACTAAGACATACCAAAACCAATGAAAGAAAAATCCTGCAAACCAAGGAAATCTGCCTTCTGATCTGATGGAATTCAGTTTTGAGATGAAACAGCACAGCATGTAAACAAATATATGAAAAGCAGAATTACTAACAATTTCATGGTCTTACAGGCCTCATTAACACCCACATCTTCATATTTACATCTCCACTTCCGATTAACAAGCTCAAACTGTTTAAGAAATCTCAACATCACAACAATGGAAATCTGTCAAGAAATCTGTGCTTATCTTCATTCCTGTAAAAATTCCAAGCAGTCTTTGGAACTGTGCCAATCATTATGGAAAATAGCACTTAGAGGACTAAATTTCTTCTCCCTCCACCCCATCCATCTTCCAGCCAAATTAATACTCAGAGATGTCTTTTTACATAAAGTTATACTCTAATTACCAAACTAAAACAAATTACTTAATTTTTAGCAATATACCAAGTACACCATTCTGGCATACACATTACCCCTCTAATTTGAGGCCCGTTGTTTAGCTTTCTTCACAGATGAGAATGAAAGGGATTGGACTTCAACAGCTGTAGTTTAAGTGACATTCTTAAACTGAAGTGCAGAGAAAAAAGGGAATATAATATTACTTTCATCTGTTTTGTGGAAAGCTATAAATTTCCCTGTGCATTCGTCCTTCTCTTTCAAAGCCTCTTGGGCTTTGCTGCAATAAGTTACCAAGTAGGAAGCAGTTTCACCAGTTTTGTAGAGCAGTCTCCCCTTACAAAAGAGGCATCTTCTCATTTTTTATTCAGACATCAAGAAAATTTATAGACACCTTAGCACTGTTGTATTTTTCATACTGTTCAGTTCTCTTTCACAATTTCTTCTCTTTTTCATTGTCCTATAGATATACATCCTGAAGCCTGTGCCAGAACACCTCAGTTTTTTATTCCAGGAAAGTCAGGAACTCAAGAGAGATGCAGAAGTTCATATTATGTTTATTTTTTCTGTGCTAAGCCCAGAAGTCCTATTTCCATTTTTATTCAGTTATTCTCTTGGCTCCTTGAGGGCTTCTACAGCAGCTCAACTTCTCTCAAAAGAGTTTTGGGGTAAAAAATTCAAGAACAACTATTCTACTGAAGCTCCTTGAGTTCCCAAAGATGTTTAGGAATTGGTCACTGAGGAGTGAAAGTCAGATCAACCTACCAAATTAAACACATTCTCTTCTGCTTGGAATAAGAGCCCTTGGAAAAGTTAGAGTATTTTCTCCTTTAGGCACACAAATATGTATTTTACATTAAAGGTTATTTTACTCCTTACCTATAGCTGTTTGCTACCTATACTCTGAAGCTTTGCTATTTAAGGACAAAATCCCCAACAAAAACAAACAAACAAACAAACAAACAATTCCAATAATCGGATGACCCAAGTACTGTTTAGCCTTGTAATACATTCAATTCACTAAAGCATACAATTATTAGACACTTAGAATGTAAAAGTTAACACTGTTCTATTTCCTGGAATGGTGCATTTAAAGTAATTTGTCTCAGAGTATCCAGAGTTTAATGAAAAAAAACCCTCTTTTCAGCTGTGGTTTTCTCTTTTGGCCTCATCTTATTCCTCTGTTAACTAAAGCCAAATGGCAATTCAGCAGCTAAATACTTGACTGATTAATCTAAATATGAGTAAGTCTTAGTATTGCTTTGGCATTGCCTGATGGCGTTTGATGCTGCTTCTGTCTCTACCCGAATTGCTGTGCTGTACATCCTAGGAGCACCTCTCTGTAAAAGCAATCCACTGACTGCTACCTCCCCTTCTCCCTCCAGTGGGCAGTCCTTCATGGTGCAGGAGGAGCACTTTTAAGAGAACCACCTGGTGCTGGGAAGAAATAGGAGACAGGACTCATTGTTCTGCATTATTTTCAAGAGAAACAGCTACTCCCACCAACGCTCATAATATTCTAGCTGCCATTCAATGTTTTAAAGGAGAAATCTCAAGAGACAGTAACATTGTATGGATAGTAGAGACTGTATTTGGACTAGTTTACCTGTTATTTTAAAAATTAAGTACTTTACTTAGTCACATCAAGGGTCCATTGTTCTAAATATTCTCCCTTTCACCTGAAGCCACTGTTGAATGCCCAGGGAAGAGCAAGGGCACTGCATTTCCTCAGCAATTTCAGTTTCCTTCTACCTTCATCTCAGCAACTTCCCAGCTTAGATATTTCTATGCATTTATTCCACCTTTATGGATTTCTTTGCCATTAACTGGACCGGTTTCCTTTCATGCCCTGAGAAAACTCCTGGCTTCTACTCCCTCCTCTGGGAATGAGGTCCTGCAATGAGTCAGATAAACAGAGATGAACATCCACAGTTTGCAACACATCCATTTGTTTCAGACATCCCCACCATCCCCGTTAGAGACAGACCTTTTGTCCTTGGTTTTCATCTTCTCCAGAGACCCCAGAGATGAGGTGAAAGGGGTGGCATACCTGTGTACTCCTACGAGTGCACCTGGTCAAAAATACCACCAAGAATGTTCATTTGCAGCAATTCAGTCCTGACAGTGGTGTTAAAGCAAAGTCAATCCAGTTTGCAATTGTGAATAGAAAGCCACAAGGAAAACAAACAAACAAACAAAAAAACCCCCTGCCTGCAATACAGAAAAAGAAGAATTTCAGGAAAGGAAATTCTGCATTACTAATGCAATGGGGATAGGGGAAAGACCACCATGCACAAAATCCTCTGGGATTCACAACAAGTGCATTATTTGGATAATCACACTGTAATTAGATGAGACTGAGCCAACTTACTACTAGAGGAAAGGCAAGTGTTGTGATTATAATTTCTACAGGCATAAACTCAAATATTTATGCAGTCATCTCCTTATCTCCCTGCCCATCACTCCAGGTGTACTATACAAGGTTCTGGCCCACAGTATTTGCCCCAAGAACTTTTCCAGGTTTCCAGAAATGCATTTTGAAGAAGGAAGACAAAGTCGCAGAACACTATTAAAGTAAGGAAGAATCCTGAAGTCCTTTGATGGTGATTCAGGAGTGTGCCTGCTTGTGAAGAAAAGATTATAGAAAAAGCTTAAATCACCAATCAACTAAAAAACTGAAAACAAAAGACCCCACTCCTTTGTAACATTTGTTTAAAGATTAACTAATAAATGTAAGGAAGTCATTATCTTACAAGAACAAAGTCTACCTTTTTCTTTATTTTTCTAAGAAATTTCCTTTATCTGCCCAACTATAATAAAACATGAAAGAAAAGGGGAAAAAAAAGCCATAAAATGAGCCTTTCTAGAGTACACAACAGGCTCTCTTTTGAAGTAACATACGTTCTTTTGCAGCGCTAGCTGTTGAAAAGAGCAACACCTTTGCAGAGAATAGTTCCTCATTAGAAATGAACCGATACCAAATATCCAAGTTCTCATTACCTGCTCATCATTTCCACATGCATTTTCACATTTTAATTGACACATGATACCTAAACATCTCTACAAGCCCATGTGAAGATGAGTGGGACAGCAGGAGTTGCCTCAATGGATTTCTTAGGGTCACTGCATTGTATTGTTGGGGCACTTCTCCCAGACTTGACTTCTACAGCATGGCTTCCACCTTCTGGTGGAGGATAGTCCTCATCATGATCATTCCCCAGACTTCCACACACTGGGATGGGTCTTCCCAGAAAGCAAGAAGGCAGCAAGAGGAGTTGGGCAGACCTGCCTCAATTGTTGCATTTTTCATTTAGGTGTAGTTGTTTGTTTTTTAAATCATCACTTTACTTATGGTGTTCCTTTCCCATTAACTGAAGTGGTCTCAGGTGTTTTATTCCCTCGCTGGCAGGACTCAGCTCCTCAGCTTCTGTGTACTTTAATTAATTTGGAGAACTACCATGCACCTGATTCACCACAAGAGTGAAAGGTTTTGTGTCCCTGCAAAGCTGCAATTGTTATTGCAAAGAGCTTCATTTCTTTTCTTCAATAGATTTTTGTTCAAAAACTCTTCCCTCCCATCTCCTTTCACCTATGTGCTATTCCCCATGCCCTTCAATTCTGTTCTAGTTAGTACTCATAAAGCTTCTGCTCTCTTACCATAAACAAGTTAGAAACTAGTGTATTGTCTTCTTAACAGCAAGTTCTAGCACAACCACTTTAAACAATAATCACAAAGACTCATCTTTACATTAAAATGTTGAAGGAGAATGCCTGTGTGGTTATTTCTATGCTTTCAGAAAATTCAATTTACAAAAGACCAAGACCTGAAAATACAGGATGGAGAAGTCATCCTTTTATTCTAGCACCTCAGACAACTCTATCACAATTTTTTTCCCCTCTGGTTTCTTCCCTCACACTGAGTTTGGGGGAATGGGCAATGTCCAGGTATTAAAAACCCCAAAATCCTCCCATATTTATTCCTGGCATCAGCTGAGAGCTTCAGGCACGCAGAGCAATTAAACCAGGAAGGGCTCCTCTTCAGGAAAGGAAGCCAGTCAATATCACATACCCACACACAAATAAAGTAAAGCTACCTTACCATTGATGTCGACTACAAGTCTTGTCACAGAAGAAATTACATCAAGTATGTTCATGCATTAAATGGAATTTTTATTTTTGGTTGCCTATTATTCATAATGGTATTTGACTTGGAATCTACCTGCAGGTCTGAGGTGGATATTGGAACTATTCACACAGCTGGGGGGGTTAAAGAAGGAAAAGGGGGGTTAAAGCAGCAAGGAAATGGAATCAGAGAAGCATGGTTTCAGAACAGCTGCAGAACAACACCTCTAAAAACATCAGTTCACAGAATTTTCCTCCCACACCCCCCTCATCTCTATAGAAGGTAAGGGGTCACAAAATTCAGTCCAGCCCATTAGGAAGATGAAAAGAAGTGAAGCTCTTGGAACTTTACTCTTCTATCAGAGAATCATCAACCAAATCAGGGAAGAAAACCAGCAAATTAGTAAAACCTCTCAAATTGATCGCGGTACCCTTCCTTGCTTCCTGAACCCTGAAATTGTTCAAGCAGGCAAGACTAGACAGGAGAGAAAGGAGACTGTCTTGTGGGCAGAAGATCTGAGTTCATTTCTTCCCACAAGAGTATTGCTTGTGCTTGGGCAAGTCAATATATACTTTGATTCCTCGACTGAAGGACACAATTATACCACAACACTAAACCCCAAGAAGGCGAGTGAATTAGACCATGAATTCCCTATATGTGAAGCAGGAAGCATTTAAGAATCTTTTACAGAGTAATTCCACACACATACATTGTCTTATTGTTGCAGTCAGTCACCAAGGCTTTGCTGCCTCTTCCTCTCCATGGGCTGGAGGCAACTGCTCAGTGTTGGCTGTGCTGGTCAGTATTGCTGCAACTGGGCAACACCCAACAGGAACAGTTCTGCCCTCAGCTAACTACAACAGGAGTCCAATTATACTTTCTCAGGGTTGCCTTTAGCATTCACAGATATTATCTGCTGCGTTTCTTTATTACCCTTGCTAGCTGGATTCTTGGAAAATAGCTGATGTGTTCCAAGTAGGAGCCTTCGCAACAGAACAAG
The DNA here is from genome assembly GCA_003546035.1 of Mixornis gularis. NCBI lineage: Eukaryota > Metazoa > Chordata > Aves > Passeriformes > Timaliidae > Mixornis > Mixornis gularis. The sequence continues at coordinate 481,681 of QVAJ01000147.1, read as the reverse complement.
CTCTTTTAACCAAGAATTGTTTGCACTGCTCTTTGTAATTTATGCGGTTAGTCATTTGCCTTTTCCATCTTTCCCTTAGAGAAAACTCCCTGGATATAGGACTTTCCTGTGAGAGCACATCTTATCTCAAATGTAAATTCAGTCATGGGACTCTGCACCGAAGACTTCTTAACCTGGTCTCAGAATGATACTTGGAACTGAGAGGAGAAACTGTACACTGGAGCCATGCTCCATGAACACACAAGAACTCGATTATACAAAATCCAAGTTGTACAGAGATCCCAGCTGTAGTTCCAGTTTAAGTCCTCAAACCATGACAAAGCAGCCCTTGTCAGGTCCACCTGCTGCATTATATTTATACAAGTGCAACGTAGCTTGCTCCACACAAATGGTCTCAGAAAGCCTTATATCTGTCTGACCCAGCTTTACATGTCTCTGGGTCTCAGCATCTTGCTTGCTTCATTGAAACTGGGAAGAAGTGGGAGCTGAGGACTGTAAGACCTTCCTTCTGGATATAAACGTATCAGACTTATTTAAAACTGTTTGATCCATCTAATAAATCATGGCCACAATGTTGTAATAAAGTCTAGAAGTGAGACTGTTGCTGAAAACTGTGTTGTCTTGTGAACCAAGTCACTCACTGAAAACAGTTTTCCAGAGATCCCAGCTTGAATGGTGAAGCCCCAAATTCCCTTTTTTTAAATTATCCAAATGTAGCTGGATCAGCTAAGGAGCCTCCGCTTTTAGGTTCTCTACACAGTGGAAGTGCTGAGCACCAGGGACCACCCAGGTGACAATCCCATCAGCAATACTAAAGAAAAACAAGGTGATGATGTTGTTCTACAAAAGATTCAGTCAGGTGTAAAACAGCTTTCCTAGAGAGTAAACAGCAAATAAACCTGGGGAAACTACAAAGCACCTCATATTCCTTGAATTAGTCAAGTGACTTTTTATTTGGAGCTGAATTTCAGCCCACAGTATCAGTTTATATCAGCTGCTAATTTATATCTCTGATTGCCTATTCCAAGCTCTCTTCTTTCAAGAAAATAACAGAGCCCGAGTATTTATTTTATATTAGCCAGTGTTCTTAGTTCTGGATTCTTTCAGATACCATTTCTCCTTCTACAAGACTTTAGTCCTGTTAAAAGCAAGTAACATAATGGTAATATATAATATTAATGATAATATTGAATTAGGTTGTTATGCTCATCAGCACTATCATCTCAATGCTACTGTGCTGAAACACACAGGTAGCCTCTGAAATTACTTATGTGTCTTCCTTAAGCAGGGAACCTATTCTTTTTTCCATGCTCTCTAGTAGAAGTCTTAACTTGAAGTAAAAAAATGCATGCTCAGTTGCTAGGTGGCTCAAAGGAAAAAGCATGATTCAGAACCAAGACATCCACAGAGCTCCTTGCAGGTCCTAGAAGAACTATTGACAGTCCTTCTGCAAGGTATATGGCTTTCATGCAATGCATCTTTTTGAGCAGGACTCACAGAGAAGGATATCAGAATATTCAGAATAATTTCTATAAGGAGTCAAAAGGGCTGGATTAGCACTGATGCTGAAGAGGAGCAACTTGCAAGGTGTCAACCATTGTAAAGAGCAAACACTAGAGCTTCTCCCAAGATTCAAGCAGGCCACTAAGCTTCTTTGAATTTGCAGCAGCCTGTGGTTCAACAGCTACATTTCTATTCACCAGGAACAGTGCAGAGCAACATCTGTCACCGCTGGACAGGCTGAGACCAGGGTGGTGTCAAACATTACCTATGAGCTATTTATTTGCTTTTATACATTCCTCCTGTACTGCACACTGGTAATGAAAACTACAAACTACAACTTCTCTCCTTTCCCATGATCCCACGTGCAACTCCAGATCAGCTGGGATTTCAGCGGACAGCAAGTGGGAAAGGAGCAGCAGCACCCCCGTGTCAGAGCTCTGCCTGGTGCAGCAATGGCCCCATCTGCAGTAGCACTGCCTCATGGCAGGGTCCCTCACAAAGGACACTAAATCATCTGCAAGCTGGGGAGATAATCCCCAAAACAGCCTCCTTTTCACGTGGTCAGATGGGACCACTCAGCTCCATATCCTGTATTTTTTCTAAAAAAAAAGCAGAAACAGAAAAGGCAAAGAGGGCTAAGCACACAGAAGTGTCATTCTCTTGAACTCTTGAGTCCTTGGCAAAAGCTGAAGAATTACAGTGATGTTCCCATGAGCCACCACTACACACTTCCCCCCTCCTCCAGGTTCTTGAGTCAAGCCATGCCTCGATCTTTTTCATGATGGGGAGAAAAAAAAAAAAGTCTTTCATTAAATAAAGAGTTCTTCACACAGAAAAGTCATGGTAGTTGTGGGTGTTCTTCATTTAGGGTGATCTTATTTTGGTCAGTTCTGGGAGGCATGAATGGTTTTGGAGATTTAGGGGTGGGGTATTTTTCTTTGTTAGTTTTGTTGTTTCGGGGGGGGGGGGGGGGGGGTGTTGAATTTTTTTATAGTTTGCTGTTGTCTCACACGGAAGATCTCCCAACAGAAATCTCTGTCATCTTGGCAGTGGATCTTGGTAGCAATGGAATCTATTAGTCACACAGAGCTGAATAGTTCAGATAGCTTTCAGCACATATTGCTGGGATTTACTCTTTAAAAGGCAGGCTTTTTATAGATGGAATTAAGGTTTTTTTACCCAGGGCTTGTGACACATAGTTCTAGGCAGAATTGAAGTCCCATATTGAAGTGAGTATCAGCAGCACCAAGTCAGTCATGTCAGACATAACTCCAAGTTCTTCAGTCTACTCAGAAGAAATCCAGTTATTTACTGCTTTTGCAGAGGTTCCGAGAACCACAGTGTATTCCCAGAAGGTACAGTCATTGCACAAAAAAAAAAAAAAAGAAAAAAAAAGAAAAAAAAAACGGGGAGGTGGGGAGAAACATCCTGTCCACTTGTTCACTTGTTTTAGCAGTGTTTGGATCAATCTTCACTACACCAGGCCTGCAGAGAAGAACTTTCAGAAACAACTAAAAAAATGTTGTACTGTAAAATATAGCTTGAACATGAGCAGGATCTCTGGAAGGTGACAATATCTGCACTTGTCTGTTCCTGACATCTCCAGAATAACAATACTGAAAACAATTTTCATTAGAGATCTTTATCTATAAGAAAAATCTGCCAACAGTACAAAAGCCACAGTTTGCTTAGCCTCCTTTTTTTTTGGTATAGCGAAGAAATAATGTCTCCCGACTTTTAACCTTACCAAGCTGAATTTGATTCATAAGGAAGCTTTGAAGTCAATAGCTTTACTTGTGAGTAATTCTAGATACATGCTCAAGTGCTTATATGTTCAAGGTCTAAATTAAGACAAAGTGCTTTGGCACTGGACATAAGGTCTCAACTAAACTAGAGTGTAACTAAACATTTGTTTTACGTTTGCTGCCACAGAGACAGGAGAATTGGAGAATTAAAGTACATTCTGTTACTGTGAATTTAACTTCTTGTTCTTTATCCTTGAAAATCTAAGTAATGAAAAGCAACAACCTGCAACTATAACAGACGACATTATTGAAAGTCATGTAAATCCATACACAGATTTTAAGGGGAGTAAGAGAGGTGCTTCAAAATGCACATCTTGGTTTGTATCAGAAATTGTGTGTCCAGCAGGGCCAGGGCAGTGATTATCCCCCTGTAGCCAGCACTGGTGAGGCTGTGTCCAGGTCTCGGCCCCTCACAACAACAAAGACTTTGAGGTGCTGGAGCAAGTCCAGAGAAGGGCAACGAAGCTGGAGAAGGGTCTGGAACACAAGTCTGATGAGGAGCAGCTGAGGGAGCTGGGGGTGTTTGTCCTGGAGGAAAGGAGGCTCGGGAGGGACTCTATTGCACTCCACTGATAGCAGCCAGGTGAGGCTCGGCCTTGTCTCCCAGGAAACAAGCGAGAAGATGCGAGGAAACAGACTGAAGTTGCACCAGGGGAGGTTTGGGTGGGTTGTTAGAAAAAATGTTTTCACTGAAAGTGTGGTCAAGTGTCGGAACAGGCTCTCCATGGAAGTGGTGAAATCACTGCCTTTGGAAGCATTCAAAAACATGCAGATGTGGTGCTTAGGGAGGCGGCTTAGTGGTGGACCTGGCAGTGTTGGGTTAATAGTTGGACTCAATGATCTTAAAGGTCTTTTCCTGCATTAATGACTTTATGATTTTGTTCTCCACTTCAGCTTAAGAACTAGTGGGTTCACACTGGAATTTCCCCCTTCTCCTAATTTAGGTGTGGTTCTTCACTCTTTCACTGATCCAGTCTCTATTTCATCATGGTTTCCAAATAAATAGGGTGTGGATCTGCCCTTTTTCCCCAGCACTACCATAATCCAAGTAGGTCTTTACCTGCGCACAGAAAAGGGGAAAAGAAATCATTTATTCTGCCTCTATCACTAACACAGACTGATGCACATTTAACACACAATTCCTTAGATGGGGCAGAGGCATCAGGAATCATGTGTGAACTGCCTCAGCAGCCAGAACTCAAAGCACTAAGCCCTCTATCAGGTGGGATGTGAGTCATCACAGTCAAAAGAGATAATCAGGTTAGCAGATTTTATGCTGAATACATTTGATATAATTTTTAAGTTTCTCTTCTAAAACTTTGGTTCCCTAGAGAATGATCATTTAAGTGGTTAGGAGATATGATTAAAAACGTGAAATAGTTGACATATGCTGAAACTCAAACTTTAACATTCAAGAAGAAAAAAAAAGAAAGGTATTTTTTAAAGCATACTCAAAACTACTGTGTTAATATCTTTGGTTTGTTATTTTAGCTTACTTCTTTCAGTGGTGCTGTCTCCCACCTGCTCCAAAATAACTGAATGCTACTAGGCATTGAAAGGTTAAATAGAAAAAGCCAAGTACCAAGCACAGGTACCTTAATAATTTACCAGTTTATCTCCCACATCAGAGGCCAACACATTCAACAATCCCTGTATCAGACTATCCATTTTAAATGCAAAACACTTCAAATGGATAAAACACACTTGAGGCTGAGTTTACTCATCTCAGAAACCCACAACACAAGGATCCAAGTTTGCTCCTAAAATAATGAAAGAGAAAAATTGAATTACATTTTTTACAGATACCCTGATAAAAGCCATGTCTGTTGTAAGTTAAGGTACCAAAACCTCATTAGAAAGACTTCCAGCTTCTTTATATGCCTGTAATCCACACAAATCAGGAACTTCAGATCAAATTCCCCAATAAAATAATTGCTTTATACATTTTCAGTGCCTTAATACAGCTAAAGAAAAACACACTATTCACTTGTGCTTTTCCACTCAGGAGAGAACACTTTGTGCTTATCTTCCTTTATTTTAAGGGAATGGCTTTTGCTATGTGCTGCTGCACTTGATTGTTTCTGCTGATGTAACTAGGACTTTCCATCACCTCCTGGGACCTGATTCTCCCACTCTTCAGCTGAGAAGGACATTTTCCAGGAAATCTCTCATGTTTAGTTTTTAAATACTTCTGCTTCAGCAGCACTACAACTAGAGGAGTTGCTTTGTGTATTTGTTGTATGCAGCATTAATGAAACACTTTGCCTTTCAACAGGTCTCTGATCTTTGCTTCTCTTTGGGTAAGGAGCCACAGCTGGCAGCTGTTACATCTGTTGGATTTCGGTGTTGTGGAATTGCCACAAACCTGTATTTCAGAGAGCTTGGTGGCAAAGCTGAGACCCCACTGCTGGGCAGCCTCACCCACATACTCCACATACTGTGCCTCCCAAATGCTGGCTTCCTTCTTTCTCTGCGTGTTTCTTGGCTCTTGGGGTTTTGCCTCTTAAAGTTTCATTCAATTTGTTTTCCATTCCTATTGAATGTTTAAAGGCTTGATTTCCATGCAGGTTTCTCATTCTTTCTATGTTATTTTGCCAGGAATAATTTTATGAGTTGCTGTCCATTTTGTCTAGAATTTACATTGTTTCCTTGCATGTTTATTAGGCTAACAAAAAAAAGTGAAGAAGTATCTCTGGGCCTGCTGAAGGATGTAGCCCTCTCCTTTAACAGTGCAGAAATAGGAACAGGAATAGAGCCTTTAACCAACTTTTGCCTTGTTTTCTTTTTGATTCAAGCAATATAGCAAAATTCTTAGAGAAAGGTGAGTTCGGAATCTATTTTATAAACTTACTTTTAGAATAAAGTAAGAATAAAACCATCTTCTATGCCTGTCATGGATTGAAGAGAGAATAATAAACCAAGCTGCACAATGTATTTCCTTGGGGATATCCTGTCAGAGTGTCTTCAGCATTTTCAACATCACTACAGTTTGCAATGGATGGTTAAAACTGCTGTTAAACCACTGGTAAATCAGAGTAACACCCTATGGTGTCAGCAGGGACAAAATCGAGCAGTGTCCCTGATTTGGGTTTTGTGCAGGACAATGAGAAGAAAATAAGAAATCCTTCTGTGTAAGTGATGTGAGCCTTTCTAAGATGCTTTTCAGGAGGTTATAACTGAAGAGATAAATACAAGTCATTAAAATGCTGAAAGAAGGAAGAAAAAAAATCACCTGCAGCAGATAGAAGCACTTAGACTTGCTGTTTTATTCCTTCTCAGCTGCTGTTCAAACACACTTGGATCTACTATTTTCAGTGTTCGGATCTTTAATTCGGTGTTACTGTCATAAAAACAATCTTATATAAAGATAGAAGTTTAAGCAATAGGAATGAGTAAGCACACACCTTCAAGAATAGGCTTTTCATTACATTAAGGTGTTTAAATAAATTCAAAATCTGCTCCTTCATGCCTATCTTACCAATAGGTTTGCTGAGAGAAAAGGTGGATTATAAATAATTGAGCAGAGAACTTACCTTGTATAAATTTTTCTTGTTTTAAAACATACAATATAGCCTCCACTGTTATTTTTGTACTTATATATATTTTTACTTCTATCACTTCTAGTATCAGATGAGTCTCTTAAGTCTTTCTATGCTACGCATTTCCTTCTGTTCTGATGGACAAATTCAAACATTTTACATGAGCAGGTAACACTTTTCCTGAGCTGTGGTGAAATCAAACTTCACTTTTATAAAGCAGCAGAGGAAAAAGGGGCAGTAGATAAATATCAAATTATTAATACAATGGTCTCCCAAAAAATACAATTCAATATAGAGGTAAACTTACCCATTGGAAAGGTTTTTTTAATTTGTTTTTCTCAAACAATTTATACTATCTCAGGTAAGACAAAAACAGAAAAGTAGTTTTTCAAGTATATTGGTTACATTCATGAAACCTCCATCTACAGAAGTTTAATAACCTCTTAAATATAAACTTATTTCCCTATGAAAAAACAATTCTTATTCCATAAAAATCTTTAAAACCTTTTTTTTTAGAGAAAATTAAGTTTATACTTTCCACAATGTGTCATTTCTATCTCCCACGCCCTACAAAATGGATTCGGGATGTTCTGGTTAAACATGCTGTCTAATTTCTGCAGATTTTGACTGAGTGCTAAAGGATTCAAAAGTTTTAATTTTCTCCAATTTTCATTTGAGTAGGCAAGGAATTGGATAGAAAAAAAAAAGGAAAAGAAAAAGCAAACCCAACTTTTATAATTTCTAGTGGGTGAAAGAATGCATCAGGAACTCCTTCCCTCATACAAAGAAGCAGTATTTGGGATTTTTCAGCTACAGGGAAATTTTCAATTTGCACTACATTAGATATTGGATATTGAATCCAACTCCAGAAACTCCACTTGAAACAGAGTTTTAGTTATTATGGTTTTTTATAGACCTTTTGTGTAAAGTGTTTCCCCCTGCCCAACATAAGACCTCAGGGACAGCCAGCCTTGGGTGCAGCCAGTGGCAGAGAAATTGCCATTTAAGCAGCTGCTGAGGTTGAGCTGGAGACGGGATCTTGTGTGGAGGCTGGGAGGTCTGGGCAGGGAGAAGTTTCTCATCACAGTCCAAAAACGCTGCAAAAAGATTAATATTTCTCAAAACTGAACAAAAATTAAAAAAACCTCCTCCCATCCTTTGTTCCAGTTTCATAAATCTACACTTAAAGCAAAGCAGACACTTTATCAAGCTGAAATTTCATTAAGCAGAAATTTAGGATGTTAGGAAGTTCTCTCTTGACTTGGAACTTTTATACTCCATCAGCTGATGCAACAGAACACTGAAGAACTTGCTGAATTAACAGTGGACACTTTGAAAACGACGTATTTCTCTACTAGCTTTTTTGAACCTAAGAAGCATAATCGTTCCCTACTTCGTTTAAACGTCTCTCGTAAATCTATGGCACTCCTGCGTTCTGCAAGGAATTTGCTGCCCTCTGTTGATCAGTTGTATGAAATGTGACACATGAGCTTATTTCAGTCAAACAACTATTTCAGTCTCCAAAAACTTTGCTAGGGACACGTATAAGTGCTTGGATATTTATTTCTTAAGCTCTGAACCTTTATAATGCAACCCTTAATGTGATGTAAATGTTTGTTTTTTTTTTTTAATTTCAGAAATATTGACTAAAGATGATACAGCCACTATTGTGAAAAAACTGGTGATGTGCATATTTTTGTTCCCTTCTCTTTCTAGAAAGCAATAAAAATAAGTGGATGCATTTGGGATGATGTATAACTCATTATGTGTGTAGTATTTCACATAACAAATCTCTCTTCATGCAGAGGTTTGTGCAATATGGATGGTAAATTTTATTATTTTGAGCTCACATTGCAGTTTTGTCATATTGAAAAGCCTGAGTGAGTGCCCTCACCACTGCACTCTGCTTTTCATGAGCTGGCAAGCAAAATCAAAAAAAACCATAGAGCTTTTAAACAAAGAATTAAGTATGTAATACACTGCCTCTGGGAGCCAGAAAACCTCCCGCTGAAGCCTCAGAAAGCACAAACAAGAAACCTACAGCAACTTTGTAGCTGTCAAGGCAGAGACTTGCTTTCCTCACCCTTTCTGTGAGTGTCACCAATCTGTCTTGAAAGATAAACAGGACTAGTTGTTTACAATATTGAATTGCAAACTACTGCTTGGCAAAAATATCTTCTAGTTAAAGCCTCTGTCAAAGCAAGGATATATCCTGTCATGTCAAAGGGATGAACAATTAGCAAGGACTACATTTAACAGATGGATTCTGTATTTATGTAGCTCCTGCTGGGAAACACAGAGGCATTGCTGAGACTGCAGCATGTGTGAGATACTGAAAATGAGAAGTGGTTAAAGAATTGTCTTTTTGTTTTATATAATAAGTCCTGAAATCCAGGAAGAGCTTTCTTAAACACCCACCCACAGTTGTTCATATCTTAAGCCAAAGGTTTTGTAGCTATTTTGCTGTTAGCCTGCTGAAACATTTAATCTTGATGGGACTGGGGCTTTTGTTTTGGTGCTGCACCTCTGGCAAAGGGATTGTGTAGGGGTACAGCAGCAGGTTCTGCACTCTCATGAAGATTCTCATTTTCCTTTGGCACAAATCAGTTCTTGAGCAGCATCTGAGAATGTCTGAATGATGAAAGCTGACACTAATTTCAATGTCAAGGTGAAAAAATACTTTTTAGGAAATGACTCTGCTTATTTTTGCTCCTCCCTTAAACGGGAATTTCAGGGGTGATAGTGATTGCCAGTTTGATAGCAACAGTGCAGGATCAGGCATTCAGTCTCTAGGTGCTTATCTGCACCTTATCTTCTTGGAGATAGGGTTCTGATGCAAAGGTTGGAAATCCATGAAAATATTATTGCAGCTTTCAACATACCCCTCCTCAAATCCTTTTCTAGAATGGTTTGTCAGACCGTGCTTTTGTAGAAAATAGGTAACAGCAAAGTCTGTGCTTTTTCTGTCAACAGAGTTGTATATTCTGCTTTCTCCTTAAGGAAGAAATAGAAGATCATTTAAAGAGCAACTTATGTAAACCTAAAAATACTGAGTTTTCTGTCCTACTGTTCAATTTACTCCCTGGACACTATGTATAATCCTTAAACAATCTCTTCAACTCTGAATTTTTAAAGTCAAGAGAGCTGATCCTTAATTAAATGGAAGTGCTCCTGTCTGCGAAGATCAAACTTACTTTTTTTAATTGCTCAGAAGAAATTAATTTGATTCCTGTAAAAAAAAAAATCATGTCACCAACTTAATTGCTTTCTTCACTGAAAGTTTTTAAGTAGGTGTCAGTGAAATCTTTCCCACTCACAAGCCTGTAATTCTGCAGAGAGAAAAAGACTAGAAATTACTGGGGTTTAGCATATTCCAAACTGATTTAAAAACACAAGAAAAAAACCAAAGAAATCTAAAACCAGTGTTAAACAAAATGCTCTGTCTGCTTATTAAGGCCATGTGTGTTTTCAATAAGAAAACTCTGAAATTGTGATTTGTCTGAGGTCAAGTTCATGTACCTGGGTCCAGCATTGATCAGTGCTGCTTAGAGAAACAATAATCCAGAGGATTTCCACCAAAGGCACTATGCAAAGCATCTCTGTGCACAGCTCTTCATCCTCTGCACTGCCCAAGCACCTCTGTGCAGTCCCACAGAAGGACATTCTCTGGGTGTCTGGGTGACACTGTGCTGGACATTGGAGGCTCTTTGCTCGGATGCAGAAAATGATTCCTCTGGTCTGTGGTCACTGCTTTTTAGACACAGGCCCATGTGTGAGTGTCACAGGCCCTGTGCTGCTCTGGGTGTTGCAGTGTGTGACACTGGAGGGTCACTATCAGACACCTCATCAGAGATTGCTTTGCTGTTGCTCTGTTCATACAGACCTAGAATGGTTTGGGTTGGAAGGAATGGTAGAGATCACTTAGTTCAACTTCCCCAGCCATAGACAGGGACACCTTCCACTAGACCAGGTTGCTCCAAGGCCCTCCAACCTCTCCTTGAACTTTCAGGGATGGGGCAACCACAGCTGCTCTGGGCAACCTGTGCCAGTGCCTCATTGCCCTCACAATAAATAATATCTTCTTTACATTTAATCTAAACCTCTCCTCTTTCAATTTACAGCCATTCCCTGTATCTTGCCACTCCATGCTCTTGTTAAAAGTCCCTTCCCAGCCCTCTGTAGGTCCTTTAGACACTGAAAGGCTGCTGTAAGGTCTCCCCAGAGTCTTTTCTTCTCTAGGCTGAGCAACCTCATTTCTCTTGGCCTGTCTTCATAAGAGAGGTGCTTCAGGCCCTCTGAGTATCTTTGTGTCCCTCTGGACATTCTCCGACAGGTCCATGTCCTTTTAATGCTGCAGTCTCCAGAGCTGAACACAGTGCTCTTGTATTTGTCTTGGACTGGAGCTTATTATTTTACTTTTCCTCAAAACAGCCAGAATTTTTGTGTTACCTTCTCAATTTAGAAGTGGTTTATCCTTTCTTGGCCCCTTATGAAGGTGTTTATGGCTGTATAGAGAGAAGCAATTCTGTCCTTCAGATTCTGGGGTTTTATTTTTCTTGTGGATAATAACTTCTTTGTCATGCTAAACTAAATGTGTTCAGAGCCATCTGCTGCTCTAAAAGTGTAATCTAGTTGAATATAGAAAAACTCGCCTCTTACCACTTTTCTTCCCCTTCTGTCACAGTTTTACTCCAGACAGCAACTAAGGATCCTACAGCCACTTTCTCATTCCACACCCCCAGTGGGATGGGGAGCAGAGTCAGAAAAAGGTAAAACTTGTGGGCTGAGATACAGTTTAATAACTGACATTAAGTGAAAAATTATAATTATAATAATAGTATTATTTTTATACTGAATCAAAACCACAGCATTGTACCTGCTACTAGGAAAAAAATTAACTCTATCCCAGCTGAAAGCAGGGCACCTTCTCAATCTTCTTGCTACTTCTTTTGTTAGCTGCACATTGGATTGTAATTTCAGTTGTGTTGTAAGGTTGTACAATTTAATGATAGGGCTCAATGACTTTAAAGATCTTTTCAACTTAAGCAATTCTATGATTCTGTGATTCCCTTTGATCAAAGTCTCACCATTTGTCAGTAAAACCAGTCCTCAACGCTTCAGTTAGTCACAAAGATTTTATGCAATTTTAGGTAAAAGCAATTCAAAGGATGAAATTTTTTGGTCAGCTTCTTGTGCTTATTTATATATATGCAGATTACAGTGTTCCATACATTCAACAGTAACATTTCAAAGGGTTCTGTTAACTTAAACCATTTTCTGCTTGTGCACTTATACAAAGTAGACTGAACTTGCCCCATCACGTTGCTGCAGCTGCTGCAGAAGACTCCCAGCACTTTTTGCAATTCTAATGGGCGACTGTCTGCCTGATGGATTAAGGTCCTTATAGTCTCCATCCATAAGTTAATTGAGCTGAGTCAGTCAGGGCTCTGAAGCCCTTCCTGAAAATGAACTCTTATTAAGGGTAAATACTCAGTAAAGTGTAAGTATAGTACAAATAATCAGAAAGTGCACTAGCTAAACTCTGGAGATGGAGCTCAGGCTAGGAATACAGATAGAAATAAATATCCATCTCCTTGTCATCCAGGTTAACAGGTGTAAGGATGTGTCATATGAGAATTTTCTCTGTTCAATATAGCAGACATATCTGCTGTTATTTTTTATGTGATTTCAAGAGTTGGCTACCACACTAAGAGCTTTGGATATGGCTTCCTAATTGTTCCTTTACCTCCCACAATTTGAGTCCTAATATATTCTGTATAAGCAATTATTTAGAAAAAATTGCTTAGTAATTCAATTTGCTTTGCTTTGATGGCAGAACTACAAGACTTATGGATAGAAAGACAGTAGATGTGATATCTTCTGACTGTAGTGAACTTCAGTGGGAGGATTTCATGATGTTTTTCTAAAAAGAACAAAGGAAACTTTTGCCTTGATAGAACTTCCATGGGTGGATATGAAATTTGTCAGGAAAAATATCTGAGTAGCTCTCAGCAGCTTAGTGTCAAAATGTAAGAGGTACATACACCCTGTCTCCTGTTTGGTTCAACAAGCCTGTCTATTACAGGTGGCACAAAATTTGCAGTCCTTGGGAACATTGGTGACCAGGATTACAACTCAGTGTGACCCCAGCAAAGCAGAGAGTCATGGGATTGGTTGGTAACACTGGCTGGGAAAGAACGTGTGGGATGATGATGCCACACAGGGCAAAGCTGCCCTAACAACATCCTGCTGTATCAACACATCAAGCAGTACGAACAATACAGGGAGTGAGTGTTCTTCTCTGCTCCTTGCTGGAATACTCTTTTTGGCTTTCTGTGCTGAATGGGATCTGTTTGAAAACAGACTTGGTGAGAACAGTAAGAATTCACTCAGAAGCATGAAAACAGACTCAGAAAGGCTGGAGGATTCCCAGCCAAAATCAGGACAGGAGCTGAGATCAGAAAGCCTGGAGAAAAGAAAGAACAATGAGAGGAGAACTCATGAGACATGAGAAATATGCGACACATATGGAGACAAATATAGAAAGTCTATTGAAGGAAAAAAAAGGAATAACCCATACTCTGAGTCTGTGGCTGACAGGACAAGTAATAGGAAAAAAATCCTAAGAAATATTTATGATTAATCATATGCAAACCGAAATCAATCTATAATCCTAAATTCTCTTTCTCAATAGATTAGTCACCCTCCAGAAATTGCTTCCATGTGCAGTGTGTCCCACTTATACTAACAGAGATTGCAGTACCACCACTGGAGTGCTGACTCCTGTCTAGCTTGCTCTGCAGGACCCCTCTTTAAATACAGTTAGGTACAGTTGTACAGCACTGGACTAGATTACTTCAACTCTAATTCCTCTTTTGCCCAGGCTCACCTTGTCTGATAATTTTTCCTCCTTTTTTACCTCTTGTCTAAAAATAACATAATTTCCTAGTCATTAATTTGTTGAGAAGTATAAAAATATTATCCTTGTACTTCGATTAGAGAATTGCTTGAAGTTGTTGCCAATAAATGCATTTTGAAGAGCTAGGAACAGGAGATGGAGAAATACAAAATGTATAAATCTAACTAAGAGGCAGCCTTACAGGAGAACTGGAACACAACTTGTTCCGAGCCAGAGACCCCAGAGAACTCTACTGCTGCATATTTAACTGCTGTGGAGAGATGCTGATGCTGATTGTTTAGAACCAACAGCACTTTTCCCTTTGTACTCCTTTTCCAGGGGCGCATAATTGCCCCTGGATAACATTTAAGTCATGCTGAACGTTTAAGTCATGCTGGGAAGGCTCAGAGAAATTCCATTTCAGCAGTTTGCGAGTTGTACATGAGCTAATGGTGATGGATGATCTTAATGTTCCACTCTTTTATTTTAACACAATTTATTAGGGGTAGTACATGAACCAGAAAAGCTCAAGAATTGTTGTCCTCCTTTGGTCATCAGTTAGGTTAGTGATCATTGCTGGACTGGGTACATAAAATAATCCTATCAGTCTTCCAGGGTTTAGGATCAAACAGCAGTTCTTGAATCTCTTCAAAGAGCTCTGTTAAATCTATATATTAAAATCATGTTTCTTTTTTCTTTTCTGCATATATGTGTTCTAGAAAATGTTCAAGAAGAAAATTATTTTGAATCTCATTTGGTGTTCTCAGCTTGGTCTTGAGGAATACATTCTGGCTATTCAGTGGAACAGCTGCCTATAACAGCAAAACAGAGCAATCCAAAATAGTCATTTGAATCCCTATTAGTTTCAGCAAAGTCGAGGCGAAACTAAGGTTTCCTAGTTCATGGAAAAATATGATGTTCTGAAAAGTTTCTTTCATCCCAACAGAAAATCTAAAGTCCACATTATCTAGCACATTGTAATTTTTTTTAAAATGGGGATATCTTTCCCCTTTAATGTTGCAACATTTAGAAATTATATTATACATATATTTTTAAAATTTTATTGAAGTCAAAATTGAATGAAAATTATTCACTTTCAGTCAAAGCAATATTTCCTGAGAGACCCAAAATCAGCAAACTTTGAGCCAGTATAGTTTGTGCCTCCAAGGGGTTTCCCACTTTATTTTCCTCCCTCTCATACTTTTATCTACTACCCTTGTCTGATGTACTGTGACTGTGGCAAAGACGGGGCAAGCGAGAAGCTCCCTCGAGGGGGACGCCCAATAAAGGACATTCTGTCCAGGCTCAGTTAAAGGACATTCTGTCCAGGCTCAGTGTCCTTGGTGCACCTTGGATGGGGCAGATGCAGTGCCTTGAGCAAGAGGAGTCCCTGGCAAGGCTGGCTCCAGAGACCCCCTTGGATCCTGGGCTGTGGGTCAGCCTTGCTCTGCTGCCAGGGCTCCCCACATATCCTGGTCCAGGCACTGCTTCTGCTTTAATAGCAATGAAATCCACAGGGAGGGGTAAGGAAATTGTCTCCAATGTGCCACTCAGAAAGGAGGCAGGAAGATGTTCAGATGGAACAGCAAAGATAAATTACATGGGCTCTGCTTCTAACTTTTATTCACAGTAAAGGAGCAAAGGGCTTTAGAGCAAGCCACAGGCCCTGATATGGCCCCTCTATCTCTGCTTATCACAGCATCGCCCAGAGTCACTGCCCAGCACTGTCAGAGGCAGAAGAGGTCCTTGGCAGTATCAGTAGAATAACTCTAAGTGAAGCAGACATCTCTCCTACAATTAACTGCTCTGTTTCCCCTTCCTTTCCTCTTTTCCCTGCCTTCGTCTCCTTGGAGTTTCTATAAAAGATTTGGAAATCTCCTCACTGAGAACTGTTTGGTTTTAGCTGAGAGCTGACAGCCCTCACTTTGTTCTTTAGAGACCGAGTTGCTCCGAGTTGACAAACTTTGGTCATCGGGAGTTTGTGCCACTTGGATGTGAACGAGAGGACAAACTCTCTGTGTATTGTTTCAGCTTCAGAGGTCATGGATTTATTTGATATTATCAACCTAAAAATAGAGCACACTGCGTGAAATTTCACACGGGAACTGCAGTCCTGGAAAAGTCGTTGTGGCCAGGCTGGAATGAGAAAGAACTGGGAAAGTTTTCCTCAGTCCTGGAAGGGTTGCCTGCTAGTATTTTGTGGAAACAAATAAATACAGATTGGCTCCTACCCCCAACTTTAATTTTACATCTTTTGTAGCTTGGTGAGGGACCTGAGCTCGCCGCTAGATGTCAACAGCGTTCCAGAAAAGGGGAACGGGGCTCGGCTCCGCTGTAAACCCCCGGAACTATCACAGACCGTCTGAAATCGGGAATACAAGATTTTCCTGATACTTTTCATCCTCGAGGCTTGCATCTCAGAAGCTGGGTGGAAACCGCGATGAAATCAGGAAAACACATGAGTGTCCCATAATAATTTTTATTATTTTCATTATCAAATGGCAATTTTTTACTAAGACAAATGCAAATACAAGAGTGAAAGTAAAGAGCAAGACTTCTTTAATGGATTTATTATTTTTTTAGCTGTTAGCTAATGTTAAACACATGGAACGTTTTCAGATTGGTTCCACCGAGGTTTTTATTTTTGTGATAACCATCATCTAGTACAAGCAAGTACAGACATACATAAGCAGCACATTATCTGTTAACTCACAAATTCTTTAAAATGCGGGTAAATCGTCCATTGACAAAAAGGGAGTTTTGATTTCTCTGTTTAGAGTGGTAGCAGTGTTTTGGAATTGTGATGGCAACAGTTATTTACAGAAAATTTGAAAACATGTATTTTCATCTCCGTAAGGGCTGGACAATCAGTTGCATTTGAGTTTTAATAACTATTAATCTTTTTTTGTTTGTTTCACCTATATTAGGGCACAGAGTACAATGTCCTTCATGACATTCCACAAGAAATACTGAGCCCGATCCCGGGGCTGCTGCTTCCCTAAGCTTTGCTGAAAGTAAGGCTGGTCATCAGCACCGTCCTAAAATTTCTCAAGCCTGGTTTTATAAGGAAAATTGAATAGTCTTCAGTGTTTATAAGTGGAAATTGAAGATATTGAAGGGTCTTTTTTTCCCTCAAACACACAGAAAAACTGGCCAGACATCCAGTTTCTGTTTCCTGGGAAATAATGCACAAATCAGAGCAACAACGCACAGGGGAACCCCGCTGGTTTCCTCCCAAGCTCACAAAGTACCTGGATCTGTGTGGGAGAAAAAGACCTGGGATTAGGAAACTAACTCAGCATGAAATTTCTCTCTTCAAATGATGATATGACCATAAATCCATAAATCCTCTGCAAATTTATAGGAGTTTCCTAGCTCATCAAAATTTTAGTGTACTTCTGCTTAGGAGAATGGTGGAAGCAAAGTGGATTAAATTTGTGTTTCAACATGCAAACCTGATTAAATAGCTAAAAATAAAATCCCATTGTAAAAACTGTTAAAAAGAATAGAGAGAGAGATGAAAACAATCACACTGTTTTCCTTCCTGTAGTTTTAGTCAATAAAAATTCTGAAACTGTTTAGGGAAAAAAAGAAAGTGTTCACAGGAAAAAAAATCCTCTTGCTTGAAGCATAAGAAACAAACCTAGTGTGAAGCAAATACAAGTTAAAGAGAGAGACATTTAGCAAGCATCAATTCACACCAGTCAGGAGACTGCAGATGACTCAAGAGTTCAGCTATAACAGATTGGTCACAGCTAAATATGCCCTTAATCCATCACTAAGAGTCCCTGGAATGCAGCAAGGTCAAGATTTATTAAAAAAAAAAAAAAAAGATAACAAATGTTAAGACTTTTAGGGCAAGATTTGGAGAGGAACAGACAGACTGTCTTTTCAGGAACTTCATACTTTCTGCCTTTATCATTCTTTAGGCTAAATCAATATTGTCTGCCCTAGTCTAAAAACCTGCAGATCATGCTGGGGTGTTCCTAACTTTACTGGTGGCTCACCCCTTTAAAATCAGACTGTTCAGTTACTAATATTAATCTTTGTTCATGTCTTTGTGTATTTCTTTTTGTCTTTCTTTCTTTTGTTTTTTGTTTCCCAGCTTACTTCCCCATTACCTGTGGAGAATTTGAGTGTTGAGCTGGTTCTACCTCTCTAGAATTGTGCAAAAAAAAATCTTCCACCTTCTTCCATAGCACACAAGCAGTCTGATGCTAACACCAGTGAACACCAGTGCATGAGCAGTAGTTTCAGGGGTTTGCATACATTTAGAAATCAGATTTCCATTAATTACTGTAAAATTTGAGGTGGCATTTCCAGTATTCTACCATGATCTGTATTTTACAGCGTGACAAATTAAAATTAAGCCATATATGCAAAGCAGAAGGGGCTTTTCATGAGTCCTTTTGTTCCCCAGAATATTACTCATTACAAAACATTATAAACTCTGCCTCTGGTTTAGGAAAGGAGATGAACAAAGACCTGTTTTACACATAGGTTTTTGTGGTTTTGTGCTGCATGGGATGAAAGCCCTACCGATCTAAGCAGAGCCATCAATACACCATTGTCCCAAGTATCTACATGGTTTTCTACGCAATTACCTGTCTGCACACATCTTACAACTCAGTGGGGAATGCAGCACCAGCTCAGGGAGTTCTGCAGTCACGTGGGCATTTTTCTGTCTCTCTCCACAGCACACTGCCCTGGATCACAGTGCAATCTTAGTCTGAGTCGATCTTTTCAAGTGCTATTATTTTATTTTCCTTGGGAAAAATATCACTTTGTCTCTTCCATTCCTCTCCTCAGCTCTTCAGGCCCTCACTCGCTTTTGTTCTTGCTTTGGATCTCTCCTGTCTCTGCATCATTGATCAATTCACTGCAAGGTAAATCCACCCAGCATGTGATTCATTCAGAAAGGAAGCTGTGAAGTGTTGACACTTTGAGACTCCCCATGTTTTTTAGCAACTGTTGAGACTTCACCACATGTGTGAAGAACCAGCTAGATTCCATGCCTTTAGGTTTTAGGATTAAGACATGAACATCTGCAGTTATGGAGTTTGTATTTCCTCTGAGCAGGATTTATTGTGATGACAATAAAAGTCCTGCTACTAGTTATAGAACTTCTCTTCCCTCTGTCAGCATCCTCACCTCATTCCCTGATGTCACCTTTCCCTGCATTAAGTCATAATGCTCTGAAAAACTCTGCCGACATGGGCTATTGTGAACTTCATGAGTTGGATGACATGAAGTAATTTTCCCCGCTTCAGTGCTCCATGGGAAAAGGTCAGTCATTCAGGCTTGGAGGGCAGAGGCAAAAATCTGCAAAGGTTGTTATGAGAGAAATGATATTTTAGTTCCTGAGGAAACCAAGTGGAATTTAGGTGATGATAAATGATGCTGGCTGCTTTTGAAAAGCTGGCTCACAATCTTTTGATATTAATATCCATTACTGCAAATATGTCCTGATTCGATATTACAAAATATAATACTGTCTTATCAGATCATTATGCTGGTCATGGTTAGTAAAACTACAAAACAGTAGTAGTAAGAGACCATGAAAGCTGCTGTTACAAGCTGCCTCTTAGATTAAGCTCTTTAAAGCATACATGTAAAGAGACACTCTTGCATGTACATTAAGATCAAGAGTGAAATAATACATTTGACAATGTCACCTTCGGTGGTCTGCAGCCATTTGCACACTTGCAAAATGTAGAGGTTGTCCATCTGCATTGGAGTGACAAAAGCAGAGAGCAAAAAGGGAATTGTGCAGCAGGCAGGCGTGTCACTCCACGGAGGTCCCAGCGGGATCCACCGTCTGGCTGGTTTGTGCACGCTGGGCCACAGTGCCTCAGATAAAACTGCAGGTCATTCTCTGACTTCTATTTGCTTAAACAACTTCTATCATATGTGTGGATTCTATTTGCTTAAACAACTTCTATCCTAAGAGTGGAGTTTCTGGATAAAACCTTGAATATTGCTTCCTAATATGTCAAATAAAACATCTAAGGGGAAAAAAAAATCCTTTGCCTGAATGCCTGGTTATACATAGGCAGGAGTTATAGGAAAAGTTCATTTAAGAGATGCATGGGATTTGATTCTGGTATGTAGCATGCTGTAATATAGATATTACAAAGCCAGGATGTTCTGCTGCTTTTATTTACACATGGTAGTGAAGCACTGTAAATCCAAGGGCAAGATTTCAACAAGAGTCTGGCATGAAAACTTGCAGAAATGAGTGACTGATAAGTTTCTTTGTAACAGTAATTTTCCAGATACGAGTTCTCTTTGAGTAGCATATTAATGATGAAAATGTCATTACTCCACTTTCATGGGCTTTACCAAAACACATCCTTATGAGAATGATTTTTCTACTTAAAAAAAAAATTATTTGCAATTAATATGTTCACTCCTTTTTGCTTAATGTGAGTATAGAAATAAAATGGCAGATAAGCTGCCATAAGCTCCCATAGAACTTGAGTGTATCTCCTAAATTCTACAGACACCTCACTGTTGACATCGAAGTCCCTAAACAGCTGAACTTCTGTATCCATGCTCAGTCAGACCCATCTCAGCCTCCACAGGATGTTTATCTTATGCCAAAATTGTAAAAGAGTCATTCCTCAGCCTATTCAACTCAAAAAGGATTTGATCTAGCAAGAATCAGCGGAGCACAAGATGTAGCATACACACACCAGTAATTGACAGGGATCAAGGCTCCTACGCTGGAAGAAAGATCCACTTCCCATTCCTTCAACTGCTTGAGAAAATCCAAACCACATTTCTTGCCTTGCATGTGGATTCCCAGCCTTAAGCTGTAGGCTCTTCCCAGCACCAGAGGAAGTTACAGAATGAGTCAATGCAATAAATTGTGACAAATCTCCAGGATAGACAGCGTTCCCCAAGAAAGTCCCTAACAAAATTTGAAAGATTTGAAATTTCTGAATAAGTTATTAAAATCAGCCTCATGATCAGAGGAAGGGAGAGAGGTTCGTGTGACACATGGTTTTTAAAGGATCTGTTGCACGTCTGGAGAACCAGAGATTATCATGTCTGACTTCTGTCTCAAGCATTGGTAGAAACGGAGTTGAAATGGCTTTGATAGAGAGAAGTTATGTCTCCTGGTGTAATAAAGTTCTTCAAAGCCAAAAATCTGCCTGTGAATAAAGGTCATATACTTGATGTAATGTTCTTAGATGTCTAAAAATCTTTTGATGAGGTCAGTTATCAGATTCATTTAAAGTAGATAGGATTTAATGGGATAAGAGGGAAGATCCTTCTTTGGATTAATAACTGCTCAAAAGATTTGTAGCAAAAAGTAGTGATAAATGTGGAAGGTAATTGCTAATGAAATCCTGGAGACATCCAGATGTTCAACATATTTGTGAATGGTCTGGAAAAAGGTGAGTAGTGAGGTAGCAGGGTTTTTTAATGATGTTAAATTGTCTGGAGCTGTCAGAATTAAAACCATCTATGAATGCTTTCAGAACTATTTTTTGATACAAAATAGACAAAAGATAGCAAATTCAAAACTGAAGAATAAAAAGCCAGCTGCACATAGCCAATAATGAAAGTCTATTTGTATTTATACATGCATAAATAAAGGAGTTATCTACATGTACTTATACACAGTGGACTCTCACCCAGCTATCACCATCTGCAAAGGGATCATGAGTCAATTTGCATGAATCTTTAAAAGAAGCTTTTCAGTGTTCCACTGTAGTAAAGAAGAAAAACAGGGTGTTAGGAAGGAAGAGGAACCAATACACAAAATGATGCCATTTAATAAACCCATGGTGCATACACGCTCCTTGAATACTACCTTGCCTCGGAAAAGATTTACTAAACAAGATACATGAAAGTTCAAAACAGACCTTTGCATATCCAGAGTGATTCCCACATGAGGACAGATTAGAGAACCAGAATCTCTTGGTCCCTTCATTTCACACACTCAGGTATACTTGCTGAACTTAATGCAAGCCTATTTCAGAAAGTACCTTGGACACACTCTAAATAGTTTACAAGAAGATTGTAATGTCTGCTGAGAGACACCCTAGCACTGGGTGAGATGAAGGCACAGCTGGAGGTGTTGTAGAGGAAAATTGAGTCACCCAGCTTAGAGCTCTGAGTTGCACGTTTTAGTTTTGAGGCTTTCTCAGCAAGGATGCTGCTAAATCAGGAAGAACTCCTTACAGTCTCAGCTGGAGTCTTTAGAGCTGCAAATTAACAGTGGGAAGGAAAACCTTAGGCAATAAAATGAAGGATGCGCTCAACAATAAAGCAGAAGTACCTCTGAAAATATGTCCAGGAGCCACTTTCACATTTATTTAAAAACAAACAGAAGTTTCACATTATTAGGAGAGAAAACATTTAGCACATCCCAGTTTGCTTCCAGTCCCTAATAATGATCTTGTGCCCACCTTCTACAGATTAAAATATCCGCGTTTCATGTAAAGAGAAGTCATAGATTGCCACAGAGATCCAGGGCAGCCTACAGAGGGACCTTGCAGCTCTATCACTGCAGATGGCCAGGCTCAAACAGAAGGGCAGCAGTGTGTGCATATTTACTCCTGGTCAGGAGACAAGGTGGGAGGCATGACATGTTCTGACTCATCAGTAGATGCTTCTGGTTGTGAAAGGGGATTATGGCAATAGTAGCAAAACTCCTAAAAATCTCTCAATATTATTGAAATTCCTTTTGTCAGCTGGATTCAGTTGCTGTGACTACAGGGCAAATTGGTAGATCAAAGAAGGAACCTTAACAAATCTG
The DNA here is from genome assembly GCA_003546035.1 of Mixornis gularis. Lineage (NCBI taxonomy): Eukaryota > Metazoa > Chordata > Aves > Passeriformes > Timaliidae > Mixornis > Mixornis gularis. The sequence continues at coordinate 459,166 of QVAJ01000147.1, read as the reverse complement.
GTGAAAAAAGAAAGTACCGGCTTTATATAAAATATGGGAAAAAAACCCAGAAAAGGGGCAAATAAGTGGATTTATCAGTTATGCCAATCAGTGAACACAAATTACAAGTCCAAATTTAAACAACCCTGTGTACATAAAATCCTATTGAACACAATCTGCAGACCATAACTGCTCCCTTCCTACTCACTCACACACACACATATATATTTTTCTCTCTCCACTTATTAAAAAACCAGCAAGAGATAATGAAATTTGCTTTTAAAAGAAGATTTAAATTCACCTAGAACTTTTTAAAACTGCATTTTGTTGTATTTTTACAGAAGCAGAAGAGTGTTGAAAGTACCTAACACGGTCAGTGCATTAAATGCATCATGCACTCAGTAACCATCTGAAACTAAAAATAGAACCACATGGGGAAGGAATAAATCCTGTCTTCATAAATCAATAGCAAATTTTTAAAGAACTGGAAATATTTCCTCAAATTAGGGACCTTTCCTTATTGATGTGTTTGGATGATCTAGGTATTTCTCCAAGGTTTACAACATGATTTTCAAAGTTATCTAAAGGAGTTAAGACAGACATTGCACATAGACAGGATCTAAATCCCTTTACACGCTTTTTTCCCTTACAAAACTTTGACCTACAATTACATTTTGGTGCAAAAATAATTATTTTGTTCTTCAGAAAGTTTTCATGATAATTCTTTGCACATTTTCTTGTCTTACCTGTTGAATGTTTTTCAGTGTGCGACAGCTCCTGACTGCTGCCAATCAGGTGCAAACACAGGGTTCCCAGTAGGGCTGGTAGGGATAGTTTTGTAATTATTTTGTAATTTTTTTTTGTTTACAACTATTGTTGTTGTCATATCTGAAGTATCTCTAGGAGCTACATCACAACTGCAGGATCTGCCCAGAAGATGTAGTTTCTTGCGGCAATAATTTGCAGTAATCCTCACCCTTTATAACAATATCCAACACAAATATATTTAAATATATATCCAAAAATATTCCTTTCCCTTTGTGTCAAGAAAGATTCAGACCAAAGTTCTAAGCATCGGGTCACAGCAGTGTCTAAAAATGGGAAATGTCAGGCAAACTTAATCTCCATATCCATTCTGCCTGGGGTTCCTTCTTCTTAAAGCATCTGCACAGCAGCCGAGGTCAGCTTCCCTTCTGCCTCAGCTGGTCCCACTAACACCTAATCCCGGCCTAACGTGCTTGTGATCCTGCCTAGGCTTGACTTTGCTAAATATCGAAAGCCAAAGCTGAAAGTTGCCAGCCCAATTCTGTATTTTCTCCATACGATATGAATAGCCAGCCTGTTTGTGTGCTGGGGTTTCCTTCAGACCATCCCGCTGGCACTGCTGAAAGGCTTGAAGGCAAAGGGCAGCGTATGTGAAGGATGTCAAAATCCAGATTTCCATGAATTCCCTAAGCGAAAGAACAGCGCGTATCGAAGCAAATTAATGTCACTTTTCTTCTGAGCAGAGCTCTGAATGGTTTTGGTGTTTCCAGGTGAAGTTTGGGTTCTGGCACCCTGCTTGGCTGAGGCAGCTGAGTGATGCTCGCCGTGGGGAGGCCTGCAAAGTGGCTGCTTCCCAGAGACTCTGAGCTGGAATTTGCTCCGTGGGGGCTTGCTGGCCTCTCGGCTACTCAGTACCAGGCATAACAGTCTGAAAAATGCAGTGCAGGATCAGGCCCTGAGCAGTTATTTAATCCTATCTTATAGGTCTCAGCGAGGAAAATCCATATTATCTTGTTGCCTAATACTGTTCATGGGATACAAGAAATCAGCTTAACAAAAAAATCCTTTGTAGGATAACTGCAAAATATTCCTTTTGCTTTTAAGTTTAAAAAAAAAAATACATATCCACTGTGAGGTAAATGGTAGAGGGAAGAAAGGAAATTCCACCTGAAATTAATAGAGCATTACAATTTTTTGTTGGTTAGCACATAATTTTAGTTGATTAGCATACTAGATCCTAGTCCGTTGATTAGAAAATTTCATGTCTGAAATTTGGAAGTTTATTTTACTTTTTTTTTTTTTTTAAATTACAAAGATAAATGCCCATTCTTTTATGAAAATAATGTGCTTGGAACTGCGTTATATCCTGCTGCAGCTTCTTTACGAGTAGTTTCGTTGTCAGCAACAAAATCACAAGCAGTGCCTTCAGTAAAATCCTGGCTTCAGTGCAGTCTGCAGGTCTTATTGTGGCTCTCACCAGCAACATGTTACACCAGTAGCTGTGTTTTTAAGCAAGCATAATGCTTTGGAACTCATAAAGTGTTTTTTCCGCAGTGCAATGTTGTACGATGGATGTTGGTTTTATGCTTCCCTGGACAGTGAGCAAATCTGAGATAAAACCTTTCTGGCAGCCCTAACACCAGATACACTTTACTGAGTCAGTCTGTGCAAAAATATTCCCTCTCAAAATACAAGCAAGGGACTGGGCAGAGCCCTGCAGATGTAAATGTGAGCAGTTAGAAACCAGCTCTGAACATAACCAGCTCTGGCTTAACACACACACATATATATATCTATATATAAATATAGCAGGTTACAGCTGTGGTACCTGCAGTCATCCCACTATGTCAGCCTCTAGCTTTGGGCAGTCATTTTGATTAATTTTTTGACCATATGAATGCAAGAAAAGATTTTTGGGGGAAAAAACCCCTGAAGTTAGAGGAGCAGGTTCAGGTAGGAGGAGTCTGAAGCTCTGAATTTGAGCTTGCCTCTTTGCACATCAGTTTCAAAGTTTGGGGTGTCCTAAATAAGGCAGAAAAAGGTAAGCAACAGAATATGACCCCGCAGAGCCACAACCGGTCTGTGTGAGCTGCATTTCTGCCTGGCTGAACCTGAGGCAAAATATTTCTCCCCATGTTCCAGCAGGGAAATGGGGTCTGAACAGAATGAGAAGCCAGACTGGCTCTATGATGAGAGTTCATTTATGAAATGTGGCTTTGGGGGAGATGATGGAGCTAAACAGCAGGGGATGGGCTTGTTTAAGCCTCCCTGGGTTGGGGGAAGTGTGGCTCTAGCAGGCATCTCAGACTGACCACAGCACCTCACCATATGGTGGCATGAGCAGGGCCACAGTGTGTCCCTCCCAGGCCTGCTGGAGACCACCCCATCAATCTGTGCTTTTCTCTCAGTGCTCCTATTGACTGCTGTGGCTGCTTTCCTTGAATCCTTGGGAGATGCCCTCAAAACTGAGCCTCAGAGGCATATGTCTCCTTCTCGTCCAGGCAGACTATGATAAATACACCCAATTCCCCAAGAAAACCCACTCCAGGACTGCAGGTTTGCAAGGCAGGATCCAGCACCGGGTCCTGAGCACCCCCCTGAGCTGAGAGCCTGATAAAAATGTCCTGATCCAGTTCATTGAGGTCCATGGCGAAGCGCCCGTCCATCCTGGGGAGAACAAAAGTGTTGGGCTTGGCAAATCATTTCCGTTAATGTAGGAGACAATTACTGATGCCTCTTTGCAAATTGCTCGTCTTTGACGTTTTTATAACTCAGTAATTTCCAGTTGTGTTCCCATGTTTGCCTCTTTTGTGTATAGTTTTCCTATTTTTGAGTGCATGGTTCACAACATTTAAACAAACACTAACAACAAATTACCTGCTCAACTGCGTTCTGTGAAAAGGGGCCCTGAAACTTATTTACAAATTAAGCAGACTCGGGCAAGGAGGGAATAGTCACCAGGAGGGATTTGCGGGTGCTCTGCAAATCACGCGTGGTTCTCTCGCCAGAAAAGTCCTGCATTCGGGGAGGGCTGAGGGTCCGGCAGTGGAACTTTGTGTATTTCGCCCAAGACCTTCTCTCACAGGGGAAAAAAAAAAAAAAAATCCACCGGATTTTAATTTTTTTTTCCTGTTGATAACTCTCCGGTGAAAATATCCATCACAGAAGTAGATCAATACACGAACAACCCCACACCCGGCCGCATTTGTTCTCACTTATTTTCCCTTTTAAAGAATTACTCTGTTTTTTGTTCACTTGTTTAATTCTCTCCGACTGTCGTAAAATAAAGATCGTATGTTTACTTTCCAGAAAATCCCGTCTCATTTTAAATCACATTTAAGACATGATACCAAAATCTCCACAACTTTTCTGAAAGAGGTTTTTTGACACGGAATTGATCACTCCAAATGGAATCTCTCCTCGCTTAAAACGCATAATCGTTAAGACGGGAAGTAACTGTGTACTTTGTTTTTTATTGTATTTTTAATCCTATAAATCTCCGCAGTATTTCGTTGCTCGGCAGTTTTTATGTATTTCGCCTCGGGCTGATGTTAGACCTGCATCCCACCATCTTTGGCTAACTCTGTTCTCCCATTTCGATACCTTGATTTAGTTACAGTTATAAATAAAATTCAAGATGGACTTTACACGTTATTTTAGAGAAATAAGCAGAGTAAGGGCTATTTTTAATGCTGCCTGTCTCTTAAAGTGGCTGTGTACTGCCACACTTTAAATTTCACCTGCGCATCTGTTTACACGAGTTATTGCCATGCCAATACCCTGAAAATTATTTATGTCTGGGGTTTTCTCAGGTCGGGATTTTCAGCTCTTTTCGTCGGTCTCCGTATTTTGTTTTTCTCTGATTTCCCAAAAGATAAAGAGGGACCTACCGATATTTACAATCGGATTTTGTTATCTCCTTCCATCGCTGAATTTCGAGATACCTTTAACGTGGTTCCGAACATCTTTAACGTTTAAAAGCTCCCGTTGAACAGAAAAGCACAGACATTGTTGCCCTGCAAGAAGGAATTTTAGATTAGAGTAGGTCTCCGCTCTTTTTTTTTTTTCTTGTGGGATTTTACCATTATTATCGTTATTTTTTGCGCTGAGAAAAACACAAGGTTTAGACTGTGTTTAGGCGCTGTCTGCATTGCAGGTGGAGCTTAGGGATCGGAACCCCCTTTTCCTTCCTTTCTCCTCTGTTTTTGGGGCGGGGGCCCCGGCAGAGCCGCGGGCCGCCTCTTCCCACCTGGGAGCGCAGAGCGCGGTGGCGGATCCCGGCGTCCCGAGGCAGCACCGGGACTGCGCCAGAGCTTTGTGCGGGCAGACACCTCCTGTGCGGGACTTTGTCGGCCGGGAAGCCCCCGATGACCCTTCCTTCCATCTCTGCATCCCTTCACCTCCCCAAGGTTGCCCCTCTTGTCGGAGGTGGGCAGAGCCGGTGCGGGCAGGGCCGGGCAGCGCTCTGGGCCGGGTGCGCTTCTCCACGCACCCCGGGGAAGATATAGGTAAAAAGAAAAGAAAAAGGGATCCTTTTTGGTGCCGTCGGAAGAAGCGGCTCCGGGGCAGGATGGGCAGAAAGGCCCTGGGGAAGGCGGCGGGGAGCTTGCGTGACCCAGGGGAGGAAGGCGGAGGGTAGCTGTCCTCGGGCACTCGAGTTGAGCAAGCCTCTTTCATCTTTTCTGTCGCTTTGGCTTAATTTACCTCTGCCCTCCAACGCCCTGTGAGTTTAATCACATCAGATCTCCTTCAAGCCAGAGCCAAAGACTGGAAAGAACGAAAGAATGAACAAGAGGATGAAAGAGTGGAAGGGAGAGAGAGAAGAAGGAAAGAAGAGAGAAACAGAAAAGGAAGGAAGGAGGAAAGAAAGAAGGAAAGAAAGGAAATGAAAAGCTAAGGAATTGAGAGAAATAATATAAGTAGGAAAACGAAATAAACAGTCCCTTCATCTTAGGCAAAAAAAGAACAGGCAGGTGGTCACAGGGCTCTGGTGACATTTAACCCAGCAGCAGAGATGCTGTTACTCTTCCCTGGGCGCATAAGCGCAACCAGGGGGTCGAGCGGGTGACTGAAGCTCCTCCGTGGGGCCGAGTGGGGCTTCTCCAGCTTCTCCTCACATCTGCGTGTGTGTGAAACCATTTGTAGCATTGACATGCAACACAAACATGTTTCCGTGAGAGCCTGCTCGTCCTGGGGCAACTTTGAAATCGAGGTCTGATTGAGGTGTTGTTTGTTTTGGTTTGGGGGGAGTTCGTGGGTGGATTTTTGGGGGCAAGGAGATGCAGTTCTCGGCATGATCCCTTGAAACGAACATTGGGAAGGCTTGCTTTGTTGGTTTAGTACCAACAACGTCATGCTGCTTGGCGATCTTTTATTCGCATTAGCTCTGCTGTTTGGATGTGGAAGGAGAAGCAGGGCGATTCACACCGCTTCCTGGAAGCCTCGGTTAATGGGCACGGATCGATTAGTTGTCAGGTTTGCGCCTTCCCCAGGTCACGGCAAGAGCCGGGATTCCCGGCAGCCCCGCAGCATCCCTCCCTCCTGCATCGTTCCCAGGGCTGCGGGCGAGACCTGAGCCGCAGCCTCGGTGGCCGAGGCGAGCTGGGGTCCGGTCAGCGGCCCCATCCGAGCCCTGCGAGTGCCTGTCTGTCTGCCTCTTTATGGCCCTGTGTGTGCCCGCTGCCCTCGCCCCTCCCGCCGCCGCGCCGGTGCCGCAGTGCCCTCCGTTCCCGGGCAGGCAGAGCGGCGCAGGGAGCGCGGAGCGGGCCGGGCGGGCCGGGGCTCTGTGCCCGCAGCGCCGGGGCTCTGTGCCCGCAGCCCCGCCGAGCCACAAACTCCAGCCGGGGTCACCTGCGGGAATCCTGGGATGAACTCGGGGATGGGGGACCCTCCCCCCAGAAGAACAGAGGGTTTGGATCAACTGGTTGACAGACTTCTGTCACATTTGAAGCTTTTTTAATGAGCAATGTGTTCCTTCCAACCCCCCTTTCTGCCCCATCTACTCTGTTCAGCCTCAAGCGGGCGGCTCGGAGGGAGGGATGGGGCGGAGGGGCGGCTGCTCTCGCTGCCGGGGGGGAAGGGGAGCTGCTGCCCAGCCCTGCCCCTTGAGCAGTCCCACGCTTCCACTTTGCAACCTGGCTAACCCAGCGTCCCCGGCTGCTTTCCAGGGGTGAAACCGTGTCGTTCCCTTCTTTCTCTCGGTCACTGAAAAGGGGCCATCCCTTGGGTCAGTGCCGTGCGTGCTCACCGAGAGCACCAGGGAGGCGACCGGCAGACATTCAGGCCGACCTGTGTCCCCTTCCCAGGGGACAGGACCAGGAACACCGGGCTGGCCTTCACGGTCAGTGGCTGTCCGGACAGGCCTGTGGGAGTCACCCCTAGGGACCCCTGAGCCTCCCGGAGGCCGGCACGGAGTGGCTGCTGTTTGTATGTAGGCAGAACAGGACTCCTTTTCGGGTCACGCCGGCCCCGGCCGTGCCACAAGATGTACCCTCCTGGGAGGGACAGCCGGGTCGTCCCAGCCCGGTCGGCAGCAGCAGATTCCCCGCAGCATTTGGGGAATGCCGCTCGGATGTTCAGAGAACATAAAAAGTAAAAAAAAAACCCAAGCCAACAACACACACCCGTAAACCCATCCCAGTGAAGGCGGTGGATAAGAGCTAAAGGCAAAGAGGGACCCAGGTCAGACAATTGTGGTTTCTGGTCTTCCTTTTGTGATTACTTCATTTTCCAAATAACATTCAGGCATACTGTAGGCAGCGGTCGTAAGTCCCACGTCATAACCTTCCTAAATTTTTTCTACCAGTCGGTAAAATTCAAACATTCGTTCTTCTTCGGAGGGAAAAAAAAAAAATCGTCATCCCCAAATGCGTGGAAATAAGGCTCTCCCAGGATTTAGACTTCCAAATAACCATCAGGCAGGATCCCGGCACCAAGAAGCTCCGCCGCAGGGAGTACGAATTTTTCGTAAGGACACCTTTCCCCTTTTAGGGAAAGCTAGCTAATAATTTAAGTTTGTGGAGTCACATGTAGGTTTAAATAGGCACCAACATTAACAATCACGAACCCCGCGTTAATAGCTCTTAAATACCTCGCTAATAGCCCCCACGTGGAAAGAAAACCCCAAGTGTTATAAATTCAGTTTAACGACCAGAAAATCTCCTGGGCAGTGACGAAATCCGAAAACTCTCTTCTCCGAGTTCCCTGTCTTTGATTTATTTTTAACTACAGGCTCATGGGAACCCAGCGCTGGAAAACCACGTCCAGATGTACCTAAAGAGGCGCTTTCTCTGCTGTAAACCCTCTCTCCTAAAGGGAGTGAGAAAAAAAAATCTTTGAAATAATACGAATTTTGTTTTTAGCATGGATCTAATTGTAAAAGGAAGGGGCGGCCGCGTTCTATGCAGAGACGCGCAGCGAGGAGGGAATGGCTCTGAAAATAGCGCGCAAAGGAGCTGGGCTCCTCCGGGGCAGGCTGTACGGGTGGAGAGGCGGCAGCGCAGAGCCTGCGGCTGTCGGTCCTTTTCCCATGCTTTGGGAAGATCCCCGGGTTTGCCGGAGCCGGGCGGGCTGCGGTCAGGGCTGTTCCTCTGTGCCGGGCTGAGCGCAGGCGGTGCCGCTGCCGCCGCTCCYGCTCTCTCGGTGAAGTATCCGAGATTCGGCTGTGAGAGAGGGTTTGCAGGAGGAGGGAAGATAAACGGCCCCAGAAATGGGAAATGAAGGGGCTCTTCCCAGGTAAGAAATCTTTTGCGCAAGCCTCAGCAGGGACTTTTTTTAGTGCCTTGAAATGTTTGAACGAAAACCATCTATTTCAGATAACTTTCCACAAAGTTTATTAGCTTTCTGGTTGGGTGATTTTTATATTTTTTTTTTCTTTTGAGAATTATATCCGAAATGGAATCGGGAAAGGGAAACAAACATGGCTGTGCTTGCTGCTTGCTCTCATTTCATCTATTCTGTCTAATATTCCGTAAATAACAGCAAATAGTGATAGGATCATTCATCCCCTTTCAACTGTACAATGACGAATTATTCTGGTACAGTAATTTGGGGCTGGATGTACCTGTATAGATTTATTTTAAGATTTTGTTTCCCGATGAGAGATTAACAAATCGCCTGAGCAGCCGCCTGTATGGAGAGTACAAAGCTGTCTGTCCTCGCCTTAGTATCGGGTATTATAATTCAAATCCACTCCTTTTCACCTCGTATTATTGGAAAAGGTTGTAGGGAGCTGGCCTTTGTTGCAGGAAATCCCATTTAAAAATTGCTTTATAGGCCATTTACTGCAATCCTCGACATTGATCTCATTACAGCTCCCTCTCACTGCTGTTTATAAATCCTGGTATTTACCAGCCCTTGGCATCCGTGCCTGGTGGCATTGCTTGCTAGGGGCTGTCTCTGGGAGGAGGATAAGAAATGGAGGTTAGGTGCCACTTTCTGGATGGTTTTGTCTGGAGGAAGCGTTATTATCTATTGGAACAGTCGGCCAGAAGTAAATCTTGTACTGACTCATGCAGGATAATCTCTCAAACCTCCGGGCTGTCCGTTTGCAGAGGATGTGGATTTCTGTGCTGGAGCCTTCTCACGCAATGGCCTAATTCAGCCAGGAGGGGAGAACACCCCTCTAGGGTGGGTTAATTGCAGGATTTAAGAGTCTGGAGAAAAATGAAAAGGTGAATTAATAGAATTAATCTCACTTCTGAGCTGGTTACAGAAACTTTGAAGGGATGCTTTTCCAGGCTGCATCTCTGGGTGGGACTGTGTGGTTGCAAGTGTGGCTACATCAGTGAGAAGCTGCAGCATCTTCTGGGTACTAGTAACTGTACAGATAAAGGGAGGAGTTAGGCCTTAAAGCTTGACTTTGTCTTGAAACGGGAAGCTGCAAAACACGTTGGATGGAAATGAAACAAAATACAGTGATGAGTATAATTTTTCTTTCTGTACTACCAGGTACAGCCACAAATCAAAAACAGGCTGAAAGTTCCTCTAAGGCTCCTATTTTTAATTTTTTTTTTTTAAAATGGCAGCTGGATCAAGAACTGAGGAAATACGTGGCTATATTTGAATTCTGAAATAGACAGCATGAAGATTTTAATCCCATTTCTGAATCATAATAATAGGATTATCCCAATGGTTATTTTTAAAAAGTTTCTTTTAAATTCATGTGAGAACAGAATTGGTATTTAGAATAATGTTTTTTTTTTCTCCCTAGGGAGCATCTGTACCTGATGTCTAAGTCCTCAGTGGGATTTGCCTGTTGCAGTAGAGACAAGTTGTTTTGAGGTTAGCTGTCCTCAGAAGCACAGAGTCTCAAATAGAGTCTCAAGTTCCCTAGCCAGCACCCCAGAGAGAAAAAAACCCAAAACAAACAAAAAATCGCCACCTCAGACCTGTGGGAAGACTAATAAAATGAGCAGGCATAGCTTCCATCTGCTATTTACAAGATCTCAGGAGAATGCCAGGCCTGACAATCCACACCATATAGAATATCTCTAGGAGCTCCTTTATCATGGTGTGTCTTGTCTGACACAGTTGATTTAGTTCACTGAGTCATCAACAGTTAAACTATGCTCTTAAGTTCTGAAAGACTAGTTCTCTCGTTTGAGGCCCAGAGTGAGGGCTCTTGCACTCCTTGCTAAATAGGGGGTATTTTAGGGTGAGGAATTCTTGTTAACACTTTTCTATTTTAAGAGGCTAATTAAAGGCAGAAAAGGAGACAAGACTGGAGCCAAGATCTCCTGAATGTGAAATCTGTCATTGTGTTCTAGAGATTTTCTCTCTATTTTCAATTTGTCTGTTTTGATGCTTTTCTTCTCCTCACACTTGTTTATTACACTGATTTCTAGTTTGTGCTAATGAAGCTCCCTCTCAGATTGATTGTTCCTGTATTATTATGAGCTTCTCTGGAGGCTGCCTGGTGCATTCTCCTGTTCAAAATGGTCAGAACAAGTTGCTGAATAGTTAAATGGATTTTTCTGTATTTCAGTTTTTGCCCACTGAATCCATTCACTGGACATGACTGAGTGCAGCTCCATCTTCTTTACTCCCTTTCCTCACAGGAGGGTTGTTTACACACATTGATAAGATTTCCTGTAGCCTTCTCCAGATTGAACAGTTCCAGATCTCTCAGCTTCTCAGAGAATTATCAAAATCATCAACCACCAGCCCAGCACTGCCCCTGTAACCCCCAAACCACTAAACCCCATTGCCCACTGCCAGAACCAGACATCTCTTAAACACCTCCAGGCTTGATGACAGCTACTGCAATCCCTTGATTGCCTTTGTGGCCCTTCAGCAGACTCACACCACTAAGGTCATGTCTCAACCTGGGGAGCCCAGAACTGGACCCAGCGCTCCAGATGTGTCCTGCCATTGTTGGGCTGAAGGGAATGATCACCTCCCTTGACCTACTGGCAAATTCAGTTTTAGGATGGCACCCCTGCATGGCCAGAGTCTCTAAATTCCTCCTAGGCCATCTGTCCTGGCTTCTTTTTAAATTTCTTCAGGAGCTCCTTGTACATCCATGCATGTCTCCTGTTGCTTTTATTTCATTTTCTACACATTGAGTTGGACTGTTCTTAAGGCTGAAGGAGACTGAAAATCAGTCAGCTCTCCTGGGACTTGTAATTTTTATTTATTTTTCTTCTCTCTCTAGGGAAATATCCATGGGATTCTGGCAAGTAGATACCTGAAAGAGCCAGAGTCTGATGGGTTATGATCCTGCCAGTTGTTCTTTTCCTTCCCATAATGACCTTCAACTTCACAATTTCATGCTGCAACCCAGACTGCCTTCAGCCCTCATCCCTGAACAGCCCTTCCTCATTTGCAAGGATGAGATCCAGAAGGGTGTCTCCTCCCACCTGTCCCTTCACCAAGAGGGTGTCAAGAAGTGTGGTGGTCTGGAGTTTCTCTCGGGACCCGTGTCCCATTTCCAGGCTGGGTCTGGCACCGAGCCCACAGTGAAGGTCTGGGATATGATCCCAATCCTGTGGGCTCTTGCCTTCAGCAGAAGTGTGAACAGTGGTGAGGAATAAGGAAGGACTCTTGTGAGGAATTCAGCTGGGGTTTATTAAGCCCGTGCGGGACTTGTACACACCCACAGAGAGCCCACAAAAGTGGGTTTCCTCTCTGAACGGCACCTTAAGTACGGGGGTGGAGAAATGGGAAGGGAACAGCTTGGAACCAATCCAAAAGCAGAAGGGAGTGACCCAGAACATAAAAGACAGTCAATAGAACAAATCAACAAACCAAGGGAGGGGAGAACCGGGGACCCTGCCAATCACTCGATGTCCTCACTAGAACCTTCTGTAYGTGAGGGCGAGGCTGTAAGGTGATGGACAGGACCCAACATTGTGATTGACACCTGACAATCACTCGGGGGAAACCAAGAAGAGTTTAACATGGAGTTACATGGGACAAACCACTGTAACTTATATAAAAACAGTATAAAACAAAGAACAGATGTACACAGAAAACTGGTAAAACCCAAAAACACACCACAACAAAGAATTTATCCTTAATGTATCTTGAAAGCAGGCAGGATCCCTTGTACTCTATTGTGTTGTCCTTTTGGCAGTTACTGTAGTAGTTAAACCCTACTATGAGCACTTTATAATAATAAATTATTAAATGAAACTATTGTGAGAATAAATTATTAAAAAAACCTAAAGACCAAAAATATGGTCCTTATTGAAACTGGTGTTTTAACTTTCAACTCAGTGTGGGTAATGAACTACTGAATGGAAATTACCATGTTTTTTTGTGGTTAAAAACCAGACCCAATTCAAAGGAAAGCTGTAGCTCCTACAAAATACTGTCCTAGGGAGACATGATACGGAATTGTTATGTTACAGAGGATTTTCCAGTTAGGGACCTAGTTGGGAGTACGTGGATTAAGACTGGACAATCTGTGGTAGGTTTACCCTGCCTGACAGGTGAGCCCTAATCCAGCTTCATCCTCACTCCCCCTCAGTAGGATGGGGGTGAGAATTAAAAGGACAAAACCTGAGAAAAGTTATGGGTCAAGATAAAGGCAATTCAATAAGTGAAATAAAAATTTTAAAAATAGTGAGTGCTAATATTTACAATGCTATCAGCAGACCATGACACTCATCAAGTAACAGCAGCTTTGGAAAAAACACCCTGCAGTTTTATTGCCAAATGTGATATTGCATGATCTGGAACACCTCTTTGTGGGTCAGCTGTCCATTGGTGCCCTCTCCCAAACCCCTTCTCACCTCCTGCCTGCCTCTTGCAGGGGCAGAGTGAGAAGTAGAGGAAGCCTCTATGCTGTGAATCTGATGAATCATCTGTGACTGATGAATGCTCTGCATTGGTCAGCAATAGGTAAAGCACTGGTGTGATATCAGTGTTGTTTAGGCACAACTACACAAATACACAACACAACATCACATGGGCTGCTGTGAAGAGAATCATCTCCCCCTCAGCCAGATGCCAGGACAAAGCTTTACACTGATTTTTGGGAGAAAAAAAAATGGAAAGCTGACCTGATCATCACAGTGGTTGCAAGTTTGGGGGGGGGGTGGTTTGTAAGGGATATGATGACCTTTCTGAATGGTTTCTTCATTAGAAATTCAGTGACAAGTGAGAGTAATATCTGATAGAAAGAATAATATGGTTTGATTTCAGTAGCACGTTCTGGCTAGTTGGGAATTTGGGAAGTAGGGCTCAAGGTGAGCAGGAGAAATCATCCTCCTCCTGGCACAAGATCCCTCCATGGGCATTTGGGTGGGATGGGATGTCAGTGTGAGGGGTCATAAGGGTAGAGTCCAAGATAGGTCAGTTGGGCAATATCTGACCTACTAAGTTAAACACTTCTTTCTGGACACAGTGAATAAGAGATTCAGGCAAGAGTGGCTTTTGTCCCTTTTACTTAAAGGCCTTCTTTGCTTTAATTAACTGTCTCTAATATTTAATGCCTTGTTATGTGTCTAGAGAGCATCCTTTTCCGTCTCAGCTGCTGCTTTGCTTGGCTTTCTGTTCCCTGGTAAAGTCAGGACAAATCTTCAGTTTCATACAGTCCTCCACAGGATCTTGATGGACATAAAGAGTCTCCCTGGAATCACACACAAAATATTTTATGAAGAGACTGACTGTGAATTCACAGCTAGCAGCTAAATAGACTCCATACCATTTAAAAACTCAGCGACAATTATTTTATTTTGGTGTTGTTAGAGTTGTTTTACATCCTCTGTTATCTTAGATCAGCTCTTACCATTCAGAAACAGAATACTATTGAATTTCTGAGTCACAAGCTCAGTGGCATTACCAGTGTTTCATCACATTATTGACATGATGGTGAAAGAGATCTGATACACCTGTGTTTAAGTTGCATGACAAATGATGTGAGTTTGCACCTTCATTTTGGAGTATTTTACATGAGAATGACTTTTTTTTTGGGAATTACTTTTATCAAAAGGTTAAAAGAATTCTCAGACTGTAGATGAAGTTATACGATCATTAAAATGTGGTGGCTTTTTTCTTTGAAAATCAGCTCTTGTTTGTGCAAATCAGGGTATGAATACAAAGATTTGGGGAATGTTCTTGTTATTTGTTTGAGTTTTTGATATCTTATGTTAAAGAGATTAAAATACGTTGCAAATGGCTTTTAATGGGGATATTTTATTAAAGTCTTATTCAGTGGGACAAAGCCAGCAGAACTAACACAATAGCTTTCACTGAAAGATACTTGGATGAGTTTTTTTATTTGGCATTTTTCAAAATGCTTTATCATCCCTCCAAACACAGAATAAAAAGACAGTTTTTTCCCTCAACAACTCCAAATTTCAATAATTCCAAAATTCTCAGCAGAACCTGAACCCTCTGTAGCCTCTCAGCCTGCTGACGGGATGGTTGGGTGTTTCAGCAGTACTACAGCTCTGGTCCCGTGTGTGATGCCACAGGAGGTACCTCAGCTTATGAATAATGTCATTAATGCAAAACAGCAATATTGCTTTTAGAAGCAATGTTACAGACACTTTACAAAAGTCCACAATCCACAAGACCACAGCTCAGCTGTCTGCAGCAGCTGCTGTGTCTCACCTTTGCCTCAAACCTGGCCATCCCTTGAAGGCACTCAATGACTGAAATCACCTAATGACTGACCTGGTGGCCCTGTGGTTTGCAGAGAGAAGTCTGAAGGCTTTCCCAGACATGCTGACAGAAATATTTAATAGGTAATGTGAGCAGACTTTAGGAAGAGAGAAAACACAGTAATTCTTATACCAAAGTGAAAACCAGGGTTTGTAGCTTCCAGAGAGTGTCTGCCACCCCTGGGCTCCAGTCTGGCTTACCCAAGTCAGGGGCTCTTTTGTCCCAGGCTGGCACTCAAGCACGTGTGTGGCTGTGGCTCCAAGAAAGTGGCTGCTGCAGGGGCAGACACAGCACAGGCCTGCAGCTGCTGATCACCTGGGAGAAGCACACCATGAACAATGTGAGATAAAGGTCCTGATGGTTGGGGGTCTTCTGCCTTTGACAAGGGGTGCTGCTGGGCATCATCCCGAGGTTGGCTGGATCTTCCTCTTGCCTGGTGAGAGCCACTCAAGGCATTTCCCAAAGGCTGTGTGCTGCTTGCAGCTTGAATGCCAGAGGGTCTTGCTCAGTTCAGCAGGATTCACGCCTTTGGCTTGATTTATCTCAAACCACTCCAGATAATGAAAATTTTATCATGGGGATGGGGTTTCTTCATCACTGCATGCAACAGGCTGCTCTCCTCATGGGGCATCCATCCTCATGGACACACAGCAGAGCCCTGCTGTCCCTGTAGCTGCCTGTCCTCTCTGGGGGACAGAAGCACAATGTATTTTTCACTTATTACCCTTAGTGATTTATAAAACAGAGGGAAATTCGGAAAACACAGCTACTTCCAGTCCATGACTGAGTACACCCCCAGCACAGCAGGGTTTTATTTGTGAATGTGAAATATTGACAATCGTGCATCTGTCCTGGACCAAATGAGCATTTCTCTGCAATTTAGGTAAAGCTGAGGATCATCTCACCTGCTTCAGGCTGATCTTTCCCCACATATCACCTGGCAATGAGCCCCTCTTTCTGCAGGGTGGTGGCACTACTGTCCCCAAGCGGCTGATGG
Organism: Mixornis gularis; assembly: GCA_003546035.1. NCBI lineage: Eukaryota > Metazoa > Chordata > Aves > Passeriformes > Timaliidae > Mixornis > Mixornis gularis. The sequence goes on along the minus strand of QVAJ01000147.1, from coordinate 443,313 downwards.
TGAGCGTTTGGGGTTGGGTTACTGCTCCATCAGCCTGCCTACAGCAGCTGTGAGCTCTGCCCAGGCCTAGAGGAGGTGCTATTTTGGGAGGCACTGTGGCCCGGCCCAGATCGGAAGACATCTATTTTAGGAAGCAAGCAACTTTTGAGTGCTGCATCCTTACATGTGCAATAAATGTGTGCATGAATCACTTACAGGGAAAAAAAAGACCCTTTTGGCAAGTTTATATACTGCGTAATTAAGAACAACAATGCAGTGTTAGCAACAAGAGATCAAAGAGCTGCCAAGTGTAAATGGTAAGGAATGTTTATTCTGAGATTTTCCAAGAATTGTACAATTCAATAATTGTACATTATTTCTTAAGTTCTTTCACAGTGCAGTGTAATAGATATTACATAGTCACTGACCTGGTAGTACATGTAAGAAAAAGATGGGTGGGATTTTTTAATGCATCAGAGAAAGAAAAGTGCCTGTTTTGGTAACCTCAACTGTGAGCAATCCACTGAGCACTCAACATGTTTCTTCCTTCACTTCATGCATAGCAAAGCAATACTCGGTTAGAGCAGGGGCACTACTGTACAAGGATGTAAACTTAATAATTTGGAGCGTATTTTTTTCAGATATTTATAATTTTAGATCACTGAATTCACAGTCTTTGAATCATTGAGTGATTTCATGATCAGCAGGCTCCTAAGAGGAACACTGAGATAACACTTAGATCTTTCCTTACAGAAAGCCCTGGCACCATGAATCCAGCCAGGGTTAGGTGAGGCAAAACATGGAGAAACGCTACTATACCATCCCAGGCCTGGATGCCTATGGGAATTTAGCACATAGTTTGTTTTCTACTAGCAACCTTTCTGTTGAAGAAAGATACCAAGGAAGGAAATAAAAACTAGCCCCAGATTCTGGGATTTTTCTTGAATCCAGTGGATGCTGTTGACAGCATTCTTGGCTTTGTGTTGTGTCCACCAAATTCTATACCTTTTCTTACAAGATTTCTTCATGGCATGACATTAAGCAAGATTCAAATAATACTTCTTAGATTTCTGTGCATAATATTTTACTTCAGTCAAAATCAAGTTGTTGACAAAAAGGGAGTTATAGAAGCAGAAGGTTTGGGTTTTTTCCAAAACCTTGCCTCACATTTACTGACCAAAATGTAGAAGAAAACTCAAGGGCCAGATTTGTGTCCACAGTTTTCTCAAGCAGGCCAGGCTCTGTGCTCCACACTGGGGAGAGCTGAGGCTTGATCAGGGACACTGGTGCAGCTGATTGCCCTGAAAGAAAACCCTCCTGTTTATCAACTGACTTATGTCAAGGAAGTGCTAAAAGGAATTTTCCAGTTGTTGCTCCTAAATGCCAAAACTCACTGAGCTGAATTTATTCATCTACCTGACTATATCTGAGAGCAAAGCCGATCTGTCATCTCTGATCTTGCCTTTGCATATGATCCACACATTAGGACCATGGGTCAGGGAAAGAAAAGCCAAATGAGCAGCATTTTTCTGAACCAGTTTCCCTGCCGAGAGAGTTGTGTAAGAATGATGCCTTAGGCAGGCTACCTACTTTGGGTGAGCAGCTGAAAATTGCATTTGGGGTCCCTCACCTTTGTTCTGCATTTGTTTCTTCACTGCCTCGTGCTGAGATGGAGACCCAGGGGCTGGTGCCCTCTTTAAAATGCAGCTGATTTCTGACAAGCCCATAATGGAGCTGTCAGCTTCCTCCTGTGACCAAACTAAGTGGTTTCTCACCAGAGAAGTTTATATAATCCTTATATGTCTTCAGCTGGTGATGAATCAATGATAGGTGTTTGGGAAATGTTTGGGGAAAAAAAAGAAATTGAAGGCCAGCTTCAGTAGTGACATAAAGCTCAAACTTAGTCTTCTAAAATTGTGCATCAAGAAAAAAACTTGAAGAGTGTTTGCAAAGAAAGCACAAGGTATTGCTAAGATCAGTAGCAATGTGCTTTATTATTAATCCATCAAGGTGTTCTTCCTGGATAAAAACACTGCAAGGCAATGCAATACTCATCTCTAGGTAAGGTGTTCAGAATCCAAAGACAAAATTCTCTCTTAAATTGGTTGCAAAATTCTTTGACTTTAATGGGAGCAGGTGAGGCTTGCTGTATTTTCCTTTTAAATGGTACAATGGTTACTTTATGGCAACAACAAAATGAGTCACTTGTCTCAGTCCATCAATCAAGTTCCTAATGGACACGTGTCCAAGTATTAAAAAAAAAAAAAATTCCAATTAGCATTAATTGGCATCCTTGCCTGCAGTTTTTGTGGAGAATTCAGTAATAGGCATGGGAGCAGAACTCCCTCCATTTCACCCCAAGAAAGGTCTTCCCAGCACACCAAAAGGCTCTTGGTGTTGGCACCAGGAAGCTTCATTACCATTAAGGGGCCATGTGCAGGACCTTGTCTCTTTGGGCTGGCACTGGAGTGCCACGAGAATGAAAAACTCCTTGTACTGCTGGCTGTTCACAGGCTGGTGTTTCCAGGTGACCCTGGAGAGCTGGGGACATCTGGGGACACTGCTGGAGGCAGCTGTCTGGGGCATGGCAAGCTGCCCTAGGACAACCTATGGCAGGACAAAGTGTTTCTTCCCTGAAATAGGGAGGTGAACTGCAGAACAAGAATTAGCTGGTCTGGAGATCTTCTCTAGCTTCCAGCCCTTCACCAAGTATTGTCCCACAGGAGTCAAAAAGACTGTATTATTGCCAATAGTCACACAATGCTTATTTAACGTGTTTGATTGGCTGTTTGCTTCCTTTCAAAGGTGGATATCCTCTTGACAGCAAGGAGTTTCAGACCATGGTTTGCACACCATGCAGTGTTAAAGACACTGACTTAGCAGGAGAGCAGGCTTAATGCGTCTTCATCTGGGAAAAAGACTGTAGAGCAGCAATCAGCCCATGCCCACTGCTGAAAAGCCATTTTCTTGATCGCCACAGGGACTGAGGGATGCCCCTGAGTAACTTCTGAAAGTCAAGAGACATGGTGCCTTTCCATCATTTGGATGGGTTTAGATTTAAAAAAAAAAAAAGTAGTAGAACAGAGAAAACAGCTATGGATAATTTTCCATAGAGCCAAACACCATTGCTTTTAGATACTTTCCAGGCCTGATTTAAGGCCAGGTTGGATGGGGCTCTGAGCAACCTGCTGTCATAGAAGATGTCCGTGTCCACAACAGGGGCTTGGAACAAGATGATCTTTAAAGTCCCTTCCAGCCCAAACCACTCTATGATTCATTAACCACTTAACTTTAAGCATATGATTAAGTGAAGCGATGGGTGAGACCTAGAAGCAGACCCTCACACCACACCTGCTGTGCCCCCTTTGCTTTCTGGCTGCCAATCCACTCTGAACCCCCCCATATACTGAAGTCAGCAATGACACAGTGATGGAAGATGAAAGAAGTGATTTTCCTTCCTGGCTTGGTTGCCTCCTGGTAACAGCCATGGCCTTTGCTTTTCTCTTTTATTGGGCGTTTTTTGTTTGATTGGTTTTTCAGTTTATTTTCCTTTTTTTTAACTCTCAGGTGTTATACATTTGGAGGGGTTTGGTTTGGTTTTTGTTGGGGTTTTTATGTGTGTTTTTACCTTCCAATCCTCTTGTTCAGTCAGCTGTCACTGGCTCATGTCTGTCAGTGGCACTGCTGCTGCAGACCAGCCACACAAACTAAACCGACACACATGTGGCAGGATCGGACTGTCCAGGCAGGTTATTGGGTTGGACTCATTCCTCCAGGACTCCTTCCTGATGGGGTAAAGATCAAAGAGAGGCAGAAGCTGAAAGTTTATTCAGTTTTCTCCATCTTGGTACTTGCATTTTCTTGTCTTACAAGAAACAGAAATCTGGTTTCAGTAGCAACATAAGGTCTCAGGCAGAGTTTTCTTCTTCCTGCCCATAAATGGGAGTTAATGTTGATTTAACAGGACAGCAGCAGTCTGTCAAACTGGACCAAAGAGGATAAGATTAACATAAATGTCACTTAAATTTTAAGTGAATTTTTTCCTGGTTTTTATTTGTACTTCCTGAAAAAGACCATCTTACACTGTCTTATTTGTAACAGTGAGATTTATACAGTTTCATCTTTCCTCCTTCTCCAAGCAAACAATAATTTTGAAGTGCCAGTTAAATACAGTTGTTGTAATGTGTTTGTAAGTACCTTGTTGTACACTGATACATTTATAGCTATACCATAACTACTACCCAGATACACAAATTAACACAATGTAGGTGAAAGGCATTTATAATTAATTTAGTAAATTATAGAGTTAATTTCTCCACACATATTCTGCCTAATAATTTACATTAACGATTCCAAAAATAAATTACTACATTAAAATAATTTAGAAACAACCATAATTCACCTTTGATTCACAGTCACAGAAGAAAACTAAGTGGGAATTCAAGCAGAGTTGTGGCTTTCCTGTCCCCTGGGTTGCAGCTGGGATATGTTGGTGTTTCTGACAGGTTTTTTCCGAAGCAATGGTTGGTAACAGCAGTACAATATCTCGACATCCTCTACTGATTTGCTTCTTGTTTTCAGGAAGCCTCTGCCCCATGGCTCTATAAAAGAAGCAGGAAAATCCATTTGGTCCTTGGGACTATTGTGTCCCATCACCAGACTGAACTTTGAGCGAGGCATTCATCTATCTGTGGAATATGATCTTTGTAACAAAACACACATTAATTCTTTTTGTCTGAGGCCAAGAGTAGTGTCTCTCATAATCAGTGTTGTCTATGGGCATACTGATTCACTAATTCTTATCTCTTGTTGAAGTACTTACAGTGGTAAAAGTGAGATTAAATTTGGGGTCAGAAAATATTCCATTAATGCAGCTGCAATCAATGTCATGGCAATGCCAATAACAAGAAACATACAAAGCACATTGTGCTTTTATACGATAAGTACTTAACAAGTGTTTATTTAAAATAGAATTTCAGAGACAGAAATATGAATTTAAAAGCACAAGTTGCATCTAACTGGATCTAGTTCAAAAACTATTCGTAGTATTCCTTCTTATGAGGATTTAAAAATCTCTGAAAAATGAAGTTGACCTAAATTAAAATATATGTGTTATTTTTTTAACAGTCTACGCTGAAGAAAATATTTTTTCCAGTAGTTTAGAGTAATGTAATTATTTACCTTTTCTATTTAAAATTAAAAGCTAATATTAACTGGAATATGAAAATAAAAATTCATTCATAAGAAAACCCCAAACTTTTTTCTATCATGTGCAAAGATAACTGGAAATTCCCCTGCATTAAAAAAAATATTCTGTTGAATTCATGTTTTTGACTAATTAAATTTTTCATTAAGTAACTTGGACAGCTTTTGGCTAAACATTAATCAGATTAAGACATGCTAAAAACTAAAGTTCTTGATTTATGGGACAGAGCCTAACTAAGATATGTTCAGATGTACTTTGAATTCTGAATTACTGGATGAATTCTTTGTGTCTGTGCCCTGCAGTAAAGAGGCTTACAGTAGCAGCCCTTCTGTCTTTGAAATTTATTGACCACATCACTTCATATTAAACCGTTTGTTACTTTCTATGCTGAATTGCAATAGATAGAAGACTCCAGCTCCAAATCAAATACTTGAAAAATACCTGAAAGTGCTCAGAAGGATTTTATTTATTCACAGAGGGAGCACTGAACAATCAGCATTTCTAAGAAACTTCATAGAATTGATGAAAGAAGGTAAATGCATTGGAACAAATCCAATACTGCAGATTTCCAGAGGCTTACCCGTAAGGATGGAACGCCCGGGGGTGACTTGGCTTCCCAGCACACGGTGGGTGCACTGGTGTGCTGGGCTTACACACATCAAAATCCGTGTGTCTTAAGTAAATTTTCACTCTACTCCTGCAGTGTCACTTTACTGTTTTTCCTTGGCTTCCTCTCAGGTTTTATCTGTGCTACTCTTTCCCAAAACTTCTCATTTTTCGATCATTTCAAGGCTCGTGTCCTGTGCTAGTTGAGGCGCACACCCGCATTTACTGAGATTTTAAATGCTGCAGTAACTGTATCTGGGTAGAAAAGAGAAGAAACACATAATGTTCAGCAACAGAAGAGGAGACAGCATTTACCTTCCTCAGTTTTCTCACCATCTGTAGATTTGTCAGTTTTGGGGCATATATTATGCCCACATGAATATTTTTTCCACATTCTGGAGTTTAAACAGATCTAAACAGTTTTACATTCATCTCAGCTAGTTCAACAGTCACAAATAATCTCTTCCACAAAGCAGATCCTCTTTTTCCATTATCTTTCCTGAAATTCTCTTTCCTCTTCGGCTCAGCATTTAGTGATTCCTTTTCTTGGCATTTCTGACCAATTTCTGACAAACTTGCCTTTTGCTAGTGAGGAACACCACGATCCCCGGATGCTCCTCCTTGTGTGAGTGTTTCGCAGTCTTCTGCTGCTCCTGCACACAGACGCCTGCAGTACCGGTCTGCCAGCATCTGCTGGATCTCAGTTATGCAGGGATGTTATGACTACTCATAATAAAACAAATTCAGGAATTCACTGAATCAGAATTCACAAATCAGACATTGATTATTTAAATTGCAGTGTCATCTTTTTTCCAGTTTAAAAGTTCTGATGTTGTACCTGATGATCCTAGAGATCCCTTTTAATCTGGTGTTCTATAACTTCTTTTTCTGCAACTAATTGTCGTTGTGTCAAAATCCCTCAAAGCAAATTCTTCCCTTTGTCCTTCCTGAAGCATGGGAAAGTCTTCTCTAGGACTTTCTAATATCCCATGTCAGACATGATGTGCTACCATGATGATAGGGGAGGGTATATATAATATTCCTTCCTCAGCTAGCTTCCTCTTGTAGTCCTAACAAAACAGGGTAGAATCCCACTTTCTCCAGTGTGTCTCTTGAGGTTTTTCTTTCATTTACAGCCTAAGAACCATAAGAGTGTTTTCTAACTGGAAATCAGGAAATGGAGTGGGGCATATTGTTAGGAAATTCTGCTCGTAAAGTGCTGTAGAATTGCAAAGTATGCCTGACACCACACAGTGCCAGGCATAGAAATAAAATTTTCACTGACTTCCTCTGCTGTTAACTAGACCAAAACTTCTCCAGTGGAAACACGCACATAATTAATGAAAAATATTGTTTGTGTTTGATTTGTTGTATAGCCATGCTCATGCTCTTTCCTTTCTCAGAGATGTCAGAGGTGACAGATGCAAACAAACTGACAGCCACTCTGCAACTCTCTGCTGGCTTCACCCTCTCGAATTCGGGCAGTACAGAGGTAAAGGTAACAAACACATGGGCAACCATGTTATGGGTCACAAGGCAGTAAAAAATACAAGGTAGTCTTCTCTGTTGCTGTAATTTCAGTCTGAGAGAGGAACTAGAGGCTGATAGCAAACTGTAGCCAGATTTTCTGCAAAGCAACGCTGGCTATATTATTTATATATAATATAAATCCTATTCAAATGCATGAGAGAGGTATTATCCCCTTTCACCAGGAAGCAGGGAATGAAAAGCAGTGTGTTTTGTATCTGAACATAGGGTGCTGAAATCTGTGTTCAGAGTTGGATTTTACTGTTTAAAGATTTCTGAAAAGGAGGCAGTAGGAATCAGAGGAATTAGAAAAGAATCTGAAAAGAATAATTAAAAAAAAAACCACAAAACAAAACAAACAAAAAAACCCCAACAAAAAAAAACACCAACCAAAAACCAGCAGAGAATTAAGCCAGACAACCCCGAATTTCAAAGAAAACAGGTTTTAACCACCATGGTTACAGGGGAATGCCCTACCAAAGTCAGCCATGTGAGGTCCCTTTTTTACATCCTGGTGGAAAACAGCCTGCTTTTCTTCAGGAGGCAATTCTGCCCCATAGAAATGGTGTCTCAGCCCAGCACAAGCTAATAATTTCAGCAGGACAGAAAGCAAACAAGTGCATTTGCAGAGGTATGTTAGACCAAGCAGAGACCCTGGCCCAACCCTCCTTGTATTTCAGCATTTAAAAGCTAATAGAAACCACTACCCACCTCCAACTGGAAAAAAAAATAAATCACAGTTATCCTTGGCTGTTGGTCACTGTTGGCAAATGGATTTAGATTTCCCTGTACAGAAATTCCAGTCTCTACTGGTTTCATCCAAGAGTTTTCCTGTTCTGGCAGAATAACATCTATCTTACTTTGAATGAGTTTTTGCCACTTAGATCAATAGAGAATAGTCTTTGGATCTTAAGGCAGGGAAAGGAAAAAAAAAAAGAAAAAGAAAAAAGAAAAAAGAAAAATAAACAGTTCTTTTTATTCATGGCAACCAAGGAGCAAAGTTGCTCTTGTAAAACGAAGGACCAGAGACTGTAATAACTGTGTATTTTTCAAGAGCATTTGGCAGGTTAGCTGGTGCTGAATAGTGATGACAAAATGTTCAACAAACCAAAAATATTCCATCTGTTCACTAAAAAAATGGGATTCTGTGAAGCAAGACAAATAACAGGAAATCCAGAATTCTATCCCTCCTCAAGACATTTCGACACTAACATCCCAACCCACTCACTTAACTAGTATTAAAAAGCATTAAACCCGGTCTTTGAAACCAATTACATCCAGCCCAAGCCTCAGCAGAGAGGGGAGGGCAGGACATCACAGAGCCATAGAATGGTTTTTGAAGGAGCCCTTAAAGCCCGCTGAGTTCCACCCCCGCACAGAAGGGCTGCTCCCAGAGGACGTGGCTAAAAGCACGGCTGGCTCTCCTCCTCCGCCAGCCCCGGGTCCCCGTGGGGATTCCAGCGCTGTAGGCAGCACTGCTGCAGGGCATCTGCAGTCCCGGGAGGCAAGAGGAGCTTCACTTGTGAAGAAACTCAAGCTGTTTGAGGCGAGCTGGCTGTGCGGGCTCTGCCGAGCTTTCCTTCCAGCGCTGCCTCCCCAGCTCCCCGTGCCTGCTCAGACGGGAGCTCTGCAGAGGGGCAGTGTACTACAGCAGAGGAAATGGGCTGTTTACTCAACAATACCATTTCATGGCTGGTTTTGACAGCAACACTTGCAAAAGCCGTGAAAAATTCTCTCCAGGGAATCAATCTGGGACTTCCTTGAGGAAAAGTTGGGTAAAACAGACCTTTCTGAGATGCCTGTCACCTCCAGCCCTGCGCGCTCCTGACATGTCAAAGCTGGGGACAAGTGTTAGCGGTCTTTGTGGCACAAATGCCCAGACTTGGGGCTGTTTGTGCTGCTGGATTATTTTACCAGGCAAGTGTTTCATGAGCCTAATTTTGGGTGAATTCAGTGACTTTCTTTGGAGTACATTGCCTTTGGAGCGCAATGTGTGCCCCCGTGGAAAAGGGACAAGGACTCCAATCACTGTTTCTGTTCCCCCCATCTTTTTTTTCAATTTTCTTTTTTTTAACTCCCTCAGGTAGGCCTTACTCCTCATGTTTTCTCATCTTTCAAGCCCTTCAGCTGCTCCTGGGGCAGGCACACAAACATTCTTCTGCTTTATCCTTTCTCTGCCTCTCCCTGTATGGGTATTTGGACAAGCATTTAGGCTATTTCAAAGTAAAGCTGATGAGGATTATCTTTTCTAAGCAGTGCAGGAGAGCACTGCTTCATATCATTACATCTGCATATTCATTATAAATACATATAAAATTTGTATTGTTTGATTAGGATTCCTGTAAATCTAACTAGAAAATGATTTTATAGAAGCAGAACAACAGGAAACACTCTTCTCTGCTTTGATTTCACATCCTTCCCTGGTAGTGAAGCATGCACATGCAAATACACATCATGATGTCCTTCCAAAATCTCCCTTGCCTCTAGCCCTGATCCCGTCTCAGTCTGCTTCTCAGCAAAGACAGTTCCAATTTATACCCGTTTCCAACCATTTCAAACTGACACTTTTAATTCATTTCACTGTAGTTACCAAGAGCTTAGCACAGAGAAAAGAAAAAAAGGAAGAAAAGGAATGGATGCTGCAGTCTCTAAATTATCTGTCTCCTGTGACTGCTTTGAGCTGTGTAACTCCACTGTGGCACTTCTTGTATTTCTAGGTAAATTGATTTCCTTTCTCCCACAGAAGGGAAAAAAAGTCTGAAGGTTCATTTTTCTGCAGTATTTGAGAATTCATTTGATTGTAGTAACCGCCTTTCAGTCCATTTACAGTGACAGCAAAGAGGACCGAGCCAAGGAAGGCAGAGCCACAGTGGTTTCTGGTGCCCAGGCTTGATGGTGGTGGAATCAGCTCTCTCCTGACACTGCATACTGCACAGCAGCACACAGAAAAGTTGATGGCTCATTGAAAAAGCCAGGTTCAGACATAAAGGCTTTGAAAAATGTATGGAGATGTTAAAATTGAGTGACTTATGGTCATGATTTTAAGGATTAGATTGTAATTGTAACAATTGATCTCATCCCTCTGGTAGGTGCTATTTTTCCTCAGGGAGGGACACCAAACCTCTCCTGAGTTATTTCCGCCCAGCTTTGGGACCATGGAAACTCATGCCTAAGTGGGACATCACTCTCCCAGGTGCTGCATCATCCCTCAGCAGGATGTGATGATGTCAGACTTCATATCCTGTTATCCAGAGCTCTCCAGGTAGCAAGAACTGGTTCAAAGTCACAACGGGGTTGCTTTTTCTTTATCATTTTCTTGTTTCATTTTGGACTCAGAAAAGAGTGTCAAAAAAGGAAATTGTGACGGAAAACTCAGCCTCTCTCTGAATAGAAATTAAACTGAAGTTTATGTGAAACCATTAAAGACAATTCTATGATGTTGCCAATTATTTGTTCACGTTGTGAATCACTCAGAAAAATACGCTGAAATGCTGCGTGCAGAATTTTAGCTAAAATAAATGCGTTTCTCTCAATGAAGCCATGCTACTTTTTTCCTTGACAAAACATAATGTATTTTTAAGAAGAGATTATTGTTTAAGCAGGGTACTTTTCCCTAACGTCTGCATAGAGGTGTCTCTTTTGGGATAAGATCTTGTTTATAAATGGGGCAGGCATTCTTAGCAGTCAGGAACAAAGAAAAGCGTTTTTATTAGCAGCAGGAACCACATGAACAGCTTTGACCTCAATTTAGGATTTAGCTTATCATTTCACACAGAGGCTTGCATCAAGAATTTGACACTGGTGCCCTTTTCTAATTTGTAAAGCAAACTAAAGGGAAAATAATGGAGTACGGATAAGTGCTGTTCATGAACCACTGAGCAGGCTCTATTCCATTCTGTCCGAATTACTCCACAATCAGTCAGAAATCTCACGACAGACTAGGTTGTCTTTTTGTTGTTTTTATTCCTCTAGGAAAAAAAAAAAAAAAAAAAAAAAAAAAAAAAAAAAAAAAAAGGCAAATTAAACGGCCAGGCCTGTCTGTCCCTATCGTGCTGGCGATGAGGAGTATTGTGAAATTGGCATTCCTTGTACTCATTGCTGCATCTGTGGAGGGAAGAGCTGCTGGGGCACAGGGAGAATATTCTCCTGCAAATATTGGAGCCGTGGTCGTGTGATCTCAGAGCAACCTAAGGTTAGGTCTTAAGTGTGGTAAAGCCCTGACAGCTTTGCTCCAATTGGCTCCATGACATTCCCTGCTCGGCCGTGATCCTAATGGCTTGAGACTGGCTGATTCTTCTAACCCCAGCAATTAGTTTTCATTTTCTAGAACTCAGCTCACTTGAAGTGTTATTTTTTGCATGCAGAGGGCGCGTTGGAGCTGGGGCTTAACCAGCCCGTTGTGTGAATTGTCTCTCAGGCAAAGCCACAATGCCCGATGCCTCCCGTGCTGACTCAGCCGGGCTTTTTGTCCCTGACGGCAACACAAAAAGGCTTCACAAATTTCATTAGGTTTTCCTGATCGAAAGAGCTGTGTAATAACCAAATTGTACAAATTATCTTAGCAGATATGTGATTGACATCTCAGTATCGACATCTCAGCCAAAAAGAATTTTAGTCTTTCCCTTCTCTTTATCTGAAACACGGCATAAGGCAAGCTCTAACTGTGTTATCTGTGATTCCCCCCACCCAGAGATGATACCACCCATGTACACACCAAGATCCCATTCCTGTGTGCCAAAGCAGCATCACAATTTAAAATTTCTTTCCAGCCACATTTACATGGCCAGCCCTTCCCCAGTCTTGTACTCTCCTGGCACTGGCAGCTGAAATAAGGATGATTTTTCTAAACACAGACATACATCTGCATTGCTCAAAGTAATATATAGATACATAAAATATGGGAACTGCTGAGTGGCTTTTCCTCACACTACTGAGAAGCACGTATTTCCTCCATATATTTCATTACACCAGGCATATGGCCCCAATCCAGTGAGTTATAGAAAGTTTTGCTATGTGTGATTTTATGGAGAACAGCAGGAATGAGGACTCCTCAGGAGCTTTGCTTTCAGTCTGTGTTTCCCTGGTAGGAGGGAAGAGCAAAGGGTACACAACATATCTCTTTGAATCAATTTGTGCATGTATGAAAAACACATGAAAACACACAAACCACCATCTGTTGACATTGTTTTTGTATCATCCCTGGGAAGAGGAAGCAGAGAGGTTTAGGCTGTGACTGCTATTAGGGAAAGCTGGATATAGGACAGAAGGAGAAAGTAAAGACGAAGAAAAAAAGCCAAAGCAGGGTAGGGCACAGACTTAGAGGAGAGAGAAATATAAATGAGCTAATAAGGAGAAAATTTAATTTATCACTGTTTCCTGGCTGTGTCTGCCTCTCTGGACGGTGTCCTATCCTGTGCTACTTGGTGCTCAACACCCTTGTAGATCTTAAGCTTCCCTGTCCTGCTGCCCTGGAAAGGATCTGGAAACATGAGTGCAACATGCTGTTCCTCGTCATCCTCCTGCCTCCAAGCATCAGGGTGCACCTTCCCCTTCACCTGTGAAGGTCAGCACTCTCTGGGCACAAGCATGGTTTCACTGTTGATTTTTCAAGACAGTTATCCTCTCTTGGTTCTACTTGTGATACATAACATTCTGGAAACTATGTTGTCTGTGAAAACTCATCATAAACACCACTTTTGAAGAGTACTTTGGAGCACAGGGACAATGAGGTTGCATTGCCCACAGACCTGACCAAACTGGGATGGTGCCACTGGCAACAGTTTAAAGCATCTTTTAAAGGCAAAGCAACCAACTCTAAATTAAGTTACATAGTGTTAAAACCAGCCTTGTCCTTGGCTGAATATTAGTGTCAGGAAGGTCTGCTCTGGGAATTATTCACAAGCAAGAGATCAGTGTGACAGGAGAATAAGGAATCGTTTGCAGGGAATCCTTAGCTCCCAGGCAGCAGCCACGAGTGCAGAAACAAAAGATATGGTCAGAGAGTGATCAAAACCTGGCAAATTCAAAAAGCCTTTTCCTAATTTAGTAGGCAAACAGCACACATGCAGATACATAAAACAAAAATGGTTTTCTCAGGTACAGCATGCCAGATCCATGTCCTGAGTGTGGCTGAAGAATACTGTGCAATGGGAATCAGGGACGATAGGGAAAAGCTGAGTCCTTGGCCAGGCAGGTAGATCCCACAATGGTATCTGCACAGTGTAGTGCTGCAGGGCTGTGACAAGGGGTCGTGGCTGCAGTGATACTTTGCCTGCACGTCTCCCATCCCCAGCAGTAGCTGAAACACCATTTGTGTTTCCAGGCCCTTTCACAGCCCTTCTCCAAGGTTATCTTAAACACACTCAGCAAAGATAACTCATCCTGCAGTTAGAAGAGGGAGAGGATCAGAAAGTGCTCCCAGCCATTTTGGTGTGTCCGTGAAATGACCCCCTTGATCTGATTGCTCTTGACTCATCGCTTTCCTGCCATCGTCCCTGTCGGCAAGCGCTGGGAGACGGGACTGAGTCTCACTGCAGAAAAACAGCAAAAACCATGGCTCAGCAACTTTGGTCTGGAATGGTAAAATCAAGGGATAATTTAATTCATTGCAAGCAATGCAAATCTGTGGTTAGCAAATTGCCCCTTCCTGAAGTCAGAAAATTCCTTGTGCCTGTGCTTTCTCCTTCACCTGCCAGTAGTGCTGATGGAGAGGTGATAGTTGTGATAGTTCTTTCCCAATGACTCTCCAGATTTAATCTCCCTTCTGCAGCAGGCAGGAGTTAATTTTACAATTAGGCAAATTAAAACAAGAGAGATGGATTTCTAATTTCTGAGTTGGGAATGGAGGAATGGAGAACCAGATGTGTGTCAGCTCCATGTCTGCAGCCTATGGCCAGGACTGGGAAATTTGGAGAGTAGAGAATCATATGTTCAAGCTCACCTGGGGCATGATCTCGAGGGGATACGTCTTGTGGGCTGTAGAATGAGGGATTTCCAGAGGATAGCTGGGGTACCACTGCCTGGAGGATCTGAAATTTTGTTTTCTATCCATGGGAAGACTTACTTCCAACACAGAGACCTAAATATAAAGCCCAGACATAGCATGAATATGCTTCATTGCCCCTAGATTTGAGTGTTTTTAATAATTTTTAACAGGAAAACAAAACAAAACAAAAATTATCTCATTTTTATTTTTGTAAATGCACAATGTTTTGATTTGTATTGCTTTGAGGTGATGATAAATAACCAAATGTTCCCAAAAGAACATCTGTTGGGAAAAATGGAGTAATATGGCAAAATGGAGGTTATAAGCAATTTTCTTTTTCAAATAGGTAAATATCTTCCTCACTTTTTTCTATGCAATCCCATTGTTGAATTTCTGGTGCAGTTGCAAATAACAGTTGTTCTCTAAATCCTTATTCCTGTTGTAAACAAAAAATTCTAACAAAATGTTTGCTGAGACAATTCAGGACCATGTGAGTCTAGGAGTGATTCTACATAGAGGGCACTTCTCATTCCACTCTGACCTTGATAGGCTGCAGAAATACCTGAGTAGCATCTTTTCTGGCTCAGCACATTTTTTAAAAAAAATCAGCTGTGCTTTCTTTTAAAAATCTGCATTAGCTTTAAAAACCCTACTGGATGGCCTACTTTCCTGTGGAATTATAAAAAAAAAAAACCAACAAAATTGAGCCTTGGGCAGAATGACCTTATTCTTTGCATTCTTATTCCCTGCAGCTCTTCCTTATCCTTTTTACTGCTGGGATGTGTTGGATTGCGCTGTGTATCCGTCAGTGGACAAAGTAAGGCACTGAGTGTGAAAGCAGCAGCCGTGTGAGACACTGAACCTTTCCAAGACATAAGCTCCCATCAGTGGGCACATGGTCTGTGTCACCCATCACACTTCTTCTGTTTGACCTCTCACCAACCTGAGCAGGAGCAGGAACGTGTGCCCTGGCAGCTGGACAACCTGCTGGGGCGTGCAGGTTCTGTCCAGCTCTTCTCCTGCCCAGGTGACTACTTTAAATCATTAGTCAAATACATCAAGGGTGGCCATCAGTATCATCAGGTATAAAATAAATTATGGAGGTGGGTACATGTTAGGGATGGGAAAGGTGAGAAGATAGAACCTGCCTCCCACCATCTCTGACTGCTAGAGGGGACCATCCAGTCGACATTGCCCCCTCTCCAATGTACTGAGGGCTTTTGTCTGAGGGCGACAACTCTGGTGGAAAAAAGATGGGCCATGCAGCTACAGAGTTTTTGTGAGGTGCCTGGCTTTCACTCCCTCCTGTTGGAGCTGCTTCACTTTGTACAGGCAATTAAATATTCATTGGACCAGGGAGAGAAGAGCAGGAGATTGAGTCTATTGCCCAGTTGTTCGGGTGCTCACCTGGGATGCGAGAGATGCAGGGTCAAGTCCTTGCTCCAAAGATGATTTAATTATTCATACAAAGTGAAGCAGCTCCAACAAGAAGGATGCACATACCAGCAAGACTGATGGCCCTCTCCTGCGCTGCACAAAACCTTTTCCCTTTTAACTGCGAGGTGGCTTGATGCATGTTTTCTCCTTGCCAAGAAAATGTTTCCTGTGTTCATTGTAATTTGCTAATTTATTGACCCTGCTCCCCAAAGCAGGGCTGGCTTGGGCACCGTGCACCACGGCAGGATTCACAGTTGAGGCTCTGGCCAAGGGAGGCACAGCCCTTTGCCCACCTGACTCATTTGCCATCAGGATGAAGAATTAGCCTTTTTTTGCTGTGCCTCACTCCCTGGAACCTCGGCTATCTTCCCCATCTGTGCAGAGGAAGAAAGTCCAGCAGCTGCAGTGGGGCCAGGCACCGAGAGGGAGCAGGGAACATGAATTTCTGCAGGGTTTTCCAGGGCTCACAGGAGCTGCTGTGAGGAGGGGGCAGTGAAAATAAGGAACTTCCCCTACAAGAAGGAAACATGCAAATTTCTCCCATCCTGTTTGTTTCTCCTGAAGTGTTTCAATCTGGACATTTTACACCTCCTAGGTCAGTGCCACTACAGTTATTTTTTCTCCCAGCTGACACCATTATCTAAAATTCATTGAGATGGAAAACTAAGGTTTTCCCCTGCAAAGGCAAGTGGGAATGGCCTGTGTTGTGTTATCCTCAACACACAAACAATCTCAATTTCAGTAGCATCTCACAGATTTTAAAAGTGTCAGGATTAAGGCAGAGATTAAATAGCTTAGTCTGCTTTATGGGAAGGATCTTTATTTAAGCACCTGGCCACTAACACAGCTAGATTTCCATGGGACCTTTAAATTGAGTATGCCACCCTCAGCACACTGGGTTGTGTCTGTTGGGTTCTGCAGTGAACACCATTAGGTAAAAACACAAAATACCAGTGCAGTGTTTAAATTTGTACATTGTTGTTGTTACACATTTCTGTTGTTGTAACAGAAATGTGAAGTTATCCAACTCCTCATTTCACACATTTAGGTTGTTCTGCTGCTGTCTGTTTGTTCAGTATTCACAAAGGAAAAGTTACTGAGCACAATAAAACACAATTCTGTACAATTAGCATTTTTTTTAATCAAAGCCAAACAAAACAAGACTTAAAAAATAGCTATTATAAAATATTTTGTGCTTATACTTGCTATCAAAATCTGGTTCTGTTGATTTTGACTAATGGCTTACACACTCAACAGAGATGGCATTGTTTACTTTCTTACCCAAGTTTACATTCATTATTACTGCTAAGTTCTGTGTTAGCACACGCTGTTTTAAATTAAATGAATATCCAAATACTGGTTTGATGTTGCTAATGGCACCATATGTACTGCGTTTTCTTGCATGCTATTTAAAGAAAAACTCTTAATTGTACAACCATCGCCCGAGGATATTTTTGTGGTAAGCAATTAAGATTCATTTTCCTGTTCATGTAGAAAATCACTTCATGAAAACACTGGAATATAATAACTTTTGCCCAATTTATGCATTCTTGCTTTGATAATTTGTATTAAGAGAAGAGAGGACTATTGTTTAAAGTCTGAGAATCTCAATAAGCTTTTAATTGTTATTTCTAACCGAACTGTTCCTTCCCTCTCCATAAAATAAGCAATGTAACAAAACTTAAATATTTACTTCTAAACTTAACCAGTCAGCCTGTTTGTCCTCTGGTTTCACTGCTGAGAAGTCCACAAAAGGTGCAAAACAGGCAATAGAAACCCAAAAGTTGGCCAAAGGTTTTAAGATGAGGAAAAAAATGAACAATCCATTAAGTCTATCCAATATTCAGGAAAAACTGGAGGCAAGGACCTGTGCTGTTAGCAGGGAGGTGAGAAGCGGGCTGCCCTGGCAGTGTCACATCTGTGCCATCAGCACAGACACCCACACCCAGCCCTCGTTTGGTGGGGGTCAGCATCCCAGCTGCTGCTGGAAGCTGTGGGGCTGGTGGGAGGCAGAAAAGGTCCTTGTTCCTTGCCAGGGTTGGGCTCATCCCCGCGGCTGCAAGGGCAGGGGAGGAAGAGGCTGGGAGCAACTCCGTCAGTCCCATACTTCAACATTGTTTCGGAGTGATTTGTTCTTCATGACAGGGTCAAGCTGCTGTGAAAAGGTTAAACAAACGGGCTTTGTAAGCTCCTTTTAGGGGAAAGCTGGTCAGAAGGCCCCTTTAATCAGCGATCCCCTTTAGCCCTGGGAAAAGGCACCAGCCAGACTCACTCACACGGCTGCGGGGAGCCGCGGTGAGGATGGGATGGAGGCTTCCTGCCCTCCTGCAGCCGCCTTTGTTGGAGAAATTGAAATCCTGCAAGGGAAGGTGTTTGACTGGAAGTGCTGTTGTGCCTCCCCCTGTGCTGAGGTGCTGCCGCAGAGGAGGAGGAGGAGGAGAAGAAGGAGGTGGAGGTGGAGGAGGAGGACATTCCTCTGGGGCCAGTGTCTAGCCCAGCATCCCTAATGCTGTCTGCACCCATCCTGTCAGGAGGGTAATGAGGGGAAAGTTCCCAGACTAAAATTAAAAGCACCTCAGTCTTCAGAGGAGGCTTGTAATAGCAGCCTTCACCTTCCCTCTGCTGTGGCTGCAGGTCTGGCACTCTGCTGGGAAAGGATCCCTCGTGGGTTAATCCCTGCAGACAGGCACGTTTTAGTTCAGCTTCTCCTGACTTTTTTGAGGTGGATACTCGGTGCAGTACACAGCTGAACTGCAGCTTCTTGGAGACGCCCTAGGGCAGGGATGGTTCCTCCTGACGCTTTATTCATTGGGCAGATAAATAATAGTACTGGCTCTGCTACCCTCCCACGGAGAGCTGCAGCAGCCAAGGGTGGCTTCATTTCTGCTGTTGTGAGTGGTGGAGGCAGGAGGAGATGGCACTGAGGCTCCTTGGCCAGATGTGTTTAGGGAAAGGGTGGGAAGATGCATGGCAAGGGCTGAGCAGGGCGGCAAGGGTCCTGTGACACTGCTCTCTCTGTGCTCAGGGCTGTCCTGCCCTTCACAACTGAGTCATTTGTTAACTTGGGCCCTCATCTCCTTCTTGCTTATCCCCATTAAGCATCCTCCATCCCCAAGGCTTAGCTGTGAAGTGCCCAAAATCCACACACAGACATGGGCTGTGACTGTTGGAGCAACATTTGCAGGAAAGCCCAGGGGCTGTTATGAGCAAACCCTGCCACGCTCCTGTGCCAATTCCAGCCATGACCATGACAGGTCCATGTCTCTGCCTGCTGCCTCTCATACTTAGATCCTTACATCCCTCAACTTCTTCTCTTCAGCTACTTTCTACTCACCACAAGATAAAGTAGGAGTGATTTTCCACAATGACTCCAAGCCTTAGGAGTGATTTTCCACAATGACTCCAAGCCTATCTGATTCCTGCACTTCAAAGTGCCACTGTTTTGTCCTTCTCTCCTTATTACATCCACTGTCCTAATTATCTTTTTCTCTCTCTGCCTCACCATCCACCCTTTCCACCTTCTGCTTTGTGTATGTTCTCCCCTTTACACTGCAGACAAATATAAAAAAAGAAAGTTATCACCTCCCTCCTGTTTATTGCCACGCCCCATCAGAGGTGCCATAATTGCCTGTATGAGCACTCCTAATCTATTCCAGAGTATAATAAAACAAACAAATGCAGTCAAAAACTGAAGGTGATCCCCCCTCTCTGTTTCCATGAAAAGGACCTCTGTGACCAGAATTTAGAAAAGCAGCACTGTGCTTCCTACTTTGAGTTCTTCTCCCAGTAATTCTGTTGATTGAAAAAAACCCCACAGGTCTCCTTCTTCTTAGTTGGTCCATTTTGCATCCTTTCTGCTCCACTGAGACCATTTCTTAGGCAGTAATTTCAATATCCAAAACCTGGGTAACAATTATTCAAATGAAACAACAAAGGGGAGAATGAAAAGCTTAATACTTTTATTTAATAAGCTAGGGAACTTAATAGTCAAATCACCTTCTGTACCACTCTGACCTCTGACTGCCATACGGCTCGTGCTGAAACAGCCATAATATTTCACAGAGATGGAATGGATTTGGTAAGAGGCCAATCTTGTGATGCTCCTTCAAAACATAGCAAAACAGACATGTTAGTGCCTGCCAGATAAGAACTTGGTACTGAGCTACCGAAGGCAGCAGTGGCTCTGCCAGTGGTTTGGGTGTGAATTAAGAGCCTGAATTCCACATGAATCAACATATTTCTACCACCACAGTCAATCAATCTTCAGATGAGTTTAATCTCCATCCTGCATCAGCTGTCAGCCAGCTGAAGAGTTGCCTTGCCTCTGGGGGTGAGATAGCTTTGTAGCAATGGAGCACTGAAAGAGAAGTCAAGAAGTCATCCAATCATCTGGGCCACCCTCCCACCATTCCACCCTCTGCATCAAAGCTAAGTAAATCACTTTAGATAATCTCTTATAGATATTTCTTCTGATCTGCATTTCTGTAGCACAAATCCTGGGATTTCTATCAAACTCTTTTCTTGGATACCCTCTTAAGAAACAGACTGTTTCTAAATTTATCCTAGCTTTCTTTGCTGCAAATTTGAGTGATTTCACATTCTTCTTCAGCTGTTCATAAGTGATTACCAGCAACTTTGTAGCCACATTTTACATATAGAACACTGTTGTCCCCTGTCTTCCTACTCTTTTTTTTTCCTTTTCTTTCTCCAGTTTAAACAAAGGCACATCTTTCACCCCTCATGTTTTCCAGATTTCCGTTATCCTGTAGACTCCTTCCTGTTGATCATTAAGAGAACAGCCAAGCTTCTCAACTCTGCAAACAGCATGTCAAAATGCCATTAGGCTGGGAGCTGTGAGGCACGTACCTTGGAAAGATGATCAGGGAGGGAAGCAGTGCTCTGAAAATGAGTTGCAGCACTAAAGGATGTGGCTCCTGTGAACAATGGTTATGAAGAAAAAATGGAATCCCTACAAAAAAAATCTGAAAATCTGGGGCAGCTATTCCCCAGAGTGACTCAGTGAGTGTGATCACACCACAGCTCAAGACACCTTGTTTTCTCTATATTGGGAATTTGGATTATTCAGCAGCCTCCAGGCAAGTAGAGACTGATGTGATACGGCCAAGGTGGGAGAGAGGCACTTGGACTGTTCGAGAGCACAAGTGTGTGCCCAACCCTGCTCAGCATCTGCATACCAAATCTTTTAAAAACGGGAGAAAGTCTCTTAAAAGACAGAGAAATTATTTCATGGCCAGAAATAATGTTGCCACACACATCATACAGATACTTTTATCCAGATGAGTGATACAAATGTTTTTACATTATGGTTTATTTTCTTTTCCTCATCAAAAAGATGCAGATACCGCAAACATACAGTTCTACTACTGGGGCATGGAATTGGTCCTGCAAATTATCCATAATTGCATGTAGGATCAGATATGAATTAACTCAGCTTGATGTTCAAACCTAGACCCTGAAGACATGTGGTTTGTGTTTTGGAGAACCAAAGTCTGGGCAATGACTTTCAGTATTCTGTAATTTTTTCATGTGTTCTTAATACTAATTGCTTGTAGGTCTGACTTTCCCAAAACATGATCATAGAGAACAAATTTGCAAAGTTAGTTCCAGCATTTCCTCATGCTGAAGAACTTTGTAGGTAAGATTTCACAGTTATATTAATGAGTTCCCAAGCAACCAAAATTGATTTCAGAGGCCTAAATATCTTACAGAACTGGAAAAGCTCTGAAAGACAAAACCTGCAAGATGTTCTGCATATGGACAGATTTGCATCTTCCCAATGTTAAGGTTCATTAACAACCTTTCACATTGCCAGGAAACAACCAGAGGTTACTGGCTACCTGAAAAGTGACCTTTGATATGTATCTCACAATGCTGCACAAGCACAAACAATGTTAATCTTTGGCAATAATGGTATTCTAGATTTGGAACAGAAGAGTCAGATTAGCATCTCTGTTGCTGCAGAAATTATAGCTAGGTGCTTGTTTTCTATTAAGAAGAAAATTCTGTCAGCAATACGCTGAAATAAGAGACTGAGATTCCTGATAACAGCCAACTCAGAATAACATCTTTCCAACTTCAGAAGACTCCAAAAAGGGCAAAAGACACCCTACCTTCAAGAATGGAAGGATCTGGTATGTGTGTTATTCTGGTTATCCTTTATACATTTTATTAATCCTGTCTCTATTTTTAAAAATATTGTTTCTGTTGAAAATATTATGTGACAGAGCAGAATTCAGACACAGACACAATCACTTCTGGGTGTGAAGAAAAAAAATCAGGAGTGATATGAAGGGGACGGATAGCAAAGTAAATCAGGTAAACCCAAAATGTGGGGTTGTAACAAACACACTTAGCTGGAGGAGGGCTCTGCAGAGTCCCCTTGATGAGTAAAAGAGAAAGAAAGTCTAAGTGCAGAAGTGAGAGAAGAAAACCTGCTGCAAACTGTGCAGCACTTCAGCCGTGATTGGCATTTCATGGAGAGTTCAGTGCCCAGGCTCAGATGCTGTATCATGGCTCACAGGGAGCAGGGCACTCCTGCGTGGGCTTTTTCTCAGACAAATATTCTTGTTCTGCTATTGATTTTTGACACAAAGACAGCAACAACTAAAGCAGGTAGAAGTTTCTTGGATCTGAGCAAGGCTCTAGAACAGAGAAATGACAGAGGATGTGCATACTAGAGAAGGATCAAAACCAACTTTAAAATATCTTCTCCTTTGTAAAGTTAAACATGGAAAAGAGTAGTGAACACCTGGATGCAAGACTTTCCTATGTGACACAGCTGGGAATTTATCTTTCACATTGGATAGCCACCTATTTTTTGTGACTTAATTTAAGATTAATCTGTGTTTGGTCCTGTCGCAAGGAGTGTTAGGAAAAAAAAAAAATTATTTAAACAAAACAAAACTGCTGGAAAATTTTCTGAACAGCCAATAAAGAGGCACATTTTAGCGACACCTCTAAAAATAAGTTTAAAGAAAAAATAGGTGAGCAAACAAAAAACCCCCAGACCAAACCAAACAACCCTCTGCTTTGCGATAAAGCTAAAGCAGAGAAGGAGACAGATTCCTAAGGAAAAATTATTCCTTTCTTCAGGAGGGCTCTGTGAGGATGCCCTCACCCCGCACCTGCGTTCTGTAAAGATGATAATCATTTTACTGGGGGCCGAGGGAAAGCGATCGAATGCAGAGCCCCCGGCGGGTCGGGACTCGGTTGCTGCCCACCCCGGCCCCGCGGCTCCGGCTCCGCACCCCGCGGGGCTTTGGGGCCGCCGGGACGGGGTCCCTGGGCCGGGGGTGCCCGGCTGGCCTGGGGGCTCTGGGGACTGATCGAATTCCCCTCCCAGCTGTAAAGAGAAGCTGCTTTGGGTGGACAGAAATTTAATTCCCTGTATTCCATCCCTCCTCGCCTCTCCGGGACCCGACTGCGCTGGTCCCGCTTTTCCAACGGCGCGGCCCGGGCTCTGCCCCGCAAAAGGCGTCGGGAAAGGTGCGAGCCCCTCACGGCTTCTCCCTAAGGGAGGCCCTGGGACCTGGGCTCCCGGGCCCAGAGGGTCTGGCAAACGAAATGAACTTGAAAAACGGGTTTATCTCAAAAAATAAAATTATCAGAGTAAAAAAGAGACAAAAACGGACGGAAAAAAAAGGGCTAAAATAAAGGAGAAGGAGGAGAAGGAGAAGATAGAGAAGGAGAAGGAGAAGGAGAAGGAGAAGGAGAAGG
>QVAJ01000147.1:404013-419378 GCA_003546035.1 Mixornis gularis | reverse complement strand
AGAAAAGAAAAGAAAAGAAAAGAAAAGAAAAGAAAAGAAAAGAAAAGAAAAGAAAAGAAAAGAAAAGAAAAGAAAAGAAAAGAAAAGAAAAGAAAGAATCCTTTCCTCTGTCTATGCTTATTTTCAGGAGTGGAAAGGGGCCCCGGGCGCAGCCCCCCGAACCCTCGGTGCCCTTGGAGGAGTGAGGGGGAGCCGCAGGCGCTCCGGGGCCTGTTCGGGGACCACATTGCCGGGGGGACCTTGGGGATCTGCCCTGCTCTCCCAGACGGTCGCTCCCCTGGTGAGGGAAGGACACGACACGTCGGGACTCAGCCGTGGGGTCCCTGCTCTCCCCTCGGAGCTGAGCCCAGGCCTGGGGACGGGACTGCAGGAGCTGCGGAACCAGCGGCTGCCGAGCCGGGCCGGACCCACGGGGCGGAGACGGACCCTCTTGGCCCTGGAGATGGGCTGAGCTTTAGCCCGCGGCCGTGGGGGGCTCTGCGCTGTCCCCCTGCCCTCGGCCGGCCCCTCCAGCGTGGCCTCGGTACTTTCCCACCCTTCCCCTCCCGGCCGGTACCGCAGCTTCTTCCGGCTCCTTAAATTAACCCACAAAGGCGATCTCTAGCCCAAAAGTAGGACACAAGAATTTTATCATTGGCTGTTAGACATGGCAAGCCTCTTTATTATGAACAGCCTAGTTCCAATCCAGGCTGAGGGGGCAACCTTGCCGGCCCTCTTTGACGCCCAGTTTCATCCCTCCGCACAGCGCTGTCCCCCAGCCTCGCCCCCAGGGCCGAGGGGATGAGGCACGGCGGTGCCCTGCCTGCCAGGGGATGGTTTACCCGGTACCGGACCTCTGCCCGAGGGGCCGAGACACTTTCCCATCTCCCTCCCGCTTCCCCGGGCAAAAGCAGCGCCCGCCCGAGCTCCATGTGCCCCGTCCCGGCTCTCGGCCCCGGGGGCGGCTCTGCCGGCAGGAGGAAGCCCAGCAGGGGTGAGGAATAACCCCTGTTTCCCCAGAGAAATACAACGTCTGAGGAGCTGCACGGCGGGATCACACACCCACCGCCGCTGACGGGCCCCGGGCCCCGTCCGGAACGCCTGGACACTGGGACGCCGGGACACCGGGACACGGGGAGAGGCCCCCGGCGCATCTGCTCTCTTTCATAACTCGATCTGGAACCCGGTGAGAGTTGCCTGCTGCAGCATTTCCTGCAGACACCGAGCAGAGGTTAACCGTAATTACCACCTGAAAATTTCGGCAAAATTATCTCTCGCAGTAAAACTGAAAATTGGCAAATCCAGCAGTTTTAGTACCGAGGAATTTTTCTGTCCCAAATAAAGACTAACGAAAACCTCGAGTGTCACCAAGCTGTTGGTCTATCTAACGAAGCAAAGGCAGCAGAACTTGTGCTTCCTCTGTCAGTGCTGCAAGACATAATGTCCACAGTTGGAGACATCCCACGGAGTCCGGGGAACTCAGCGGATGCTGGATATGAACACTCTCCTTGGAGTTAAGCACTATCCTCCTCTTTGCAGGGAGAGGTCAGGAAGGAGGGACTGCATCTCCCTGTCATTTACTAGCTGTCAAAGGGCAGAAGCAGTTACTGCGTTTCTTAGAGGCCAAACATTGCCACAAAGAACTAAATAAATTGCTTTACAACTCGCCTTGCACAGAGACCACGGGTGGGCATTGGGTTGAAGGGGATGAGGCTCTGCCTGTCTCTGTTTCATCTTCCAACAACTCCAGAAAACTTCACAGTGGCTGAACATAGACCTGCTGTGTAGGGGTTTTTCCTGTTTGTTTGCCTTTGGACTATCAAGAAAAAAAAATCGAGGTATAAACAAACCATGCAAATTACATTTTGTTGGGGGAAATAACAGTAGGTGGTTACGATGGCATTATAAATGTACTGAGTATCTCTCATTGAGTATTCCTGTGGTTTTAATACTCACCAAGCTGAGACTTGTTTCGTTTATGTATGAAACAAATGTAATTGCTAGAGCCTAATAATTCATGTATTTCTTTTGACTTTGCTGGATTTTACTTGTGTTAAAAATATGTGTTCAAGATAAGTAGATAACAAAATCGAGTTGATCTAGAAATCTCTGTCACTTTCAAGGGTGAAAAGAGAAAGTGGAAATATACTGTTTGAACATATCAATGAAAATAGATTTGGTCTTTCCATGGAGATCAGGAAAAAAAAACCCGCCGTAAATGATAGAAATAAAACAGTATGAAACAGGTATAATGACAAAACTCTTTAAAGAAAATTTAAGTGTCCATTTGAGAAAAGATTCAATCACACAGACAAAATGGGTGCAACAGAAGGGGGTTGGTAGTCACATCTTGGGGTGATAGAATAATTTTGACAAGTGTCAAGGCTTAAAGACAATGCCCAGGGAAAAACCAGGAGGAGGAGATGTGCAATTTCAGCACCAGAAAAAGAGCATTCCCAGCACGAGGAACAGCTAGGTCACCTCTAGGTAATGGATAGGTTTTGAATTTGCCTGAAGATGGTGCTGTTTAGATGGCAGAAGGAAGGGCTCGGACAGTTGCAGTAAAGAGATATACAGGGAAACAAATTAATAAATAATAAATGCTTCACCTAAATTTCTGTAACTCTCCAGCAGATTATTCCCGCAATAATTCCAAAATCTAAGCAGGAGAGATTCATTGAGAAAAGGCTTAACAACCAACTTAGTTCTTGAATAATTTCCCTGTGACAAAACAGTTTCTGGTGAGTGAAATTTCAGTCCCTGATACCTATCCGCAGATGCCACTCTCCCATTCCAGCACAGCCACGGTCCTTGTGCTCCCCTTCCGACACCCCACCCTGAGCAGAGCCTTTAAAAGCTTGTGTCTGGGCATTAACTACTCAAGGAAAGGAGAAATGGAAGGGAAATACTCATGGCTGACTTTTAAGCAACAGATGGTGAAAGAATTTAAAGTGGAATTTCCCATCACATACAAGCTTTAATGTTATTAAACGTGATTTTAATGTAACTGCAAAGTGATCTGCTATAGTTTATGACAATAAAATCTACTGTCTTTGCCAGACTAGAAAACAGATTTTTTTCTGATGGATTTTATAAGGCATTTTTTTAAAGGGCACTGGGATATGGACTAGCAGATTCAAAAAGAAACTCACTGACACATGTAAGACACTTCTCTGAGATTAGCAATAAATAATCAGAGGGGAAAGCAAGTTTTCTGGCAAAATACAGCTCTTGCAAAATTTATGCTTCCCCTTCAATTGCACAACACTTTTTCACACCATATGCCAATCTGGGAATCTCAAGTCTAGTAATTAGCTCCGAGTTTTTGGAACACTTCATAAGGCCTGGATTAATCCCAACTGTATTATCTGGTGTCAGTTACTCTGAGTCGGAGACACAGTTTAGGAGTTACCACCCAGTGAATTGTGCAATAATGACCAGATGCCATATGCTATTCCTGTATGTATATTTTACCTATAAACTGTGTTGGATCCAGTTCATGTTTCCTCCTGGTGCAAAGCAGAGCACGCTGCATTTTTTGCATAAAACAATGTCTCCCATTTGTCAGGCTTTAAGTCAATCCCCTGCTGAGCCATTGTACTGAGATACGTGTTGCTTTCAAAATTTTTAAATTTACTTCTTTCCAACAAAAAATGCTATTCCAGAACTATGTAATGAGCAGCCATAGGACCTAAACAGCTTGCAAGGTCAAAGTCTAGAGTGGAAGCACAACCGTGGCATGGATTAAGGCATAGGAAGTTGCCCTCTCCTGCGCTCCCTCACTGTGGCACCTTCGGCTTTGCCCCTCCCATTAAGTGTCTGGTCTGTGCTGTCTTGGATGAAGAAGTCCCCAGAGCCGGGACACCCCTCTGCATCACTCCTGCAGTGAAATCTCCATTTCAGAGGTGTCAAGAGCACCCCATTGTCTTCTGCTGGTTTCATTATCTTTTTTTACTTGTGCCCCAGAAGCAAGTTGAAGGCGGCCTAAGTATCACTGGAGGGACAGCTAATGCAACTGAATTGCTCCATGATAGTTGTCTTTTTCTTGCTCCACGGCAGGGGAATTAGCTCTCCTCCAAGGGATCTTCTCACTGCTTACATCCAGCAGGCGAGATCAAATCCAGAGGGAATAGTCGCCTATGGTTTGACAAATCACTTTGCTTCTTTAGTGTGTCCTCTGCGGAAAAAAACCAAAACAACACAAGAAACCCATAAACCTAGACATCAGTAATGCCATTTGTCTGACGGTCTTTGCAGGTGGCAATCAGTTCCCAGAGCTGTGTGTCTAGTATTACTCAAGCCATGTAGCATTAAGTGGCCCTGCTCCAGCACCACATGAGTGTCCCAAAAGTCCTGGGTCCTAATTGAAGTCCTATGTAAATATCTTTGGGTGACTTTGGGACTATTTAAACCCACTAAGTAGCTTTTAAACAACCTAACGATGTTCTGGACATGCCAGCAAGCACTGTCCTCACAGTCAGTGGAGTTTATTAGGCACTATTAGTGCCTCTGATAAATGTGTCCTGTGGATGAGACAGACTGTGTGCAATATTCATAAGTTTCTGTGCACATTAGGGTGTCTCAGTTAGCTGTAAGTGACTAAATTATAGATTATTTTCACTACAAATAACCCAGGTTCTCTTTTTCTGTTTTTTGTAACAATAAAAGTGGAAGTAATTCTGGTGGACCCAGAACATCTGTGTTTCTCATTCTCCAAAAGCTTTACAGATTGTGGTTGGAAAGGAGAAAATAGCTTTTCCAAAAAAGTCATGAGAAAGCTTCCTACGAATGAGATGGTATTTCCAAGGCATTAAAATGGGGAGGGGGAAAAAAAAAAAAGAAGAAAAACCTAAGGAGGAACACAAACTCATTCTTTCAAAAAAAGAACTTTAACAAGGTTGTCTTTGTAGAGCAGCTTGTTCTGGATTGTGTGGGGTTCTATCTCAGTCCCAAGGCTAAATACCCAGCAAGACCAAGTCCCACATCCAAAAGACGGGGACCTAAATTAAGACAACAGTAAAAGAGGGAAATATATGGGGCTCAGTTTTCAGGCAGTGGAGGAACAAGGCAAGATAAATATTTATTAGTCTAAGGTCAGAGGTTGTCTTAGGTAGGGTCAGAACTAAACACAGGATTGCCCTGTGCTCTTCTGATTTTACAAATTACTTGTCTCCATCTTTGTAGAGATACCTGGATGTGGCAATTTATTGTGTAGGGTATTTTTTCAGTAAGATGTGAAATTTGAGGCAGGCTTTATGGGTAATTCTGTAGAGTTTTGCTTGTTTGTTTGGGATTCTTGTTGTTAGGGTTCATTCTACTTTTTTTTTCCCTTCTTTTTCTTCTTTTTTCTTTTTTTTTTTTTTAAGTCGACAAAAAGTCTATGTGGCTCATGAAATAAACCAACACTTGGAAACTGCTCTTTGAGCTCAGTTATTAACTGCTAAATGATTTTCAAAGCAGGTCTGCTTCCTATTTTTTCCATTTCCAAATATAAAATGTGTCACTATTTTGTCTTGTGTGTTAAGATGTTAGATCAATATCTGAATAATTAAATGCAGCAGGACAATGAACAGTTTAATTAGTCTTGAGGTTTTCTGAGTATTAGCTATTAAAACTAAGTAGGAAAATTGGCTTACTCTGAAGCCTTTTATTTATAAATTGCGACTTGGCAGAAGTACAGATCTAAGTTTAGTGTACATTTGGATTGTGCAGTACAGAACTGCTAGAAGAAACTCTAAATCCACCTGGACCTCAGCAGTGGTTTTTGTCTGAGATGGGTTACCTGCACTATGCTCTCACAACACCTGCAAGCAGCCCGAAGGGTTCTGCAGCACCAGAACCATTTTGGAATTGTTTTACACCATGGATCTCACCTGGGCTTCACTTTGAATAAACTTTTAGTGAGAAATGAGAAAAACAGTCCCACCAGGCTGTGTTGAGAGCACTTTGCAGAGGTCTGTGCTTGGTCAGGGGAGGGATGTAGCCTCGAGGTTCACTGTGAAAAGGTTCATTTGGTCTTCAGTGACACCAAACCCTGCCCTGGTGTTTAAGCAATTAAAAGGCATGTATACATCACGTCTCCAGCCAAGGATTAGCAAAGATGTTCCTCTGTGTCACCTTATTTTCACCTATGTTTTTCTTCATTAATTGCAGCTTCAGGTAAATACAGGCACACATTTTGAAAGAAGATTAGAAGAGAAAACTGAAGCAATGGGGAGAGAAATATTTTATATGTTTTTAAAATTAATGCAGAATGACCAGACACTTTTCTTATTAAATTAATTTACACAAGGAAAAGATGTAAAATGCTGATTCCTGCTTGCAAAAATTCTTTCCCATGCCTTGCCTTGCAAATGTACTGTTTCATACCAAGGAAGACTGGCTAAATGTGCAACTGGAGGAAACATCAGATAAGACTGCAGAATAGAAATAAGTCCAAAACAAAAACCACGTGGCCTATGGTCAGAATCGCTACCTTGAAATAGATCAGACCCAGAAGATTCCAGCTCAAGGAAAGGCACAGTTTTATAATTTCTTTCCTCAGATTGCATTCAGATCCAAACAACTCTTGTTAAATGGAAGCCATATAAACTTATGTGCCAGTGAAAAATTTCCCCAGATTCAGACTCTGTGAAAGACAACCTTGAGATTTTTATGATTCTTTTCTTAACCATGCTGATTGGGGTAGAATTTTAAATAATCTGCATCTATATATCCTGATTAATATCTGATTAGGTACAGATACAGTAACTGGCATTTATTAGTGTTTGCAAATTTGGTAGTAGCAAACTAATCTGAATTTAAATTTATATTAAAGAATCTATAAATCCCTGTTAGGTGTCAGAAAGGTTCCCAAAGCTCACTAAATACTGAGAGTTACTTAGAATCAGCAAGATACAAGTGCTTTTAAAATCCTCATTAATCCTTCCCATCCATCATTAGATTTGGTCCTTATGGAAAACAGTAGTTCAAATTCCTCAGATTCATATTTCTCAAGGATAACCTGCACTTTAATTTATACCTCATAAGGCTAAGATATCTCTTCTTTGAGTCAGGTCTCAGTGGATTTGGGCTTTTTGCTTTGGTTTGGTTTTAAACTGGCATTAGTAGATATATGAAAAGGGAAAACCTGTGTGTAGGGACACTTGGAATTCAGCACAAAATAGAAAGCAACCACCCAGCATTAGGCAAAAAGATGTTTGCTCTTTTTGACTCTGAATCATAGTCTCTTTTTAATTCTCTGTTGATTTCAGAGGTGGGTGCCCACAAGACTTCCTGGATCAACACAAAAAAAGTCCAAGGAAATATTTCATTGTCACACCATTTTTTCTGCTGAATTGAACACATAACCAAATGTAGTTAACTTGGAATAGTATAGTTGTTGCACTTAATAAAACAATTTAAATTATGGTGGAAATGAAAAGTTCCAGATGAATCAATTGTTTTTTATCCCTGTGGACTGAAAGAACAACAAATCTAAGCAAATTTGATCTAGCATGTTTTTTATCCTCAACTGAGCTTTATTTTGACTTCACTGTACCATGTAATAATTTGGTCAAAATCACACAAAACTTGTCTTTTATGCAAAGGAATGGCTGCCATGCAGCTTTGTACTGACATAGTTTTGAGGCTCTGTGCATACATTTTTAAGGATAAGCTAAAGATGGAGTGATGAGTCAGGTCCTCGGTCAGCTTCTGCTGTTCTTTACAATAAAAGGCACAAGTGGAGGAATGGGGAAGGATTTTTCTGGCAAAACAGAAAATGAACAGAATACAAAAATAACCAGACTATGAATAAATAAAGGTGGGCTTCTTTTCAATCTGCATCAAACAGCTAGAAGTTAGGTGTTTGGTTTAATGCCAATATCCTGTACAGCAATTTTGGCAGCACTTGTAGTATCATCCCTGCCAAGTAGGGATGCACAGAGAGGGGAAACAGATGACCCTCCACAGGTCCCTCTTGCCTCTCTGCACAGTGAAAGTCAAGATAATCTATCAGACTTGACATCTGACTTCTGTGCAGCTCCTGCCCTGAGTGGGGAGCACGAGGCACTGGGATGATGTGCTTGCTGCTGTGGAGAGCCACCTTGTTTAACACACTCATCCTCCATCCCGTGAACCCTGTGCAGGCTTGGTGTGGAGCCCTGGAGGTGGCCAGGCCTTTGGTCTGACAGCCAAAAGGTACTGATAAGATCTCTCCAAGTCTGGCTATCATGGCTGTCAAACGATCAGTTGTGAAATCAAGATCTGTGCTTAGTGTCTGAGCAATTGCAAGCAGCTGGTGGGATTTCTTCCCTCCTGCTAAATGTAAGAGGACAGCTCCTCAGGCCTGGCCAGGCCTGGGTGACCCATCAGGGCTGCCAAGAGGATTGAATCTGCCTCACCCTAAGCAAGGAGCAAGGCAGGGTCAGGAGAGCTCTGCCAAAGGTGGAGACAGAGTACATCATATTTCAGCAGCTCTGAGAAACACAGCGGAGTGTTTTACYTGCTGACAGCTCCGCAGAAGACCCCAAGCTCCTGCTGCAGAGGGCTGCCAAAAGCCCCAGGTGCTGGCATCATTCCAGCTGCTTGTCCTCTGCTCTTTTCCCTGCTGACCTGTGCAGGCAGTGAGAAGGTAGATGGGAATGAGGGAAAGACTTCCCAGCTCATTTAGTTCCCCCTTTGACAAAGCAGATGTATTCCACACATTTTCTGTGTGGTGCCATTCAGACCTGTGAGGAAGCACCTTTCAGATCACCTGGTATAAACTCCTGAAAAGTTCCTCTTGTGCACCTTGAAAGCACAGTTGCTGTGAACCTAAAAAGTGGATGTCTGAAAAAAGGGGCTCTGGGATACAAGGGATGTAAGTGCCAACCCTTTGACCCCAGCTTGTCAAATGTTGTTCTCCTTTACTGCGTGGAAGCCTCACTTAAGCACAAGCTTGTTTGCTTATTTATTAAGTACATATGTTTTATGGAGTCTATGATCTGCAGAAAACATTCCAGCTTTTGGACCCAAGGGCAAAATCCTTCTTTCCAATCTGTACAGACAATCTTTATGCTGAAATTTTGCTCCTCCTAAGGGATTTCCATGTATTGAGGGTAAGAGAAATATCAGAGCTCAAATCCGCCAGGTGTATCTGAAAGGAAAAACCTGCTTTGTTGTCCTCCTCATCGCCTCCCTCAGCAAAAGGGGAAATGCAAAATGGAAAATGCAGTAGAAAATATGATGATTGATAGTGCTAATATTTAATAAACTGACTGTTTTTTACTAAATCTGGTGGGTTTTTGCAATGAAATTATAGTTCAATTAGCATTAACAGGACTTCCTAGCTCAACAAAGGAATGGACATACTTCTCAAACACTTATCTTAGGCATTTTCTGTGAGAAAACAACATTTGAAAAGGTTTCCTTTCCACTCTTTAGATGTGTGTGATCTTGGATCACCCTTCTAGTTTCTCTTCCTTTTTTTTCACCAAGTGTAGTCATTTCCAATAAGGTTCATGAAGGGTTTCTGCTTTTGAAGGTCCCAAATGGCTTAAATCACTCCTAGCACAAATGCACTCTCTATTGTGGAAACTGAAACCTGCCACACCATAAGGTGATCTGTATATTAGAACCAGATATCCCTTCACATCTGTATTTCTAAGCAGCAAAGCGGTATGTTTTGAGTTAACCTACTTTCAGAGTAGCTCATCAGATAGAGATATAGCTATAAATACTGCTAAAGGGCTGGTGTTTGCCAGACTTTTTACAAGGATGCTGGCAGGGGAGAGGAGGAAGTGTGGGCAAGGAATACTCTCCTTTGCAAAGTACTTATCACCTACACAAACTACCACAACTGCACACCATGGTGAAGGGCACTTCTTCCCACTAAGGAAACTGTGGTCCCTTGCCAGATGCACAACAGGGGTTTGGGGGCTTCAGGTGGACCCCTGCTCTTTCCATTCTCTAGTCCTGAGTGCAAATGGTGACACGGCTTTGTTGTTCCCTGCCAAAACAGGGTGATCTCATATCCACCAGGAGCAGTCTATGGACTTTATTACTCTCTAAATGCTCTGACATGGACTGAAAGGGGACTGATAGGCCAAAAATATTCAGGTACTAAGTTTACAGGGAAGACTGTGAGCAAACATATGCCCAAGCCTGTGCCATGGTCCTTTTTAACTTGCCCATGCACACTCAGACAAGAAAGCCAAGCCTTGAGCTTGGAGCATTTGAGCAGGACAAGGCAAGACCAAATTGTCTGTGACCTGGAGTGGAGAGGCCACCCCATCACAGTGTGCTGGCTAAAGACAGCAGTCCCACCTCCAGCTGAGTTCTTGCCCTCACAAAATTCAGTTTTCTGCATCTTCTCTGCAGAGCTGTCCTTCGTGCCTCTGCACTATGGTACGTGTTGTCATGGAGCACTAAGAAATCTTCCCCGAGACAGGCAGCTGGAAGGGGCCGTGCAAAGTGATTCACCTGACCCTTCCTGTATGATGGCCGCCCCCTAAACATGGGGAAAATGTTGGCTAGATATGCTCTTTATTGAAGAGGAACGTAGGATGAAAAGGTTAAACATAGAAGTTGCCACTTAGTTTGATTAGTCCCCTCCAGCAGATGTGGGGGGAGAATTTTGCATGAGAGAAGGACCTAAAAGGGACATTGGCACTTCTTGCCACTTAGTCAGGATGGCAGACAACTAAGCTGCACCTTCAGCTCTCCTCACCCACTTCTCCAGTACTGTCTCCATTTAAATAGAGCTTTAGCTTCCTCTGGGCATTTATGAAGTCTAATATGGAAATTTTCCTGCAGCAAGGCCACTTATTGCTCCAATTTCAGTTAACTGCAGTGTAGATTTTATTATTCATAGCCAGAGGCTTGTGTAAATTTCTGGGTTGACTTCTCATGTCCTGGCAAGGGCAGAATGTGAGCTGAGGTGCTCAGGTTTCATAAT
Organism: Mixornis gularis; assembly: GCA_003546035.1. Taxonomy (NCBI): domain Eukaryota; kingdom Metazoa; phylum Chordata; class Aves; order Passeriformes; family Timaliidae; genus Mixornis; species Mixornis gularis. The sequence goes on along the minus strand of QVAJ01000147.1, from coordinate 408,481 downwards.
GAATTACTGTGGGAACTGGCTCGCGCCGTCCTAACACAACTCCAGGAGTTTGGGAAGTCAAAGGGGAATCTTATGAGAAGGAGCTGATATGGTTGGGTTTCCTGCAGAGCCCCACTGAGATCCTGGGCAAGATAGCACTTCCCAGTGCTGCTGGACCAGAGAGAGCAAACAGAGCTTTACCACCGAGTTCACTCTGTGCTTGACCCAGCCTTCCTACTGCTTCAGGGTTTTCTAGGACTAATCAGAATTGATAACAAAATAATTCAGAACAAGAAAGTGAATGCATTTGGGGTTTCCATGGATTTACATTAGGATCTGTGTTCATTACAATATTAATTTTGACTAGGTTCAATCCTTTCTAAAGGCATTTCAACACCATTTTCATGCTGTATGAAAATGTAATATTTGTATACTATAATAAACATATTCATATGTCTGTAACTGTATATGTCTCCAGATATGTATCTCCACACATGCTGGAGCATTGCAAATCATTTATAATCTATTACAGAACCATTTGAAAATTACATTCATCCCCATTTAGTGACTCACATAAACTCTAACTACTCATGGACTTCTACAAAGATTATTTCTGGACTTACTCAAAAATTTATGGCTTTACATTTGCAAATATATCATTGGTGAAAGAGTTTTTGTTTGGAGGGGGAAAACGTATGCTTTACTCAAGTATGATTTAGAGAAGCATAATTTTCACATGACAAGGGAAAACACTTTCCTTGATCTAATGACAGTTTTAAAGGTCAAATAGTTGTCCTCCTTTATGATGAATGACTCGAAAGTCAGTGGAAAGGAGATGCTTTCTGTTTTCTATCTATGCAGAGCACACTTGCTTCTTATTAATATAAACCATAAATATATGTGATTTTTAATATAATAAAGTTTCATGTAATTTTCACAAGTTTTCTTGAACATTTGAATTTTTGCATAGCATATACACAGTTTGAAATACTTTGCTATCAAAGTGGAAAAGCTAGTTGGATTTTTACTCCAATGTTAATAATATTTGGGAGCTAACTTTGATCCATGCATCAATTTTCCTTTTACACAACTGTAAAGTACAAAGGATGTTTTGTACTCTAAGTTCTTAATACTTTCTTTGATTGAAATTGGTTCTGTCCTGGAATTAATCTAAAACTCCTGAGTCAATCAGATTTAAGAAAGTATGAGTTTTTATGAAATTCACTAAGCTCCAACAGTTTTTGAAGTTTGATCTGAGAATCCAATCTATCAACACATGTGGACATTCATTACAGTCCTTGACAAAGTTTAGTGCTCTGCTAAAATAATTCAAGACTGGATAAAGGAAAGAGGACAGCATTTTAATTTTTACTTCTGAATCCTCAGCTTCAAGTTTTGGCAGAAAATCGTCAGATTCAAATAGTGGATGCACGCAGACAAATGAAAGACTACCTTGTTATTCAAAAAACAATTTGATGTTTTTCTTATGTTGCAGACACAAAAATCAAATTTAAATGTTATTTCAAAATTGAGAGTTATATCCTCTTTTGACAGTGCAAGATTTATTTTTTAGTTCCCTAGCTCTTTTGATTTAGGTAAAATAATGAGTTGTGTGCAGTGCTTCATTCCAGGAAACCTTAATTTTCTGGGGGGAAATAATTTCAAAAATCTTACTTAATAATAGGTTAATGTTCTGAAAAGCTTTGAAAAGTCAGGGCTTTTTTTTTTTTTTTTTTTTTTTTTTTTAGTGTCTCTGTATTTTCTAACGTGATTGCTAACAGAACAAAATATCCATGGTTAGGTCTGGTAAGGATCTCTTTCCATAATGCTCTTTTGTCTGTATAACAATAATAAAAGCTTTATTGGCACCTATTTCACATGACCTCCATAATTCTCCTGTGGCTGACCCTAACCAGTACCGATAAAACCGTGCATTTTCTCACTGTACATTAAATAAAAAAAAAAAATAAAAAAAATAAAAAAGGAAAAAAAAAGTTAAAACTGTATAAGGAAATCAATGCCAAAGACCTTTCTAGAAAAGTCAGTTTAAAACTGGATTGTACTATAATTGCTATCTCATTTTCTGCAGGGACTACTTTTTTATTTTAGGCTCCCATATAACTTGCTGGTGGTTTATTTTCTCCCTCTCTCCCCACCTCCAGTCAAACAATTAAACATTTCTGAAAGGGCCCTGGAATTTTAACGCAAGGGACTAGATATTCCCCAAAATCATTCTTGAACAGTTTTCTTAGTTAATATATTTGTTTCCCTGTTTCATCTTTCCCCACAGGTACCCAAGGACATTCTGGGTACCCAGATGGATAATTTATCCTGGGTTAAAATAGCCCTCACTTAGCAAGAAGCCAGCTCTTAAGCGATGCTATTCATGCTGCCAGTTGTATGGCATCTCTAACGAGCAATAAATAGGCATCGCGGACAGTCAGGACATGCCACAGGCTGGAAGTTTCCATCCAAAGCACTTAGTGACTATCTGTGAATAATGAACACATTCATGGGACCCAGCATGGGTTGTGCAGCGCCCTTGAAAGGGGAAAAGTTCTCTTCCAGTATCACTGGTGGTGAAGAATTCAGCTGGACTGGGTTTGCAAAGATAATACACTGGAGAGAAAAATAATTTGCTCTGTTTCCCCGTCTTCAGGGACCCGTTAAAATTTACTGCAAATCCAGGAAGGAATCCACAAAGTGTTGCTGCACTCAGATGCTATTTAAGTCACATTTGAGGGGCTTTAGTGTTTTCTACGTGCAAGAAAAAGTTTCTACTGCCATGTCCTTGTCCTTTCCGTGTTCCCTGCCGCAGAGGTCACCCAAAAAACGTTTATCCCCGTGAGGTGTGAATGGGGACCTCCATCCAGGCGTGTGGGCTGGTAGGGACACCTCTCTGAAAAGTCCCCTCCGCTTGTCCCTGCGAGCCTCAGCGGGGCATAACCCACCACCCCTGGGTCCTGCTCCGCTCCCGACACTTTGTGAGGACGGCAGAGCCGCAGCAGGGTCCTGGCAAATTCTTGAGGGGTGAAGGATGCTCGGGCGGGAGAGTTTGGGTGGCTCCCCGGGAAGGTGAGCGGGCTCCCGCCTCTCCAAAAAAGGACCAGGAAAGGAAAGTGTTACACAGAGGTTTAGAGGGGGTGCCATCATCTTCTGGTTGCTCTTTGTTTTGTGGGGGTTTTTTGTTTGCCCGTTATTTTGTTGTTTTCTTATTATTGCTTCTAAGTAGGTATCCCAACCATCCCACCACCTCTGCTCCTCTGAAGGAGTTTTGGACACAAAAAAGCAAAACTGCTTTCTAGGAACTGTTTTTGCGTTTTGGTGACTCACGACTATTTACTGAAGATGTTAATGCAGCCTTTATTTGCTTTATTTTTATACCTGAACACCTGAACAGAACATGGCTGAAGCACTATTTTAAGTACACACACAAACACACATTTTTATATATATATATATATATATATATATATACACGCGGGTTTATGTGTACAGTTATAAATTATAAATATGTATATTTTTATATATATATATAAACATCAACCAGAGACAGATATTGACCAAGAATTCCCTTACCCCCAGCGATGCCGTCTGATCTCTTAGGAAGGTGTCAAGAACTGAGCGATCTGTTCATCACCGCTTTTTTTGACACGGAGAAGGGAGCGTGATGCCCCGACCAAAGCCACCTCTGCCCGTAGAGCTGCGGGTCAACAGTCCCCCGAGAAGATACGGGCTCCAAAAACCGCGGCCCTTAAAAGCAAAGAGGAGCAGAGGTTAGGTGTGCGAGCGATAAAGCCTGCCTTTCATTCCGCTTCTATCTTACGACACATCGAGGCAGTGAAGGGAGAGCGAGGGGAGACATCAAACACCAGAGGGATAATCGCATTCCCATTGCAGGAAGCCGCTCCGCTCCGTGCGGGAGGTGGCCGGGCAGCGGCGGGAGTGGCCGGCCCGCCAGCACCGTGACTCGCTGGAGGCTCTTGGCACACTCACATACGCGTTTTCGGCCCCAAATACACCCCTCCCGTCTGCTGACTCCCCGCGGAGCCCGGCCCCAAACCCCAATTGTGTCTGCGCTCCGCTGTGGAGCAGACCCTGACGGAGGCTCAGGAGCCGTCGGAGATGGTGACGGGGGGACATCCCACGGGCATCCCGGGCCAGAGGTGGGCACGAACTGAAGCCAGGACTGTTCAGCCGGAGAGACCCCACCGGCAGCGGGGCCAGGGCCACAGCCCGCGGCCGTCCCGCACCTCGGGGGCTGCGCTGGACATGGAAGTCTCCTGTGCCTCGGAGAAAAACATGTACCTGGGAAAGAAACAGAGCCAAGGATGGAAAAAAATAAGAGGCCCCACCACCTCTAGTCTAAACTCAGACTCAAAGCCAACTCTGTAGAAAACACGTGGGGAGTTTTTTTCTCCTTCCTGACCCACGGAGGCATCAGGACCTGCCCAGGGAAATCTCTCCATTCTCCCTCCTGCAGAAAAAA
>QVAJ01000147.1:303214-385286 GCA_003546035.1 Mixornis gularis | reverse complement strand
CCTTCCTTCCTTCCTTCCTTCCTTCCTTCCTTCCTTCCTTCCTTCCTTCCTTCCTTCCTTCCCTGACTGCCATCGCTGCTTTTCCTCGCCGAGCTCCGCCTCATTCCCCTGATCTTATTTCCAATCTTCTCCGTCCATTCTTCTTCAATCCAGAGATCTCCGTTCTGCCATCCCGCCTCCTCTTCGCCTTTGCCGTGGGCTCTGGCTCTGCCTTCCCTCCGCCCACTTACAGTGAAGGGCCTAGGCAGGAGGGCAGCCAACCCTGCCCTGCCCCGGCTGCCCAGGGCACCCTTTCGGGACCCCTCGGCGTGCTCCCCGCCCCTCCATTCCTCCCCGCTTCCCTCTAGTCCCTGCTCCTTTTCTTTCTCCGTCTCCTCTCTGCAGCCTTTCCTCCCCTGCACCGCTCCCCCCGTCCTCAGTCCTTTGGCTCCCTCTAGCTCCATCCCCTCCCTCCGTCACCCCGACCCCTCCTCCTGCGCGCACCCATCCTTCCCTCCGCCCCGGCTGCCGCTGCCGCGCTGCCGCCGCCGCCAGTCCTGCGGCTCTGCTCGACCCGGACACGCTCGGTTCGGACACGCTCGGTTTGGACGCGTTCGGCCCGGAGGCTCTCGGTTCCGACACGCTCGGCCCGGACACTCCCGGCTCGCCGCGCCATGGTGCAGCTCGGGGCCGGCAGCCGAGCCCCTCCGGCCCCGGCCGCACCGCCGGCGTTCAGCATCGACAGCATCCTGCAGCCCGGCCCCCGCCGCCCGGCCAGAGAGCAGGGCAGAGCCCGCTGCGCGCTGCCGGAGGAAGAGGAAGAAGAGGAAGAGGACGGAGAGGGGCCTGAGGAGCGAGACCCCAGTAAAGGCTCCAGCGACTCGGGTACGGAGCCCAGCAGCCGCCTCAGGCTGTCCCGCACTTCGGGTCGCAATCCGGCCCCCACCCAGGCGGTACCTGGGAACCCCCAGCGCCGCCCGGCCGGGCCGAGCCGGGCCCGCGCACACGGACACAGAAGACAGAGACAGAGACACAGACACAGACACAGACACAGACATGAACACACGAATGCAGACTCGCGAACACAGACACACGAACACAGACACACGAACACAGGCGCAGACACAGAGATGCAGACACAGACACGCACACAGAGATACAGACACAGACAAGCACACGCAGGAGGAGGGGAGGCTCCGCGGGCGGACGCGGGGAGATGCCGCACACTCACCAACCTGCTTCCAAGGTGTTGTGCCCCCGTCTCGGCCTCCTGGGGCAGTCTGTCCCGTGCCCAGGAGCCCCTCGTTTACCTGTCATACAGCTGGCAGAGGGATTTCCTTGGATCCTTATGGAAGCGTCTCACCCTTCTTCTCCCCTCTGGAGGGTGTGGGACCGCGGCCAGCCCTCGGCAGCCCCCTCCCCATCCTGTCCCCCACCCTCTCCCTGCGCTCCGCCGGGCCGTGCGTGCATGCGGGGCGGGGGCGCGGGCTGCGGCGGGGACTGATGCTGTGCTTTGCCCTTGCAGGCAGCGAGTCCCGCCGGCTTCGGGCAGAAGGGACGAGCCGCGGCCTCCGCCCCGAGGGCGGCGATGCGGGGTCCCCGCTCCCCACGGAGGGGCTACGCGGTCCCCGGCAGCCGCCCCCGCGAGAGGCCGGGGGCTCCGGCGCGGAGAACGGCAGATCGTCGGCTGCAGGCGGCAGGAAGAAGACGCGGACCATCTTCTCCAAGAGCCAGGTGTTCCAGCTGGAGTCCACCTTTGATGTGAAGCGCTACCTGAGCAGCTCCGAGCGGGCCGGGCTGGCCGCCGCGCTGCACCTCACCGAGACCCAGGTGAAGATCTGGTTCCAGAACCGCCGCAACAAGCTCAAGAGACAAATGTCATCCGAGCCCGAGGGCCAGGGGCCCGGGCCGGCCGAGCCCCCCGGGGAGCCGCAGCCCCCCACTGCCGCCTCGGCTCTCTCCTTCCCGGCCCTCTACAAGGACAGCCCCCTGCTCAGTCGCTGCTTACTGCCGCTGCCTTTTCCCCTGCTCTGCCCGGGCAGCGCCATCCCCTACCTCTGCCTCCCCGGGCCGGGCAAGCACTTCAGCCTGGTGGACGGGGACGTATAGCCTCTCCCCTGGCCCCCGACCTTCCCTTGCTGGGGGCCACCCCGATTTTATTTATGACCCCGCGGTGCCGGTGGAGTGTCTGTCTTCTCCACAGGCAGCACCCGGCCCACGGAGGGGCCGCCCGGGCTCCCTTCACGCCTGTCCGTGGGCTGAGGACACGTTGCTAAAGCTCGGAAGGGCGCTGCCAACCCGCTCTCCCTCTTGCAGCGCTTTTCCTGTGGTCAGGACGGAGGAGATAACACGGAGCCGCCAAAGAGACCGGGACGTGCACTGCCTGCCTCTCTTCCAAATTATCCCGTTCCGGTATTACAGGAGGGCCGACGCTCTGCCTCAGTCCGTGGGGACTCTGTCCCTGCGTCTGTCCCAAGCGCCGTGGCGGTCGCTTTACCGTGAACCCAGTCACGTTTCATACAGATTGGTAATGGCGAGGGCCGCTCGGTGCTTCTCTGTCTCAAACTCTCCACCTCTAATATCCCTCAGAGTAGCTTCTCCCCATCTTTTACATTATCAAAATGTAGACACCTTTCCTCAGATACGATTCTTAAAAACTGTGACTTTCCTGCTTTTTTCCCTTTCGGAAGAAACGTCCCAAGATCTCTCTTATACGTTTTGTGCTAACTGCTTCTCAGACTGGGGTTCGTGTGATATTTTTACAGAACAAGACAAGTTGTTTCTTGTGCTAATCCCGCCCCCCGAAATCCCGTGGGACGGTTTTACCTGCTATCCTAGGGTAAAGAAATGGGGTTTAAATTTTTTTTATATCTATTTCATATAAATGTGCAAACGCTCTTGTCGTCCTTTGGTTTCTAAGTTCACACTCTTTATATCCCAAGTTTGGAAATAAAACTTTTCAGAAAGTTGAAACTCCTGCCTTTTCAATAGTCACTACTAGGTAGTATCAAAGGAAATTTATTTCCTAGAGTGCATCGATGGTTTTTATTTTACAAATAAAGAACACAATTTAAAACTAAAAACACAATCGTGGCATTACGAAATTCACCCTGGCATGCTCGAATGGCAGCTCGTCGATTTTCCCAGAGGGGAGAAAAGCACGGTAGCTGTTTCTGCTAGATAAGAAGGGTTTTTCTTTCCTTTCCCCCCACTCTTCCGTTTGTCTTTCCGCGCTCTGGTGCTCGAGGATCCCGCAGCCCGGCGCAGGCGGGTCCCCGCGGCTCGGGGCGGCTGCCGGGGTTCGCTCCCATCCCGGGAGGTGCCGCAGCCGGGAGCCGAGCCCGGCTCCAGCCGAACTCGGGGAAACGCTTTCCTCGGCTGTCTGAAGTTTTCTCGCCGCTGCGGTGAACTAGGAGTGTTGTTTGACTTCTCCTCTCGCTTTTTAATCCGTTTCGAATCAGTGTCAAGTAGCAAAAGGTGTCTCACAGAGCCCCCTTGATCTGGAAAAAAAAAAAAAAAAAAAATCAAGGCTGGGGTGAGGGTGGTGTAAGGAAGTAAGGAAGTGGACAGGCGTAAGGGGACCTGCCGGGTGAACTTCACGGCTCGGGTTTCCCCAAACTGCCACTCCCGGAAGATGCGGGCGACGAACTGACGGTCTGGACCGCAGGGCTCACACTTCTTTTCTCATCTAGTTTTAAAATGATAGTTAAAGAAATTTAAATCCTCCGAGTCTGCGAGTTGCTCCGTGTCTAAACCCCACATTTCCTGAAGTGAGGATCTACGGTTCCTATTTGTTTGTAATTCATAACTGATGACCTGTATCGGAGTCTTCCTTTGGTTGGTTGTTCTAATATTTTCCATGTCTATACCCCCTGACTTGCCTACTGTCACCAGATTAATTAATACCAATAGAAGTAAATCCACCTTTTTCTAAATTCCTACCAATGGAAGTTTAATCAGATGCAACAGTTATACACTAGGGTCCCTTTCTTTATTTCTTTAACATGGAACTAAACTTTATTTAAAGTCACTGTCCTTCCACATGGCTGCATCCTCGGATGTCTCCGCGGTGAAAAATCACCATATAAGAAATCGTTATTCTACAATTAATTTACTTTTCACTACACTTATCAAACCATTTTCAGTCTCCTCCCTGTTTTATCATTTCTCTTTTCAAATTGTTACTGGAGTTACAGAAGCAACTGAAGGAAAATACGAACCCCCGAAAACGGAGGGAGGTTTGTTTTTTTTCGGTAGAAACAACGGGAAGAATAGTTCTGCAGGCAAGAGCAGTTAGCACTCGGTCACGTTTCACAACTTGCTGCTGACGGACCCCAAAGCTGCGATCGTTGGGAGTTAATGAACAACGAACTCCCGAAACCCACGCATAGCTGGGAGAAGTAATTAACTACCCCAAAATATTCGTTTCCCGTCAAGGTAAAAGTGGTGGTTCTGAGAGTATTGGCCAAAAGTATTATCCGAACTGTTGCTGAACACGGCCAAAGGCAAGGGGGATTTCTCTGAAGAAAACCAAGTTCAGGATGCATCGGGATTGCCAGCCGAGCAGTCAGTGCTGATCACACTGAATATTACTGACATTTCTTTTACGGCTCAAAACAATTGTGTTTGAAAATATTAATTGCTGCTTACTACAACAGGAGATTGCTACAAGCCACTGTACCGCTAACCTGTTGATGGGAGACTTCAAGGAATGAAACAGACCACAACAAAACTAAACAAGAAAACGGGCAAACAAAGCACAAACAACCCCTCTCAAACGAACCAATCAACTAAAAAACTCCAAACCTCAATCAAAAAAAAAACAAACAAACCCAAAAAACCCCAACCAAACAACCTCCCCCTCCAAAACCCCACAAAAACCCAAACAAACCAAACCCCCAAAAAACCCCAAACCCCCAAACCCTCAAATCCCAAAAAACTCTGACAGAGCTAGCAAGCAGTTTGAGAAAAAAAAAAAAAAAAAGGAAAAAATCCAACCCACAAACCAAATCAAACCGCCAGTTCCAACTCCAAACAGTGCTAGAGCTGGTTAGCTGCTGGGACTGAGATTTAAAAACATGCTGTGAAGGTTTGACGAAATGAAAAGAGGCAGTGCAACTGCTTGAGAAGTGTGTGGAAGACACAGTGTTCTTACGTGTTGTCAAAAGTTCATATAAAATGTTTTTTTTAATGATTATTAGACAAACTAGAAGCCCTGCTGGTGCTAAGAGATCCCCTGCTAGGCACGGCACATTTGTTTCAGACAAATTTGTAAAACAAATTATAAACTGAATAGAAAAGAAAGATATGGGTAAGACCTGGTGCCCGAATCTTCAATCTTCCAAAAAAAAAAAAAAAAACCAAACAAAAAGGCGATTAAATATGACATTTAGCAACAGGAAAATATATTTAAAATCAGTTGGATACATACACAAATGCATTGCTCATTGAAAGAGTGCAATAAAAGGGCTTAAAAAAGCCACTCAATCTCTCCCTCCTCCACTTATTCATAAAAGCCCCACAAGGCTCATTCTAAGTGCAGCAGCTCCAGGAAACTTGATTTTCATATCACCTGTGATGCTGTAAAATTCCAGGAGTTTAGGATGATCAATCACACTACTTTTCTTGTATGAAAGTGTGTTGAGAATTAGAAAATTCAATTTTTTCTGCTGGAGAGTAAGCCTTCTCACTTCTCTGCTCTGTTGGAGGGTTTTGGAAAACTCCCCTAGGACTGGTTTCCCACGGGAGTCTCCTAATCAGGAGGCTGGACCAGGCACTTGTTATCATTTAGTTTTGTTTTGCTTTGTTGTTCTCTAATCATTGCATACATATACACCTTGATGGATCAGCACAAGGACACTGTGACACCTTGTCACCCCCTGCAGTTTAGATTTCTGCACCTGCACGAGGTAAGGAAAGGTGTGCTAGAGATTAGAGACGGAAGAGTTACTCAGCCTAGCTCTGTGGCCTTACTAGGTGTTGGTATAGAATATGAAAACTTTCCTGCTTCTTCTCCCCTTTCCATGGATTTGGGGGTTGTTTTTTGTTTGTTTGGGTTTTTTTTTGTTTATTTTTCTAATTTGAAATGATAACTTGCCTTTTTTTCTTTCTTAAGGAAAGGATTGAATTTACTTCATATTTTATATGTTCATATGCTAAAGAAGGGTTTCATCTGCCTAGAGGAGGGCTTGCAGTGTTATCCCAAATACTGTTCTGCAAGGAAGCCACCAATGATTGACACTGGTGGAATTAAACAAAGAAACAGGAGTCATAGCTTTATGTCCCAGGGGAGACTCATTTGAATTTAGGCAAGATTAATAAAACTTGAGGAAGATAAGGATTCATTGCAGAATCTCAGAAGAAGGACAACATAGATGATCCAAAATCATTATGAACAAGAAGAAATAATTTTGGAGAGGCACACAATAAAAATGATCTCTCTGCATCTTCTGCAGGGCAGATCTAACTGCAGTATTTTTTGGAAAGCCGGCAGATTATTTCCTTTTCCTGTTCATGTGAATATGTGCAGCGGGCTCTTTTTGCAGGTTAAACTTGGGCTTGGCCTGAGTCTGCTTTCCCTTACAAATACACAGTGAGAAGGCAAAGATGAAACCTCTAGAACATGTCTGACTCAGAGCAGAATTTGTCAGATTGAGTCCTTATGATCTTTTCCTTTTTGAAGAATCTGAAGTTATAATAACTTCATAGCTGCAATGTGAAATAGTAACCATATTGAAAAAATAAGTTATGGATTTACTGGAGAGGCTTGGAAATGCCTGAAACAAAATGTGCATTTACATTTGTTTCAACACTGATGTTGAACATATTCTTGCATCCTGAAATGTGGTTGTCAACCAGCTCATTTGTCACTTTAAAGTAAAGATTATATAAATAGCTTAAAATATAAACCTGTAAAGTGTTTATTACTAAAAAAAGAGCAGAATTTCAGGAATATTTATCTTTTGTTCCATTTTGTGTTGCAGTACTGGGAAAGGCTCTTTTCCTAAAAGGGGAAAGCCTTTTATTTCAGAGAAGAATTTAACTCTAGAGAAAAACAGTGAGTTCTGGAATGGGAAAAGGTGATTGCAATGTAATCAGTGCACAGAAGGGACAATCATATCTGCCTCTTCTCTGCTCTCCACACATCAGTTACATTGGTGCTGGTCTTTATATAAAATTCAACAGAGACCAGAAAACATTACCAGACATTCTAGAAAAAAACCCAAAAAACCTAAAGGAATGTCCAGTGTGAGCACAGCACAGCATTCCCATCTGTATCATCAAAATCAAGTTATTTAGCACAATAAACAACTGAGAATATACAAGCAGAGAAAATCCATGAGATCAGAAAATCTGCAGTTAATTAGAATGAGCAGGAGAGGAAGACATGGACCTGCCTGAAGGTGGCTCTAAGAAGGGCAGAACACAGCACCAGGTAAGAGATTTTCAAGCAAAGTTTTGTTGCGCTCTGCTGTGGGACTTTGAGGCCCTAGTGGGCAATGGAAGCTGCTTTTATGAGCAGCTGTGTGGTCAGAGTATCAAGAGGTGTATCTGGAGTCAGCAACTCAATCAACCAGTTACAAATCATGAGTCTACCAGGACAATTGGGTATTGTGCCAGACCAGAAATGATGAGGGACTTCGAGGACAAATAGAGTGGCAGAACACTGTGTAAAACCTCATTGTACAGACACACCTTCGAATTTGGGTTCCTCAGTCTGCTGCAGTCACATGTGCCCTTTGGGACAGTGGTTTCTGAGCTGTTCTGGTTGAAGCAAAGGCCACCCTAGCCTGCTCAAAGGTTCTTCATCCGTCTGTGAATTGTTACACAGAAAGAAGTGACACTTTATTAAACAACAGATCCTCTCCCACAGTTTTGATTTTTTCATTACTTTCACACTTAGATTTACAGATCTGAAGTATAACCTTTATAGAGGATGCATCATATGAGAAATCATCTAGGGAAGTTCTTTATCATGGCTGTCTTTTATTTTGAATTAAATTATTGAACCAACATAGCTTTTATCAAGGGGGGATGTCATTTAATAATTGATGAAGATCAACATTTGATTGAATCTGGATTAGCTTTCATCCTGGCTGTTCTCCCCAAATCTGCCTGATCCGGCTCCTCAGTTCTTTTAACAACCAGCTATAGGGCAGCTACAAAAACCTCAGTTCTGCCTACAGATTTTATCTGGGAACACTCAAAGTTTTATTTGTGACCACTAATGAGAACAGTAAAGTTACACACAGAGCCAACACGACTGTGAGATTGGTGTGAACTCTTAGTTCTTTCTAAACTTCATGAACAAAAATATTTTACTAAAAAATAATCCCTATGTGCAGTTTTTATGTCTTTCTAAAGTAACACCGATGCTCAAATCAGAAAGGAGATTTGTCTGCAGTTAATCAGAATGTTGTCTGCATCCCAGCCCTCTGGGACATGTGGATCAGCCTAGATGTGTATCGACTATACTCACTGTGAGATACATATACTTCCTTTAAGTTACTCCTGACAACATAAATATTCCCTTTTTCTCATCTTTGTAAATAAATGACAAGTTTAGATCTATTTTGCAAATAAATAGCTGAGACCCATGGATAAATGTCTTTCACTCTTTCCTTGCAATGTTTGCAATGTCTACAGAATCTTTCTCTTTACTGGGTTTTAGTGAATCCTTTATGTGAACTGATAAAGATTTCAACACTCCCATGTTCTTTCATGCAAACTGATTTATAGTATCTTTACACTGATGCCCAATTATCAGCTGAATAAATACCTGGTGTTCCGGTGCTTTCAGGTATATTTGTATGTGATTATCATATAATAAAATGCTTAAAAACTCTGCATGGTTAAAAAAGTTTTGTTTTTATCAATCTCCTATGTTTTGTACGTGTAGGATTGTCTGATGACTTCTGTGTCCCATACAGTGACATAACTCTGCCTTTTTGTGCAGCACAAGGGGAGCAATCCGGAGCTGCTATGGTATTTTACTGTGTAGTTTCAATGTTTGCTTAGAGAGTCATTAATGTGAAATTATAGATGCAAAGAACCCTAATTACTCTGTAGGAAATGTTATGTGGTAGGATGTGCATGTGTTTTTAAAACATGCTGCAATTTGTGGATTTGTAACTAAATATCTGCATTCAATTTCCATTATTAAATAATTACTTCACATATGTGTTTGCTTCCCTAGACTACCAAACCTGACATTTAAGTGGGTAAGGAGAATGGCACTAGTTTGTATATCCTTGTGTTAACAAACTTTTAATAACTATGTGGTAAAGTTGTAAAATTGGGATGCAGGCAAAATAGATGAAAAGATAACAGCTAAATTAAAAAAGAAGTATGCTTAGCATTGTAAACTTACAGATTGCATCATAAAACCTGTGAAAAATTATCTGGAAAATTCAGTTATATTTTCATATTAAGAAGTTCACAGAACTGAAAACATATCAAGCAACAGGCTGTTTTCAGACTGTTTCTTCGCATTTCCATGGTGTTACATTGTTAGTAGAATATAATAAAATAATATTTTTTAAAAAACTGATTTAGAAATACAAAATATTTTGAAAATAAGTATTAAAACTAGCAACTCACTTGTTAAGACAAATGTCACCTTCAATGAAATTCAATCTCAGTCATTTGCATGTCTCAAGGGAGACAGAGAGTCTATAAGCATTGCTATTAGAAATAGCAGATGACTGATACAGTTGAGGCATCAGTCCCCTTTGTCATGTCATTGGACTCTGATCTAAATCAATGGGGAAATGTTCCCTAATATGCCTACTTGTCCCTTTATTGAAAAACCTTTTGCCCTGGGTCAGATGCCAGGATCAATGAATCCTCATGTTTTCTGCTAATTCTCTGGGTTCACGTGTGGAAGGGGTTCCTTAGAATGGTGACAGCAGCAGCAGGGGACAGCATCTGAACCGAGAGCACCTTCGGCTGTAAATCTGGCTGGGGATTGCTGTAAGCAAACCCAGAAACATTTTAAGTGAAAGCAGTTTAGGGAGACACTCTGGCAACTTCTGAAAGGCATGCATATGTAAACTTGTGGCTTTTCACTCTGCAGCTGTATTTTGCTAGCACATCTAGCAGACTCACTGGGGTTTTGATACCAAAGTAAGTCAAGTGGCTTGGAACCAGTCTCTTCTGATTTTTTTTTTTTCCCTGAAAATAGTATGAGTCCTTCTCTCAATAAAAATGCTGGTTTAATTTGCTGGGTACAGGACCTGAGATGTGTGGCTCTTAGAAATGGCTAAAGACAAGGAGAAGCTCTTGCATCTTGTGAAAGGTTGTGTATGTTAATTTTCCAGTGCTGTTTCTGCTTTCTACTACAAGAGTCAGAGGAATACACGGTTTATATTTTCAGACTGTTTTATATATTCAGATTATTCCAAACCATCTTTTATGAATATTAAAAAAGCTACAATGAAATGTCAGATTCACAAATCAAACATTACACACTTCCAACATGAGTCAAATAAAGGAGCAGAGCACTTATCTTCAACAGACATTGCAGGTCAAATCTGTTTCCAGTGTCACACAGCAACAGCTTTGCAAAAATTAAAATTAACATAGTAATATATAGGTCTGTGAAACGGGGTTGAGTTTCATTCCTAAATAGATTATATATGGCTTTTGACTATATTTGAGAATGTGTCTATTCCAGTTCAGTTTTTAATAAAATTAATACTTGCACCTGGCACCACGCTTTTCTAGTGGCGGTGGAGCAGATCTATAATTGCAATTATTCTCCTCCTGGGTGATTCAGTTCAACTCCCTGTGCCATGCAGGATATTCCCCTACATTATTTCTACTGCTTATCTAATCTATTATTGAACAGTTCTGGTGATGGTGCCTCAATTACCTCCATTACCTCTCTCCCAGTGCTTAACGCTCTGTCTGACATGATTCCCTCCCGCCCCCAGTGAAGGGCTGGGATTGTGTGCCATGTAGTTTTAGGCTATATTTCTTGGTGTGCCATGTAGTTTTAGGCTATATTTCTTGGTGTGCCATGTAGTTTTAGGCTATATTTCTTGGTGTGCCATGTAGTTTTAGGCTATATTTCTTGGTTTGATGGCTTTCACATTCTGAGAATCCCCCACTTTGAAAAGGTTTACAGCGTCATCAGGACTTGTGTAGTTTCTTTCATCCTCAGGGTTATGAGCTGGGATCCCATCCAATCCTTCCACCATTGATGTGGCTTTTCTTTACCCTTTCCTGAAGTATTTAGTGTATGTGTTCTGCCTTGCTGTCTTCCCAAATGCGCAGATAGAAGTGCTCATACTGCAGTGAAGTAGTACCTGAGACGGTGATGAATTACGTTTAAATAAGTTTCCTATATCCCCTTTTCTTCATATTTCAGTGACACAATACATTGCAAATGATGATAATTCTATTATTTTTGTTCAAGGTCTGTGTTTTAATATGTTGCTTATATTTATTTATAGAATAAATCTTTTTATTCTATTCACCTATTCACCTATCTGTACACTTATCCACCTCTTGTCTGCCTGTCAGTATTTCTGTCTCACACTCCTGCTGTGCAATCTCTCCACAGTATGTTGACATCACCACACATTTTGCTCACAGAAGCAGATCTATGGCTCCTACCCTCAATTTCAAGTAAGCAGCACTTCTGCCAAAAGCATCTTCCAGTGATGCCGCTGCCCTAAATATTATGTCCAAGGGAAAATACTAAAGAAGAAACATGATTTATTATGTGTTTAGCATAGCAAAATGGGGCTCATCCTGGCTATGATCTTAATGCTGACAAACACAAATGCATCACACATCAGTGATGATGCTGAGGGTGTGGTTAGGGATCCTCTGCTGACAAAACATGAAGCAACTTGAAACCTCCTCTAGTTTTCTCACCCTGTGTGCTGGAGAACAAAGCCCAGTACAGGAGGTCCTGGATCTCACCACACACAGATATGCAAACCAGAACCTTCTTCTATCTGTGAAGATTCCCTAGATTTCCATGGTTACGTACATAATCTCTGTTACATCTGCATGTAATACACTCCAGGGCATTTTGCTGTACTTCTTGGTTACCTGTGAACAGATGGGATTGGCTGGAAGAGCAGCAGAATTCCTTAGGGCAGAAGGTAGATGTGAGTGGAGCACACACACCCTTAGGGCTGGCTGATCTCTAGGAGAGGTGTAGTGGACTCAGATTGGTGCCAGTTCCTGTATCACTGCTGTGGGAGAAAAGGGTAGTCAATGTAAAGTGCACAACCTGTTCACCACTCAGTGTTGGTGCTGGTGCCCTGCCACTGCTTCTGACCAGCAGATCTAATTCTGTCAGGATGTCAGGGAACTTCAGGGGTTAATTTGGCCTTATATAATATATATTGCCTTGATATGCATTTAGTAGGCAGTTTTTAACCAGAGATGAAAAAGCTGAAGAGGGGAGAATTAAAGAAGAGGGATAACTTGCCAAGCTGCACAGGGTTATGTGGGAAATCTGTGACAGGGTGAAGATGAGATCCCAACTACAGAAATTTGATACCCTGACAGGTGGAAGACAATCTTAATGTCTAGAATTTCAAAGTTCATGTTTCCTTTTTATTATTTCCCCTCAGAAAAGGAATATTGGCTATAGACATGGTGAGTATTCTTTCAACAAAGTATTTCTTTAAATGTAAACCCTGATTCATCTTAAATCCATCATGGGAAAGGAAGTATTTGGCTGAAATTATTGGCTCTTGGTCCTTCTGGAAACACTGCAAAATCATCAGAGTTTGTAGATGTAAGATTTTCAAAATTACGAGTGTTATTTTGGGATTTGAAACTTTTTTTTCTGAAAGAGGAAAGAGAATTACAGATCAATTGACTGAAATTTCAAATGTCTGAAGTAGAAACAAAATGCTGACTAATTAGAGAAACTAATTTTCAAATATTATGATTATTTTTCCATTTTTGACAGATTAATTTGGAAGACAAATATTTTAAAAATCACTATTTTTGTGGACATGTAAAATTATTTCATTAGCAGATTTAAAAAATCAATAAGTACTAAAGAGAAGCAAAATCCAGGTCCTTCTGGTCATTTTTCTCTAATATCGCTATTCAAAACTGTGGTTGGTTCTTGGATTTAAGGCTATCTTCTTGTCATGTTAGGGGCCAAGGCAACCTGAAGTCACGCTTTGGGTTCTCAAGTTATCTGGATACCCACAAAATCCAGACCCCAAAGCCACATTTTACTGCACAAGTAAATGCATGAAGACTGTTCAAGCAGTTATTTCCAATGGCAGTATGGTGAAATCAGTGTTGATTTTAATTATGCTTTGGAAGTTCTCCATGGATTAGCTCACAAGAAAAAAAATGAGGAGGAGTTCAACATTACATGTGCAAGTGTAAGAAATGGAGCCTGACACAACCAGCAAGAAATAGTTCTGCATAGCCCAGCTTTGTGCACTTTGAGAGACCTTCATGGCCCTCTCTGGGCATGAAATAAAGGTCTTAAGTGTGACTGCAACTCTGCTAAGTGTGTTTACGTTTCACCATAGTTTGGTTATCGTTCCCTGAAGAGAGTAAGAAATCATGTCCTTTCTCCATGACTTAAGCAACCCTGCTGAAGAAGTAGCACCCCCCACATTTTTTATGAACAGTTGAAATAATGTGAACTGTAGAGAACTTGGAATGCAGAAACTGGACAGAGAAGAAGTTTTCACACTCCTGGGGAGGAGACTGAATCCTGTTTCAAAATATCTTAAAATATATAAATATCAGATTTGGTGTCATCGAAATTCGAATTGTAGATCCCGAGAGGATAACACGTTGTCATAGGAAACCATATTCCTTTAATAGTTAAGGGCTCAATTCCACAAGCTCTCCAGATGGAAAAAAACTCCTGTTGGAGTAATTCTGAGAAAAATCTTCCAGAACTGGGACCCCACTTGCCTGTAAAGCAAAATGAGTACCAATGGCATGGAAATTAACTACCAAGAGTGAAGTAGTTATTAGGCCAGGAACCAAATAAGCGAGTCCTGAAAAAAAGTCAGTAATTCACAGTTTTAATTGGCTCTGTATGAATGGAAAGAGAACTCAAAAGGAGAGAAAGGGAGCAGCACGTTGTTACAACATTTGGAGAAAGATTCAGTGAAAGTTACCAGTGTGTATATCAGTGACATTTCTTTCCTGTTAGATTAAAATGTGTTTAATTTACATTATAACTAATGTATTGGATATTACCAATGGTGATATTCTGGTTTTACATTAACATGATCAAAATGAGTTAATTAAACTACAAAAAAAAATAGATATTTGTATGGAAAATATAGAGCAGGTCAAATTGGCTAAAAATATGTGATGTGGATTAAAGTTGACCTCAGTGTAGTGGATGCCCACTTGTGATCATGTGCAAGGGTTTAAAGCTGTGGTAATTTTAGATAAACGATGTGTCTGTTTCTGAGTTATGACAGAAGGATTCACACCACAGTCTGGAATTGCAAAGGATTCAAACTTCATTTCTTCAGGCGTCATGAACAAATGGCAGAGCTATGAATTAGATCCTATGTAAATAATTAAGCTTAAGCAATTAGAACATTTGTGACATTAGTTATAGATAATTTAGTGTCTATAATCTCATCTGATTTACTAATGAACTCTTGATTTAACATCTCTTGTTATCTGACACGCCTGGCTGAGTATTTTTAAGATTTCTGCTGAAGGAGGGACCAGTAAAAATTCATAGTTGTTCATACTTACCTGCTTGTTTTACAGACAAATTATATAATCAGCCACTATACTCAGATTTTTTTTTTTTTCTGTAAAGAGGAGATCTTAAAGGTAGTTTTTATTGTCTTTCTGAAGACTTTCTGGTGAAAGAAGATGTGGACTGACCTTGCCCTTCAACATACTCTACCTGTTTGAAATCTGAACTCAACAGAAAAACAATCTTTTAAACAACAGTGCTGGAGAGCTGGTCCTTGGTCACATCTTGACTTAGTGAGAACATAAGATTGACTACTACAGGTTCTGTTCTGTACAGAACAAGTCCAAAAATCTAGTTCTGTGAAAATATATCTAATAAGATTCCTAGCTGAACATAACATTTACCCAATTTATTCATAAGTCAACCAAGGAATCCACATATGTGTGTCTACAATCTATCCTTAGAAAAGTATTCAGTAAGTACTTACAAGGAAGAAAACCCTGCTGAGCTAGTTAATCATTATTTTGAGAGCAAAGAAAAAGGAGAGCTAAACTACAATTATAACCTTGGTGATAATGTATGTAGGAATCTTTCTTAATCCAGGCTAATCTTGTTCCATGTTCTTGCCTACTATAAAAATCTGAACGATTTTTGACAAGATCCAAAGTTTTGTCAGTTGTTAAGAATTAATTGAAAAAATTACTAGAGCACAGCAGCCATTTCAAAGGGACTGACCCAGAACCAATTAGAATTTTGTAACAATTGACCATTCACCACAAAACAGTTATCATGAGCTTTGGCCTCTGAAGTGTGGTGTTGGGGGTGGGGGAGAATCAGATTAAAGAAACTTTAATTTTTCCCCCTTTAACTAAAATATCGTTAGTAGCGGCTTTCTCAACACAACTATCAATCAACTTATCTGGGTTTTAAAGGCTATGCTCAGCTTGCAGGAACAGCAGTAGAGAGTATAATGGATGCTTATCCCCTGGCTTTAGATGATACACAATATAGGTTACTATCTTGAAAAAACAGGTCAGACATAGGAACATTCTTTATCAAATTGCTGTTGACAGCCCAAACAAGAGATTGAAGAACACCACAAAAAGGTTCTTTCATCTAAAGACAACAGAGTTTATAATTGGTCATTCTTTCGTCCTTCATCCTCTCCTCAGCAGGAAAAAGAAAATTCTTAGTGCAAGTTCCTTTCTTGAACATGGTCAGCACGAGGGTAGGCTGGTGTACACTGAGAAATGGGTTCAGTGTTCATTCTTTTCTCTTCATGTTCCAGCTACTGATTGGGCAGGAAAAGCCAACAGTGTTCTTAATTTTTAAAAAGGAATGAGAACAAGGTACAACTCTGTGCAGGATTATCAATATTTTGGGACAACAAATGTGATTGTTTTGAAACAGGAAATAAAATCAAAGGCATAAGTATTTGTCAGATTATTCTATAGTATGTGTAATACTCTGTCTCCTACCTTCAGTCCAAAGAAAATATATGTAGGAGGTACGCAATACAGAAATATGTTGTATACATGAATAGAAATTAAATACATAGAAATGTGTGTGATCGCATCATATGTTTTACTATATACTGCATACGTGCACACATATAAGTATAAAAACATAAAAATATTAGACAGATTGAAAAGGATGCTAGAGTCAAATATTTAGTGTTGAAGACTTTTTCCAGAGAATCACTACATTTAAGACAAAAAAGAAAAGTTTATTCTGATCTTCTGCCTGCTTCAGGCTGTTAAATTTCACTCAATAAACTCTCATTTAAGTTGTCTTGGACTCGGTGAGGCATATCTCCAGGAGATGTTTGCAAACTTAAATTGAAAATACCAGAGACTGAAACTTTACTGTCCCCTTGGAGTTTCCCTCTAACAGTCAATCCTTCACGAAGAATAGCTAAAAAAAAAAAAAAGAGATCAGAGCAATTAAATCACTGTCCCACAAACACTTTCACTTTTGCTTACCCTGACACATGTGAGTAGCTCCACTGAACTCAATATAAAGAGAAATCAATAGAACTGCTCATGTGTAACAAGTTAAATATATAAATAAGTGGGTTTAGATTTAAAGCCTGAAATTATCTTGGAAAAGTCTACAATAATATTTTTACATATTTTATGAATGAAATTCATCCTGAACAAAATTCATCCAAGAGATTCATAGAGTGCGTGAACAGATCCAACCATTACCCTATGAAAAAGCTCAGCTCTGACCATGTTTCTTTAGCTCTGGATCAGTGTTCTGACTAGCAATAGCAAAAAAAGCCCAAACTGCATCAGATGAAGATCCATATGGATCTGTAAGCATGCTTCCCAAAAGGAGCAGCAACCATAATGGCTATTTAGCCACCTAGAAAGGCAAAGCCCCTCAGTTCGGTTAGGCACCTACATAAAGTACCTGTCCAGGAACTGAGTTTGATTTGTAGAAGGCATAGAATAAAAACACTTTTTACAAGATTTAGAGAGGGGAAAACGCTGTTGTGTGCTTTTTAAGCATATATAAAGGCCTTTACTGACAAGGGGACCTCTGTAGGGAAACTTCCTGGGTCGGAAGCACAGGACTGCACAGACTCCTTGTTTTTGAAGGTAAGCAAACCAAGCCCTGGATGATGGGAAGTTTGTTGATGGAGACTCTTTTATAGGATGACTTGTAGTGTGAGGTCTTCCCATCTTTCAGCTGGAGTATGATATTGGCAGTTGCTACATGGGAATAGCTAAGGAGAGAAAGCTTGTGACAGAAAAAGGAGTCTACAGCTGCTTTACCTCTTTGGGTTTCTTGCATACAACTTGGAAAGATTGCAGACTGTGTTCTATATTGTTTTACCGTACATGGCTTTGAGTAAAATCATGCTAAGATAGCAATCCTGTCATCTCCTTCCTATGAAATACAGGGTGTTTAAAGGCAGGAGAGGGAATGAAATTTCATTTGAAGTAAAGCTTTGACCATTTTCTGGCACAGCACTGCCCAAACACCCTAATGGAGCAGGGGAAAAGGAGATCTGCAGAACAAGGACTTCTTGGCTTCCTTCCTTACGCAAAGGAACAATGTGGGAATCTCACTCGAGCTTGGTTTCTAGATGAGCATAATTCCAGTCACTTCAGTGGATTTATTTCCAATTAATTTAATGTCATTGTGAAAAGAAACAGACACAAAGTTTGCTTTGGCACTGCACATTGTGTTGCGTCACTGTCTAGCAAGCTTCCCATTGCACGTTTTTTCAAAAGGATGCATCTGCCAGCCCAATACAACAAAAATAACTTGCATGTGTCTTATGTTAAAGCTGAATGAGAAACGTGATGCCACATTAGTCTTGTCCATTCAGGACTTAAAGCCCTGTTGCCTCATAAAAGATATCAGAGACACAGTATGCATATTTTGCCTTTTCATATTAAACCATAAAGGTTGGGATCAAATCATAAAAAGCTTCCATTCAGATAATTTTTATTTTTTCCTGGCATTGAGACCCTTTTGTACCATTTTGCCATACTCCTCTGCACAACATAATCAGCCCTGGAATAATTTCTGGCTTTATTTTAATGGTCATAACTTGGTGGTAGTTAATTAGAAAAATCCCTAAAAGCTCAGTTTGCACGCAGTCTGGAAAACCCACGGTGGTCCAGAGGTTGTGCAGACTCCCTAGAGACCTTTCTAAGACTTAAACATTTATTTCACCTTTTTCTTTCTACATGATCTGCTTCACACTTTTATCCCCATAGTTTTTGGTTTTGCCTTGCTCTACTCATTCTTAAGTCTTAAAGCCATTGGATGCTCTCAGTCAAGCTTTCTAGAAAAAGTTCTATTGTATCCCTATGCTGGGAGCTGAGTGCAGTGTTCAGGATCCCCTGCTTTTGCTCTCAGACTATTCAGTGCAGCCTTGTTAGTCCTGTCTTGAGCTCACCCTCCCTCTGTGTGAACTGGACTATGAGCTCTGAGACAGGCCAGTAGTTGCTTCCATGGAAGTGTTTCAACTGGAAAATTCACTCAAAACTCAACCTGCCACAATAAAGTGTGTTTT
This sequence comes from Mixornis gularis, assembly GCA_003546035.1. Lineage (NCBI taxonomy): Eukaryota > Metazoa > Chordata > Aves > Passeriformes > Timaliidae > Mixornis > Mixornis gularis. The sequence continues at coordinate 366,606 of QVAJ01000147.1, read as the reverse complement.
GTTGGGCTAATTTGTCATCTGTGACAATAGCAATGAAGTGATAGCTTGGTGGCAGTCTAAAACAGATTTTACTCTTCATCACTGTTGATCTAAATAAGTGAGACAAATAGTGTGTTTTCCTTAATGTGTAAAGGGATGGGGAACAAAGCAAATTTCTACCAAAACTAAGAACTGAAACAAGCCCAGTGAATAGCAAGTTGTGTCTTAATCCCCACCCTCATCCTTATGACTGTCACCTGTAGGTAACTTTTTGCTTTTCATGACTGCAGGAATAGACTCTTAATTTGGATTCCCATCTAGTCTTATCTCTGTTTTTTCTGTGATTTATTATTCAGCAGAAAACTGAGAGGCTGTAAGGGCTCATGTACTCCATGACAAGCTGATGCTGTTGTGACATTTCACTATGTCACACTTCATGTCAGGGAGCAGATAAGAGCATGAGGAAATATGAAACAAACAAACAGAACACCAAAGAAAACTCTCCAAAATGAAAACAACACCCCCCCCAAAAAAAACCCACCCCAAACCCATAAAACAATTTATCCATTACTCAAAAGTTGCAGTCTGTGTCCCATACTATAATTTCCTTATCCACCTAGACCCAGCAGCTTTCCCTAGTGCTAGTTTTTTCTCATGTTTTCCAGCCAAAACCGATGTTTTACAATCTTCATCAGCTTCTACAGACCTCCTATCTGCAGTGCTGACTGTGATGGCAATAGCAGCAGTGAGTGAAACACATATTCCATGTTCTGTTATTGTAAGGAAGGGATAAAATAGACAGGGCTTGTGGGTTGATGCAAGTTGTAGCTGCCATTGTTGCCTTTCCTTTTATAGCATTCCTTTTAATTGTGATTAATACTGAGTTTATTCAATTTAGCAGTGCCGGATAGAAAATTTTTCTATCTGACTGTTTCTTCAGGTTTGAATTACTGGATGGAGTTGTAATGTACATTTACCACAATGTCTTCTTTATGTACTTCCAGTTGTAGCAGACAAATAACTCATGAGAGTTTGCAATTTCTTTTCTATAAGACGAGTGTCTAGAAAGAGACCATGTTTGCCCCAGTATTCATGGTGAGAAATCAGTTATTCCCATCCAAATAAACAGCATTTGGAGGTTTTTGGTTCATGCATTGTGTTCAGCCCACACGCACACAAGAATTTTCCATGGGATTTGTTGATCAGTGGTAATTGCTCAGGTAAATAATGTATTATTGAGCCCATGGCTGTGTATGCCAGTGAAGATTTATGAATGCAAACAGTGAACGTGGCTCCTGTGAGCACTCATGGGGAGTCTCAGCATTTGTTTTTCTCCAGAGTGTGTCTGCTTATGAAACCTGAGGACACAGATCAATTTTGAAATATCTGGATATAAACACATATGAATTTCCTACAGGACAAGTGAACCAGTGCAGTGACTGGAATCACAGAACAGCAATGAGGGCCCAGTTTGGATGGTCAGCTGTGGGGGAAACATTGCTGCTGGAGAGACACTAACTAGATAAAAATCTTTTGATCATGCTCTGGACTTTAGGCTTGCTCAGAACCAAAGGAAACCGCAGTACAAAAAATGCTGAAATGTCACCACCAAGAAAAGGAAATATAAAATTAAGCAGAAAGGAAGTTAACATCAATACACTCTTACCCAGAATATGAAACATTCTACAATAACTGTAAAGCTGTGGTGTGAGGCATGGATGCTGCTAAGAATAATCTGAAATATCTGAAGGTGGAAATCAAAAATGAGAATACTAAATTTTGCAGCACGCTGAGACCCCTGCCAAGGGGCTGAGCACTCTTAGCTCTTAACCTGACTTACTGAAACTGTCCTAGGGATATTTACAGCTTCACTGCCTCAGATTCCCACAATGTCCACACTCAACTCATTGCCAGGTCAGTAGTAGAGGTACAGACAGAAGAAATAGCAAGTTTGGATGTAAAGATTTTCCTTCCAGTTGAATTTTTTATCCATGGTAAATACAAACACTGAATACTCAGAAGATTTTCTGTGCCACTAGGAAGGAAGGTATGACTTGGCCGATGTCAGAGAGCTCTAGAGGTGGGAGATGGAAGCAAGGTCTGGTTTTTCTCATGACTCTCTTCCTGCTGCGGGGAAAGAGGACGAGTTGCTCACCTCCACAGGTGAACAGGCTCCCCATGGCAGTCCTCAGAAGTACCTCTCAGACATCCAGGAAAAGCTTTTTAAAGAGCTCATCCTACCCTCCTGATTTCAGTCTGAATGCCTGGTGTGAAATACCCCATTATGGCTGGACTACAATTGCACAAATGTATCACAAAGCAAACATGTTTGCCTCAAATTGCCTTTCATCCAAATTTAAGTTGGAGTCCATTATGGCAAACTGATTAGAGAGAGGGACCAAAAAGGCAGCTTTGAACAGCTAGAACAGAGCAAATGTCACATATTTTGGTTGCTTGCAGCAACAGCAGCAGACTGTTTGTCTCTGAGTGTAGGATGAGGTAACAGTTCACCCCAGTGCTCAGCCATGTCTCCATGGCCCTGCACACAAACAGATTCAGGATGTGGGGTGTTGTTATGGAGCTGCACAGGAGAAAGAAAAGTCAGGAGCACACATGGGCAACCTGGAGGTTAGAAAGTGAGGCCACAATGTTAAACGGAAAAAGAAATAAATTATTTTTTATGACATGGTGCTTTCCAAGTGGAAACATTAGAGAGTTTGAAACTGTTATCCCTTGTATTTTCCCCTCAAAAAAGTGAATTTTCTGCACTATAAATAAGAGGAGAGAAGGAGAGATGTAATTCCTTTTTATTTTTGATCTGAGTTAAATGAGGAAGTTTGGGATGAGTAAGAACAAGAAAAGTGTTTTTCAATTCAGTGTGGATATCTGCAGAAAGAAAATTTAAATGAAATAGCACTTTTTTCCCCCCGAGAAATGTTTCAGTCAAAATAATTAAGATCAAAAGTTTGGTGCATCACTGACATAAACCAAGAAATATTTGTCTTAGAAACTCAGAAGGTGGCTCAGCTGTATTTTCCTCATCCAAATTAAAATCAGTTGCACCTGGGCTTCTTCCTTTACTTGGCACAAAAGGCATAGCTGTAAGCACTTTGACAATATAAATGAAATTAAATATGGATTTGTATTGTCATAGTTAGGAAATCTACTTACAGGTACACCCGGGTCATTTGGCATCAAGTCTGGGCTGAGGGGTTTGATGAGAATTAGGAGGTTCTTTAAACAGCTGAGTCACCTTGGATGATGCATCAGTATAAAAAGTAGAACTTTTTGTCAATATCATAAGGAAAAAAGAAAGAAGCTGATCCTTCAGCAATTATTTTTGGCATAAAGGAGAGAAGAATACGAGTACTTGTGTAGCTGCAGTTCTGCCTGCCCTTGGGGCAGCTCTCCAACAGGATGTGGTGGTGGGAACACCTCTCACACCCCTTGTTTCAAGAAGAGCAGCTGAAACAAACACGCTGGGTGTCTGCCTTGCACTCAAATGTTGAACAATTGTAAATATGTTTGATGTGCTTCTATGAGTCCTTTGGATCTTTCTGGAAGCTCACACGACACTGTCCCTGGAGCCGGCAGCAGCACTGAAAGGGCCAGGACCTCTGATCCAGAGGAACGTCCATTGCTGTTCTGCTTCTTCCAACAGTCCTAGAAACCTGTCCTGTGAGATATCCTTTGGGATTAAAGAGGTCTTTCATACTGTATTGCAGCTACTTTCTCATATTGCAGCTACTTTCCCCAGTTTCTCCTTCAGCGGGAATATGTTAAAAAGCTTTAATGGAGAGCAACTTGGAAAAGCCCCAGAAGAAATACAACTGCCTGTTCCTAACAGGCATGAACTTGAACATTTCTACAGAACATGAACTTGTACATTTTTGAGTGGTCTGGTCAGCACATGAATGGCAAAAAATGCAGACTTGCTCCCGTATTTTCTCACTGTGTCTTAACCAGGCAGCATAATTTGCTCAAATGAAGTTTCCCATCACTTTCCCAGCTCTGTGTTGTCTGCTGGTTTTTCCTTTCACACTTTTTTTTTGTTCTGTTTAGCTGGTATATGGTCAGGCTGGTTCAAGCACAGGAGAAGGCAATGCAAAACACCCAGTTTTGTGGTTGCACGATATTACCAGTTTCCAGATTTCTTGAATGGGTCAGAGTTCAGAAGGGTTTGAACTCTTAAACTGCCCTGCAAGTGGGTACCAGCAGAGAGGGCTTCAGGAAGCAATGGCTCCATTCAATACTGCAGTTTGAACTAACATCTCTTTATACTGGATTTGTCTTTCTTTTCTAAACAAAATAGTTTAAATCCAATAAAATTTAACATAAACTTTAAAATTAAAAATTCAGATGTGTTTTTCCCATGGATGAAATACTTCATTTTAAGAAAATAGCTGATTAAGGCAAGCTGCTTCCCCTACTTCCCACATTAATTAGCTCAATGTGCATAAAAAGTCATCTGATACTCAAATCTGCCAATTTTGGCTATTATTTACTTTTCTGGTGGAATTAGTGGGCACCTCGGAGACCTGAGAAAGGATTCAGTGAAATCAGCAGAATTAAATATTCTCTGGTATTTTAATCTAGCTGTGATGACCACTCTGTGGATTTCAAGCTCCATATTCTGCTTTTGGAGGCAACTGAGTGAAGTACATCTTGTCTGAACCAGGGTGGGGAATGTGGTCCTGATGCACTCCCACCTCTCAAAGAGAATCCTTCCCATCAGCTTCATTCCTGCTCGAAGCTGGCAAAGCAGGTGGATATTCATGACCTATTTCTTATCTTCCTGCTGTGCCTAAAGGAAAGAGGAAAAGAGCTCTGGCTGTGCCTTGTTTTCTTACCTTCCTGATTTCTGAAGCCCTGAACCAGCAGGTTTCCCTGTAATTTCCAGGGAAAACACTCTCCACAAAGCTGCACAGCCTGCAATGCCAGCTGTGAGCCCAGAGCAATGCTCGGAGGTGAAGGGAGACAAAGATGGTGCCTTTCCTAATGAGCTTCCATTAATGGATAATTTATAGTGCGGATAATGAAAATATTGATTTGGGCTCTTTAACTTTGAAATATTACATTTAGCTTGAGGCAGTAAAGACTGTTTGTTATAGTGAAGATAATGACACTGTGGAAGCAGCAATGCTTTTTGTCATCTATGGGCTTCCAGAGAAAATAGGGAAAAAGTATTTTCGAAAGTCATGAAGTTATGAAAGGCAAGGAATTGATTTTTATAAGAGAGAAATGAGGGTATTTCTAGAGAAATCCCTTACTCCATGGCATTTAAGGATAGGAATAATGTCTCAAACACATGGCAGTCCTGAGCATCAAGGCCATAGGTGGTGGTACAGACATCCTCTGGTGAAGGCCAGCCTCTCATTTGGAAGAATCATTTCCATTTGTAGATATCTTGATTTGGAAATGAACGTTAGGAACTGAGGAGTCCCCAGAGTCTCAGCCTTGTGCCTACAAGCTGACAGATGGCTTTGCCAGGCACTTCACTGTCTGACTGTACAAAACCAGGGTGTGCCATAATCTCAAATGCAGGCTGCTGTGTTTGGAAAAATGGATCCTTCTGCTTCTGATTGCCAAAGAATAGAGATTATGCCCCTGATTTATCTCAAAAGGCTGCTGGGAAAGTGCATCCAGTGGTTTTTGTAAAATGATATTCCTGAATTGAAGCAGCTACAGTTGGTATTGAAGAGAAATACTTCTATGAAACTTACTGATACTTTCAGAAAATGAATCTGAGTTCTCAGTATTTTCTCTACATGACATATAACTTACTGATCAGTCTTTTTCTGATGTTTCTAAAGCATCCAACAGTGTGTCATGGCCTGTATGTGAAGTGCTGCAGCATCTGACACTGCAATGGTCCCACACTGGTGGAGAATGCTGAAGCAGACTGTACACAGACAGAAATAGTGCTGGCTATTAAATGGGAATAACTAGATCTACTTCCATCATTCAGTCTCCTAAAGTTTTGACAGCTTGATCAAACTAATGAACACAAAAGTGACAGACATATTGGTTCACTAATATTAGGTTACCAATCTTTGCCTTAAACCCCCATTAACGCTTCTTCCCTTGCCTGCTAATGCGAGGATAACAGATAGCAGCCAGACTTTCTGGCTCTACCCTTGTGCAAAACTTCTAAACATTGGGCCATTTTTGTCTCCCACTGCACTTTGCTGTAAAACCACAAGGTTAACACGACCTTCTGGCCCATTCCATCTTGTGTCTTGTTTTGAGTCGAGCTTTGTTAGGCACAAAAATCTATGTTATATTCCGTCTGATCAAAGTACTTCATGCCATCTGTATTCATTTAGCAATACCTAAGACTAGAGAGCATTACAGTGGTATTTTGTACATAGTATTGATTGCCTTCATTTGTAGCTCTTATAGACACCAGACACTGTTCAGTTTTAAAGCTGAGCATCAGATTTCCCATCTGTAATCTCCAGGTGCTTTCTTTCCCACCCTCCTCTTTACACAGAAGCTTTCAAAGACTCTGTTTGAACTATCTCCCTTTAAAATGATTTAAATACTGTTACATATTATATACATTGCATTTATCTTTTCATAATTTCATCTCTTATTATATTGGTTAGTTTCCCAGTGTCTGCAGTGGAGAAATGTGTTTAAATCTATGATTTTATTCATGTCTCCAGATGTATCTCTTTGTGCTTGGTTGCTATTTTTAGCAGTAGCTGTATATTTTGCATCACTGGAGAGTGTTGTGATGGAGGAGATCCCTACTAGTCTAGCTCTGTATTTTTGTTCCGATTGTGTTCAACTCCTGCTTCAGAGCTGGCATGGTCACAGACCTGTCTACTTGCATCTTGGCTTGAGTAGGTGCTCAAAGCCAGCCTAACTGACAAGCAATTAGATGAGTTCTGGCCATGGAAATACATGTCAGTGGTAAAGGAAAAGATTACTGAAGCATGGGGTATTTTCAGCAAACATGGATTTTGCACTTCAACATACCAGGTGAAAATGTAAAGTGCTTTCCTGGTTAAGCCTAAGAAGATGAAACCAACTGGTTTTGATAGAAAGAATTCAAAAGGAAAAAAATGTAATATCATTGAAAAGATATTAATTACCATTATTGTTTCTGCCTGCTACCATTTAGCAGAAACTTCTGCAAGGGTAAATCAGATTGTGGCTCAACAAAGCATTCAAGCACAAAATCAGGTTTAGACCTGCGGATAGATGCATTTATCTTCCGAAAAGCAGACCATCACCCACACTAAGAAAAAACATGTTTGATCCATTAATATCTGTTTAAAGTTACAAAATATACAGATAAATCTGTCATGAAAACTTGGAATGGCAGCATCCATGTAATCATAAACAGGATTTCTATCACTGACTCTGGGGGTGAGTTTCTGAGCCAGCAAAGGTTTGGAAGGTGCTACTGTGAGGATACTGTACAAAAGCCAGGGGACAACAGAAACAATTCCCAACAGGAACAGAAACAAGTGGATGTCCTCAAAGTGCTTCAGAATATTAACAGCCCCGTCCTTCCAAACCAGTGAAAGAAATGCACTTTAGGGTAGTAGCTTTTTATTCATAGAATCATATCACAGAACCAGAGAAAGGCTTGGGTTAGAAGGATTGTCTAGTCCAAACCCCCCTGCCATGGACAGGATGCCACCCTCTAGGGCAGTTTGCTCAAGGCTCCATCCAATCTGCCCTTGAACACTTTCAGGGATGGAGTACCCACTACTTTTCTGGGCCACGCGTTTGAGTGCCTCACCACACTCTGAACAAAGAATTTTTTTCTGACATCTAATCTAAACTTTTCCTCTTTTAATTTTGACCCATATCCTCTTGTGGTGCTGATGTACCTGCATGCACCTTGCAAGCTGCAGTGCTCTATCCCTGGAGCAGAAACGAAAGGTGCCTGTTCTCTCCGTGTGTTTGGCAGATGTGAGAGGGTAATCATGTCTGTAAATCTGCTGCCTCTAATGTGACTCTGGGGAGTCTCTTCTGCAGCATCTGTAGAAGACCCCATCCAAGAATGAACCATGGGTGTTGTGCAGAGAGCCTGCTGCCATCCCTGGCTCCTAGCTGCCATGCATGGCTGATTAAAAAACCTGCTGGAATATGAAGCAGAAATGGCTAGATCTCTATTTTTAATAGCATAAGAGAACTTCAGACTTAAACAGATTAATTTTCAGAAAAAGATGAAAAATCAACTGAAAGATGTAGAGAAGAATTGATTTATTAATTATCAGAAACCTGGCCTGTAAAATGAAATTTAGTGCAGGCAGCACTCAGCTGGATGAGCTGTTTGGATAAAAGCTGTATCTGGATAACAGCAGAGTTGTTTTCATTGCTGTTCTTTAAAAGGTTTTGGATGGTAGAAGAGCAACTTTGCAGCAATAGGTCATTGTTACTAGTACAAGTTTTAATAACATTTAATATAATAATGAAAAACCCAGGAAACAGATCTTCAAATGCCAGTGAAAAGATTGATTATTTCCATAAGTGTGCTGCATCATTCTGTAAAGAATAAAAACACATAGGAAAGATTTGCAAGAAACTATTCTCTGCAAACAGACACAATTTATCAAGGAAGGTCTAATGACAATCAAGCAACCATTTTGATATAATTGATTTCAATAAAACATAAATCACTGCAGAAATGTAAATGTCTTCCCTTTTTTCTACTGTCTCTTCCTGAATAAATGAGTCCACATTTCCCAAATAAAATCCTTCACAACCACAGTTCCCATATGTAGGGCAGTACTGAAAAAATTATATGATTGCTCATCACTCAGATTGCTCACACTTAGTGTCTGTTGAACACCAGGAATAGACTACTCTGAAAAGCATTAAAAGCAAATGGCTGCCCCACTTCTAGGGCAGGTTCAGTCAGTGAAAGAGAGACATTGAACATGTTGGGAAAGCTTTCTTCAAAAGAAAAAAAAAAAGGCTCTAGACCACCTCACAAATATTGCTGTTTTGCTGAACAGAAGTCTTTGGCTTAGAATCACCATCCCTGGGAGTGTTCAAGAAATGACTGGATGTGGCACTTCGTGCTGTGGTCCAGTTGACATGGAGGTGATCAGTCAAAGGATGGACTTGATGATCTTGGAGGCTTTTTTCCAACCCCTAATGACTCTGTGACATTGCAGCAGAATTGCTCAGTTTTATCCTAAATAGGGTGCACTGGTTGGCTCATCCATGAGATCAAATCTGGGCGATGTCATGGGGCAAGAGAAAGAAATGAAACCTCAGTTTCATTTCAAGGGAGATAGGAAAACAAAGTGTCTGTGCTCACCTGCCAACTTCCACAATACCAGCCTGTCTGTTAAAGGACTTTGTGACTATTGGAAAACATGAAAGATAACATTACAAAACCTTTTTTCTTTTTTTTAAACATGGAACTGTTAAGGTGCAAATTAGGAAGTAGCTTGTGAACAACTTGAAAAGTTTTAAAAATACAGGCATTACATGGGAAAGCTTCCTGTGGAAAGGTTTGTATGCACTGTTAGGTAGTTAGGACCCTGTAACAGAACAAAGTGCAGTTTGTGGTCAGGAGTGATGAAATGTGGCTCCCTGCCAAGGAATTTTGGAGGACGAATGCATGCCTTGGTCTGCAGCTTTAAGCAGCAGATTTGCTCTGTACTTTTGCATTCCTCAAACTTCATATCAAAAGAGATGATTGAGATAAAGAATTTCTCATCAAGGAACTTTTCAGAGGCCTTCCAGTGTAGTGTCACAGTAGGACAAATGTCCAGAAGAGAAATGTGGAGCCAGGTTCAAGATGTCTCCAGACATGGGAGGGGCATTTGCAAGGCTTCAAGCACAGGGAACTGGCCTTGGGAATGCTTTCCACAGTGTAATAAAATGTCAAAAATCATGGCTGAGTAGATGTATTGTCTATTTTATGACCGTAATATGTGTGATCTAAAAAAGGCACCTGAAAGAATTAGGACTAGAAGAAAAAAAAAAGTGTCACAAATTTTGTAGCTCTGTTAAAATCTAGAGCTACTCTATAATATTCCATAATTCTGTCACTATCAGCTGAGGGTCTTGGTGTTGGGGTCAGGCCAAGTCCTGGTCCTGGTCCTTGATAGCAAAACCTAATGGCCCTGTTTACGCTGGACTTTACATTGGTCTTAGCAGAGATAGAATTGTGCCACCAGTGCCTCATTGATCATGGTAGTTATATTGTTATGGTAAAATGTGGTATTTATGTTTTTTTGAAGAATGAGGTGTGTGTGAGCAGATATTAAAAATGCCAGAAAAATAGCAAGTCTGTGTTTCCCAGGGTTCCTGTATGTTTGGGTAAAACATTTGTGGCCAGTGTGAAGGACAATGGAGCACAGATCCTGAACTTTTAGAAGTTTATCACCTCTTGGAACAGAAAAAAAAATGGGGGAGGGTATTTTTTTATCTTTACATTCCTTGATTCTGAGTCGTATATTCATCTTTGCCTTGTTCCCACAACAAAACTTCAGTGCTATGATTATAATCACTCCGCATTGACATTAATGTCAAATTAGGGAGGAATTCTTTGTGGTGTGCCCAGAATTGAACATCATGATTGCATGCTTCATCATCCAGACTACGAGAGGGAGTGTCACATTTAAAAATATGGGCAGATAAAATGGATGGAAAGGACAGCATGTAACTCTGGGAAGAAAACGGGTGCAGGCTAAAGGTACCCTCTGAATTAAACAAGTTGATTCCATGCTGTTGACCTACCTGCAAATGAAATTGTGCCAAACATTAGAAAAACAAAAGAAATCACCAAAGAAAGTAGCATTCATCTGCCATCTAATGCTGTTCAGGACATGGAAAGAGGTCATCTGCTTTCACTTCACTGTTACTTGTTTGTAATCATTGAGGGATCTTTAAGGATCTGGCTGAGAGCCAGTTTTCCAACAAAATGAGAAATGAGGGCAATTAAAAAATGGAAGCCGATGATTGCCTGTATATTAAAAATCAAAGGAAATTGAGAACCTCGTCTTTGAACAATAAGAAATATTTTGGCCCAGAGTGTGGTATTTAGCTTGGTGGAGACAAAAAGCCACTTCATCACTATTAGCTCAGTGCAGTGCTTTTGGCAAAGACCTAACAAGTTATCAGCTGTTATCCTCTGTGGAGCTGGGGGGAAGGAGACATTCCTCTCAGGATACAAATTAATTTCTGCATTGCCATAATACAAGTCCTCTGTTTTTGATCTGTTTTCCATCGTTTCTGCTATTGACTGGTTAGAAATTGAGATGTGTGTAATAAGATAAAACATGTCATTGGACTTCAGGCCTTTTCACCAGTTGCTTCTACTATTTGGATTCTGAGACTGGTTCTTAGAGGCACATTTTTGTGCTGACACATGTATATAAATGACCCATATCACTGGAGGGAAGGGGGTTACAAACAGTGCTCTTTAAAAATCTGGCCACACACTCATTATATTCACTGTACTTGGCATCATGTCACTTGTGATCTAGTGGGCTCCATTCAACTTCCATCCTAAGGCCTCTGCTCAAAGAGTCACTGTGATTGTTTTAAATGCTGTGGCAGGAACAGATGGCAAACATATTTTAAAGCACTGAAAATATGGAAGGGCAGTAGAAATATACATGGCAGACATCTATTAAATACCCACAGCTGTGACCAATTTTTTTTAATAATTATAATAATAGATATAATATATGCAAGCCCAGTCCCTAAAAGGAAAATCTCCCTTGAAATCAGTTGGCATTTTGGATTTGCCTAGGTTACAGCAAAGGACAGGATAAACTCCCTCTTGTTGTTTCCAGTTTGTCTCAGTCACACTAATGAAAAGGAGCAAGTGAATGTGGGGAGGGACAGCTGAACCCCAACTCACTGTGGCAGGGCAGCATGCAGAGGGCAGCCCCCATAGATCAGTCTCACAGGCATTGTGTTTCGTCACCCTGAATGGGCTCCTATCACAAGACTTTTATAGCCTTCACAGCTGTTTCGAGTTCCTGTCCGTCTATCACACTCTGGGAGGATGATTTCCCTCAGAAGATGCCCTGTGGCTCAAGCAGAAATCTGTACACAGAGCTGTCAGGCTGAAAAGGCTAACGCCCATCCGCTCTGTCACATGCTGTAATCTTACTAGTGCCAAGACACAAACATACAGAAAAAATGCAGGATACTTCTTAATGAGTTGCTTGTCACAGGCTAATGACAAAGCTGAAGGAGGAGCCTCAAKGCCGCAGTTTATTTGTTAAATTTTGCTGAGGAGCTATTTTCTGGGAGGGTAAGGAAGGCCATTAAGAAAGAGGAGCACTGTGCCAGCGAGCGAAAGGTTATTCTCAGCAAAGAGGGCATAGGGGGTGCCGCTCCTGTTCTCCCTGGTGCTGGCAACTGGTGGCTGGTGACTCATTTCTGAGTGACAGCAGCACCCAGGCAAGCACATCTGCCCTCCCTGTGGTTTTGGCCCTGGGAGTGCCAACCTTTCTGCCCTTGCACAGCATTGCTGCCAGGGCAGTGGTGCTGGTGCAAAAGCAGAACATGGGACATGGGGCAGGTCACTCAGCCCACATGACTGTGGGGTAGGCAGAGTGCTTCCCACAGGGGTTAGGAGGCAGGCATTGTCTCTTAAGAATCTCAATCCTAATGAGCTGGGAGCTGTCACTGCTCCATAGCACACATAGTGCTCTGTTTGGAGTGCTCAGCCCTAAAAAATCATAGCACTCAGGTTATTTGGGTGTCAGAGTAAAGGCTATATCCAAATTCTGTCCTCCCAAAGCAGAACAGAGGGGAAACTGCCCTGACAGTACTGCCTCAGGATGGTGCAGCCCATTGGGAAGCCTCAGTGAAGGAGTAACACATGTGTAGATTTACAGGGTCTAATGCATGAGGTGTTTGATGCAGGTCTGATATGGTCTAATGCATCTGTATCCTCAGAGAGGCCTGTGCTGAAAAGGTTTTGGAACTGATCCCATGGACGCCTTTGATTTGATGTGTATTGTCACCCAGGTCAGCCCCACAGTGCCTGAAGGCAGTGTCTCCCTCACAAGCAGGGTTGATGCTCAAAACTCCACCCCACTATGCTGAAGGCATCATTTGGGGAAGGAGTGGAAGATGTGGACCCCATCTGTGCTCCCCCAGCAGCACTCAGGACACTGCTGCAGGCTGCACTATACCTGCCACAGATGTGCCGTGGCTGTCTCAGACTTTGGACCCTTCGAAAGTAGAGGCCCCTGTTTCTATGGGGCAATTGCATGTGTTTGTGTTAGTACTCTTAAAAACAGAGGCAAAGAAAAAGTTTTGAAATTCTGGCCTTTTTGGTCTTTAATGTCACATTCAGAGTTTCCTTCATGTTACATATTCTTCACACAGAACCAACAGACATTTTAAATTAATTTCCCCTGTAGGAAATCAAGTCAGGAATATTTTTTTTTTTTTTCTCTGTTCAAGAAGTAAAGAGGACAGGATACCAAGAGGAGGGAGACTTCAAGGGGAAAATGTTCTGAGCTTGGTGTGCCAGACTGGAGTTTTCAACTGCAGCCGCCTGTTGCTCATAGACACACACACACACACACATGCACATGTCTCAGGCTTGATTTAGTTTGGCTCAGCCAGAAGATCCAAACATGTACTTGAGGAACCCTCCCCAAACAAAAACAAGCTCTTATCAAAGCAGAAAGCAGAACACTAGCCTGAGAAAAACTGTACAGCTATTAACAAGTTAGTTATAAGCAGCCTGAGCTAACAGCTAACATGTGGCTGGCTTTGGCCCAGGGATGCTTGCTGATCTTGGGCAAGGAATAGTATGAGCTAGACCTCATCATCCTTCTGTGTCTGGAGGCAGGAGGCTCACTGTGCCTGGGGGTGATGGTGGGCAGGGCAGGCAGACTGCTGGTGCTCTCTATGTGATGGCTGGAAGGTTGATGGAAGCTGCAGGGCTGTGACTCCCAGCAGGGCTACCAGGAGCCATACTCAGAAACACAGAGGAGTGAAGTGATATAATTAATAGGTATGCTACCCTAGTTCTTCAAGTATAATTATTATAGGTGCTACTCCAAGTCTTCAGTGGTATAATGTTAAAATAAAAGAGTAATGATAATAAAGATGAACAAATCTAGCCAAAGGCAAAACATAAACAATTTATAGTACGGCTATTTCCAGTAAAAGATTTTCTTCTACCTTTAGGCTCTGTTCTGCAAGCACTTGACATAAGTATTTAATTTTGCATAGATATATAGTTCCACTGAATTTGACAAGATGTTTAAAATGAGCAAGTAAGATACTGACTACCCTAAGAACACCTTGCGCCTTCAGGAACACAAAATCATGGGCAGGTAATGCTCCTTTTCTGATGATACAGCTGTGGTGGAATAAAGCATCTAGCATCAAAATGCCAATAGAGTAAATAAAATAAACTCCTGAAAGTCAGATAAGCAAAGTCACAAAGACAACAGTTGCTGGCAGAAGTTTATCTAAGCTACAGAAAAAATACTAGATCTTAGATATTGTGGTGCCTATTGTTTTGTCCTTGTGTTTGAAGGTTTAAAGGCAGCAAGATGGGGATGTTATCCATTTCTTCTCTTGCTCCCTTGCTATGGCCCTGACTACGATGTTTCAGTGTTGCTCCTCACAGCTCTGACCATATAGCAGAGCAGTCTGGGGTCTGAAATCTTGTCTCTATTGTGTACATACAGATGGTCCCTTCATCTCACTACACAAAGAAAACAAAAGAATGTGTAGACAATTTTAACTGTACAGCCTTTACTGAAATTTGAGAAAGTCACTCTCTGGGTTCAGATCATTTTTATCACAGATTTTTAGGTTGGAAATTTTTGCATCTGATTCTGATCTGTGCAGTCCATAGTGTGAATGAGCCTTGTAGTTTTCTGCTATGCAGTCACACCAAGACTCTTTACATTCACAGTGCTATGAAACCCTCATGTAGCATCTTAACATAAGCTTAGTTTCCACACTGATGGATTGCGTGCCACTTATCACTTCAACAATGAAATGGTTTCTGCATCTTAGAAATTTCATAACTGAACTCAGACATAGTCTTCAGACTGATATTGCCTCCTCTTCAGCTGCAATGTTCAGCATTTACATAGCACTGTCTTTTTTCCTGCCAGTGAACCCATTGGGAACAGCATGTGGGTAGCGTAGCCAAGACAGCGCTCAGAGACTTTAAACAGCATGGCTGAAGTCCAGGCCCTGTGAAGAAATGGCAGCACTCCCACTGACTTCAGCAGAATCGGGATTTCATGGCTGTTGTGTGAAAAAGTTTTCCCAACACCCAGTATCTACAGATTTATTTTATGGTACGGTTTGAAAAAAGGCATAAAGATACTGGGATCCTGTGAGTCTTGGCTCACATAAGGCGCTTAAAAATAAACTTAATTGAAGACAAGATGAATCTCCCTTGTCTCTTCATTCAGGGTCAAAAGGCATGAATTTCATTCACTAAATTATCAACACTTAAAACTTTTTCTGCATGATTAGACTATTACTAAAAGTCAGGACAGCAGAGATCCTCCCACTGCATTGACCTGTGAACTTTGTTAAATCTTTTGACAGGGGTCATTGTCTATACCATGATAGTGAATGACTTTCCAAAATGGAGCCATTCTTTCAGTTGTAACA
This sequence comes from Mixornis gularis, assembly GCA_003546035.1. Lineage (NCBI taxonomy): Eukaryota > Metazoa > Chordata > Aves > Passeriformes > Timaliidae > Mixornis > Mixornis gularis. The sequence goes on along the minus strand of QVAJ01000147.1, from coordinate 351,030 downwards.
TGAAGCTGGTGCTCTTTTCTTATGGCTTGAAAAAGTTAATTTACATTGATGACATTTCTTGTCAATTTATGTGCCATCTGAATTTGCTGATTAGTCACAAATGATGTGCTGCTTGCAGACTGCTGTTATTGCACCTTTACAAAACCTAGATACTTCAAATACTTCCAGAATTAGAAATAACTCCTTTTCTTCTGCAAAATCTGTGTGAGATTTTAATCAGAAGCTAATACTTAAAGAATGTGTTTACCAAATGAATTCTCTGCAGGGTCTGAGTAAGTAAGTGGCAAGTAAGTTCTACGAAGAACCCGTTTGTACCTTTCCTTAGTAGAGGTACTCCACACTTCTAAATGTCCTGCTATAGCTTACATCTGTTGTATACTTTCTTAATGGACACATATTTCTTCAGGATTCCCATGTCATAGTCTCCAAGCCTTTTAGTCTGAGCTGACAATTTGTAAGACACGTCCTCATCCTCAAAGTCTTTCCTCACTCCCAGTTTCCTTTCTTCTGTAATAAATGTTTCTAATTTCCTGAAAGTGTCTGGCAACTTTGAGGGCAATCACATTTGAAATTGAACTTTGGGATTCAAGGGTTCTTCAGTAAATCTGCCCAGTTACTGTCCTCCGTATCAAACTTCCTTAAAACACTTTTTTTCCAGTGGTGCATAGGAGAACTGACATTGATTAGGTGACTGGTATGCTGGGGCCATTTCTTCCCATGATCTTTCATGATGGTCTCAGTGGTCTCTTGTCACTTGTGCCTTGCTTTGCACACTGAAGATGCTCATGTTCTTCAAACATAAATATAAAACCAATGTGCTTTCAGCACTCATCTTAGCTCTCTGATGATTGAAATGTGTTGTTCTTACAAGCTGAGACTTTAGGCAGTCTTAGTAAGCCAGATTCTGCTTTTATATATATATATATATATGGTTGAAATGTGAGAAACTTTATAGCTTTCCCAAGGTGTGAATGCTGTTCTAGAGTACTAGCAACTCTCCCCTAAAACAAAAGCATGGGTTACAGCCAACTATGCTTTTTGGATAATTTAGTGAATGTTCACGGTTACTTATCCAGGGATTTCTGGCAGATTTGTAGTGAGTTACTATGGTGTCACTCTTTGACAGTTCAGCAGTATACAGGACTTACCAGTATTATTTTGTAGATGGCCTAATTTAAATTATGAATGATTGCTATGTATTATTGAAGACTTCTCTGTCTTATATTGTTATTGCTGACACAAGTAATAACTGACAATTTTTCTGATTAATGACATCAGGGAAAAGAGGTTGTGGCGGGACTGCTAACAGTTTGTAGCAACATACGTGGCAGAATATATAAAGTGACCCAGACTAAATCAGCTTGGGAGGCTGAGGGTTTTCTCCTGCCCTCCAAGTCATCGCAACTTTGTGGAAATGTTTGTCCATAAGGACTGAGGCGGTAGAAATTTCTTCCCCCTGGTGCACAGAGAGGCCCAGCATTGCTGGATAACTCTTATCCCTGGTAAGGCTGCCATGGGACACAGCAGTACCTCAGCTCAGCTGCATCCTGTGCTGACAATCAGTCTCTCCTGGATCTCTGACCTACAGGCTGTGTGTTTCATGAAAATAGGAGTAGTTTTGGTGATAGGGTCAAGAAGTTTCTTTTCCTAAGGGAATAAAAACTTGGGGAGATAAAGTCTTTGTTATAATGAGCTAAATAAGGGGAAAATCCTCCCTCAGATACTCTGTAAAAGAGGTTCATTATAGTTGCATCCCAGAGCCACTTCACCGGCTAGCTCACTCTCTGGCAACTATAAAAGGAAGGTTTGGTGGGTCTGAACCTCAGGCTGAAGTGTGGTCGACGGCATGGAAGAAAGAATGGACTCTTGCTTGGGTTTCACCTGGCGTTATTCCACCCGGGTACCTGCCCACGTGCAGAAGAGCAGAGCAGAGAGAGCGAGAGTCCCCAGCAGCCCCTCTGTCCCCACCCTAAGTACAGGGGGCATACACTGAGCAGGGGAGAACTTAGAACCAATCCAAGGGGAGGGAGGGTGTGACGCAGAACGGAGAAACTTAACAGAACAATGAAAGAAGGTGGTACAGGGTACCTTGTCAAATCCTAGGGCTTTTCCCCCAGGATCTTCCAGATCTTACAAGGTGATTGACAAGGCCTGTCACAAGGGAAACACCATCGGGGGGTTTGGGGATGGGGGTGTAGGAACAAACCATTACAAACATATAACAAAATATACAGAACTTTAGAAAACCCAAAATGCGCACCGCAACAGCTCATGATTGTGAAGCGTTATGTAGGTTTACATTAGTAAACATTGTAAACCATTAGTAAACATTGTAAAACATTAGTAAACATTAGTAAACCTATGAATTATAAGTTAGTGGTCCTGTGCCTTGGCTGTATTCAGGAAATGCTAGTAAATTTAGGCATGCCCTGGGATGGGTGTCTGGGATCCAAAATGCACATTTTGGTTACTGAGTTGTTAAAATGGCCCATTCCACCCATTGGGTACATGCTCTCAGTGCCGGTGTATTGGTACATAAGTATATATTTTTAGTTAGGATGATTCCTGTGGCTTTCAGCCCTGGCTACAGGGCTGAGGTATAGGAGAGAGGCTCAAAATTCTCCTCAACATTTCCTATATCCATTTGGGACTGCTGGGTTACCCTGTACATCCAAATCCTTCAGCTGTGATTCTGAGCAGCAGATAGGGATTTTTTTTCTTCCTGTAAGCACCTGTACTTTTCAACTCTGCTTAAATTGGTATCTTGTCATAGAATGACTGGATACCTCAAAATGAAGGGTAATTTAAGAGTCCCTGGTGAGGCCAGCAGTGAGCCTGTAGGGCACAAGAACATGCACCAGTATCATCTACAAAGTGAAGGGAGCAGTCAGCTCACAATTACCTGGAGAACCAGTGGGAGTGTGGCTGAAGCATTTTGGTTGAAGACCAGAAGAGGGCAAGCAAAAAACAAGAGGATCTTTGCTGAAAGTGATGGAAATTACACCTGTTAGGGAACACATGCTCCACCAATCTGTATTGAATAATGCTTTCAAATCTTGATGGTTTGGGATGTGGTTAACAAACTTAATGCCAAAATCAAAACTGATGACATCTACACCAATCTGATGCCAGTTCCCCTTTCTTTTCAACTTCCTCTGTTGTTTCTTAAGTTGTTTCTCGGACTTTTGAACTCAAATAAAACTCCCAAATATGTTTCTCAGTTAAAATTCTGTTGTTTCTGTAAGAAAGCTCTGAGAATTAAACATTTTTACATGGCTTTAATGTACAATAATTTAGTCAGATTAACTTCATTCAAAATGGAACTGATAGTTGTCCAAATTTTCGTATGGATATCAGTAACATTTCTATAAAAGTTGTTCGGAAAATTAGACAAATAGTCTTTCTCAGAATTTAATAAAGATCACACTGGTCAGGAGGGAAAAGTTGATGGATAACTATAACGGAAGAGTAGATGTGGAAATTATTTTATTTCAGCTATAAAAACAATCTCAGTAAAGACACATCAGTAAATATATGACAGGAAACAACTTCCATTTCAGAATATAGAGGGGATTAGAATATTAAATAACAGATCCAGTAAAAGGGACACTAAATGAATCTACTAATGGGATAACTGAAATGCACAAAAAAAGTATAGAAAAAGGCAAATTTTTGTGTGATTTTGGGAGGCATTTTGAAGAACTAAAGAAGAAATGGGAAGGCAAATGGAAAACTATAGAGATGCAACACGAGTTTGCACGATTAATTGTGCAAATTGACAGGCAGCTTAATTTTTTTAGACAAGATTAGATCTATCTACTTAGAATAAAACAATGATTATACACAAAACTATGCAAATTGGAGGCAAACTGAACCTAAAGAAAAAAAAAAAAAAGAGAAAAACTCCCAAACTTGTTAAAACAGCTGTTCACAGATAACCCTATTTAGCCCATAGTTTTCCTTAAATAATGGTCTTCAAACAGTGATTTATTTTAGTTTATTTAGTTAAACTAGTTTAATTAACTGAATGAAAGTTGCTTGCAATCATGATTTTGGAGTTTTTACCAAAACCAAAGGAGAACAGAACAAATGGAATAAGAACTGTAGAAATAAAAATGAGATTAAATATAATAGTGCAAGTTATATATTCTTAAGGGCTTGTGAAATTGATTTTTCTATCAGACAGGCACTTATCAGCTGAAAATTGCAGACATGGAGAAAGGTTTACCTCCATTAGCTGATTAGAGAGTGACCTACCAACACGCAACAGGATGGGCTAAGGAAGAGACAAATGTCATCTCAGGGAAGGTGTTTCTAGCAGAAAAAAGGACATTCTACAATATTATTGTGAATTTTTGTTTGAATATTTCATCTGTCTCACTGTGCAGTTACCTCTTCCTTCTTTTCCTTTGCATCTCGTTCAGAGAAGGGTCGCCAAGGTGGGAGAGATCCCAGGCTTGATTCTCGTGGTGGAACAAAGACTGACAGAGGATGTGCTGGTTCCGAGCAAAAACAGCCAAAGAGGGGCAGAGGAACAACTGAAGAACAGCCTTGGCACACGAAGAAATGGGAATAAAATGACTGTGAGCAAGTTCTAGCTGGAAATAGGAGAGGGTTTCTAAGGCCTTGAGGGGTGTGCTGCAGGGTTGCTCCCCAGGAGAAGAGCTGCAGCCAAGACTGATTAATTTCAGTGTAGAATTTCTTGCATCTATTATCTGTACTATGTAATTTCCTTTAGCAGCAGGGATGAAATACATGGTGCAGGGTGCTTTTTTTAGTGTTCCCTTTACACTAAGAGTATGTGAGATGCTTCCATTAGGGTATTATTTTAGTCTAAAAATTATTTTAATTTTAATTATTATAAATATTGCCATTTGGCAAAAGGGTCAAATTCTGATATTTGGAAAAAAGATAATTTTAGCACATATATATTTAGCTTCCAATTCTAATTGTCATGCTCCAAAACAAGTGTTAGACCTCTTCAAAAAAGTGGTCATTCAAATATTTTGAAGAAGAAAAAATGATCATTTTGTGGTACCTCTTTTCCCTTAGTGTCCTTCTTACAGACATCTGAACTGCTTTGGTTACTTCTTTTTCCTCAAAATTTTCAGGTTTCTTACGACATCTGACATGGGAAATATTTGCTTTAGGCATTGAAACCTGTTCAAACCATAAATAAAAAAGTCTTGGAGTAAGTGACATTAATCCTACGTGGTATTTCCAAATCCTTCCTTTAGTGCACTTATCTATGGCTATAACTTTTCGATGATATTTTTAAAGATATTCTTTATATAAAAATACCAGGAATCCTTGAAAAGTGTTCACACAAAGAGAAATACACTAACAGCAGGAATGTTTCAGAATTTTTACACTAAAGCTCCTGAGAAGACTTTATGAAGGACTGAGAGTTCATTGGATGATAGATAGATTTTCTTTAGAAATAGCTATTTTTAAATAATAAAACATACTCAGGGTTTACTTTTAAAAGCGTAAATGAACAAAATAAAAGAGTGTGTTAGATTGCTCAGATTTTTTTTCCCCAGGTCAATATATTCATTGGTTATGTCTGGACTGTGGCCCGGAATTTGTAAAAATGTTGGCAAAACATGGTGTTGTACAAACTTCATAAGCAAGCAGAACATGTGAGAAAACTGCCATTGATCTCCCAGTGACTGAACTCTCAAAGTGAACTGGGGAAAATTAAATATAGAGACCACTCTTTCTTTGAAGTGTACAAATAAGGGAACCTTCATTTGAAAACATGCAGTTCTTTATGCTCTATTATTCATTATCTTCCTATTCTAGAATTTATCTATGAAGCAGCAACAATAACACACGTCTCCTGGACAAGCCTAGCTATGGATACTGGAACATATGGGGCAGGTTAGCTGTGCAAAGGATGAAAAAATAGGGCAAATGGACCAGAATTCTGAATGTAGGATCTTTAAAGTTCAGATTTTGCATGGAAGCTCTTTAGTAAATGTCCTAGAAGTAGTCAGTGCTTTAACACTTGTAAAGAGCTGAACTGTCTGATCAGGCCTGTTGTTAAAATGAGTGCTATGACTTTGGAAACCCCAGAAATATTGCTTTACCCTATGCTTAGATGTAGATAGCCATTTGTGTGAGCTGATTGTTCCCCTGGTGCTGTGCTTATGTACCTCACTGGAGGACACAGAATATGGCTTTTCATCACAAAAAGTTGTTACCACAGATAATGTGGCATTATTTTATATGTATTTTAAAGAGAATGGCATTAGGCATGTTTTAATTTCAATGTTTGCTTTTTGCCTTGTAGATAAGGAATAGATTTTTGAGCACAGCCTCTCACAGACACACATGCCCAGATTCTTAAGTGACCTCATTATTAATAACAGTAATACAAAAATCAAAAATCACGTATTTTGAAGTGATATGTGAAGCCTATTTTGATGCTGGACAGTAAGAAAAATATTTATCGTATGTTTGCTCAATATAGAAAAAGAAATTGGTAAATTTATTTTATTCTTGTATGTCTTCAAACAATAATAACTTTAAAAGATCGTTGTAATATATTTACTCCTTTTGTGTTATGCATTTTTGTTAAATTATTTTTAGAATTATTAGAATCATATTGAAGTACATGAACTACTGTACAACATACAGGTAAACTGTTCATTTTTTGTAAGTCCAACAAAGCATCAGGTTGCTTAGTTGGAGTATGGGATGTTCTGCTTAGATTTCAGAGAGACCAAAGTATTTAAACAAAAGCTGTCCCCAAAGTCCTTTATAATTTTCTGTGTATATGTGCTCTTAACTAGTGAAACCAGATGAAGAATGAACTTAATTAATTAGATAAATAAATCCCAAACCATCTCATTATACTTCATTCAATCTGCATAATAAAACACACAACTTTTCTTATCTTGACTGTAATTAGGATTTTAATTAATTGTAACACATAAGTTGTCTAGGAAATTATCAGAGGTCTTGCCTTTGCTGTGATTCTGGTTCAAATATCTTAATGGTTGCACCTTTTCTGCCGATGGAATAGAAGTTTTACTAACACCGCTGATGTGACAGTGGTGGGATGATTTTGCAGCATGAGGTGACTGGCAGCTGTGGAGGATTGGTTCCAATTCTGATTGAAATCTTTCCTGTATGACTCTGAATAAATCATTTAATGGATTTTATGGTCCCCCCACATGTGCTGTAAGTCAGTAATACCTCTCATCAAACTGTACGTCCATTAGACCTACTAAGAATGTGTATTCCTATTCAGGAAGGGAATAAAAGGCATCCTCATGTCTGGGGCCTCCAAATGAAATCCCAAAGCATGAGATTAAAGGAAGATTAATCTTTAAGGTATCCATAAGAAAAACTCTCATAAATTCAGGTGAGCAATCATTACATGGACAAAAAATGCTGAAAATAATGGGTATGTATAGATTCACTTTATTTTATAGCTCAGTTGTCTATAGTTAAGCAGCTCAGGTGAGTAAGGGTTTTTCATATAGATAACCATCTGCCTCCCAGTCCCTCAGTCACATCCTTACCACAATAATGATATAAAGACAACCCTTCCAGGACATGTGAATGCCTCCTGTCAAATGAATCTTAAACACCATAATGATGCCCCTTATCTGGAAATGAAAACTAATAATAAATAGCAGCGAGTATTTCAAGAATACACATTCCACACTACAACTTCATTTCAGTGAAACTTTAGGAGAAAATTTTACCAACAGTAAAACATGGAAAAGCACCCAGACTAGATTTAGGCTTACCTGTGCCAAAAACAACAATTTAAAAATTAATTAGAAAAAGCATTCTGCCTTATTCACTAGAAACAAAACAATTCTTAAGCCTGATTAGAAGATCAGTTGCTAACTTTTAATAGAAATAACTCAAAGCAGCTATTTTATGAAAAGTTAATCAATTCCAAACTTTCATATGTGGTCTATCAAAGTATAAGCATGACCATCTTTATTCCAAAATGAAGTTTCTATTTCTCACTATTGTATCTGACAAGTTTTGGAAACACATCTCGTGCATTCTCTCACATTTAATGTAAAACAATCACTACCCTATTTCTCTGTCAGATTAATTTTTTCATTCCTAATAGCTCATGCACTTATGGACTCTTCTGACAGCTATTTTTTCAGCGGAGCCTCTCTCTCCTCTGAAGGCTGACATTTATTAATCAATTGATCAATAAGTCATTTGAACCCCCCTTGGGAATGTTGAAATAGCCGTTGTCCCTCTCAGATTGCTGAACTAAATGATTGTGTTGTTGTGTTGTAGTGGGGAGTGTTATGGAGCTCTCCTTACAATCGGGGTATGAAACCTAAAGCACACTGGAGAGCTATCAGCTGCTTTCCTACTGCTGCAGAAAAGGTGATTTGTTCTAAAAACTGCTCCTTCTTGCAAATAAATACATCGGCATGAGCTTAATTTATGCAAGAGCTCAAGAGACCTCAGAGGGTGTGAAACTCACATGTGGAGATGTAAGCACATGAAAAAATGCTTTTAAGACCAGCCCCAGAACAGAGCTATGTATTTATGCTATTTCTTCCAGTCCAACCTTTATGTTGTAAAAACCCACAAAAGGGCTGCGCAAGGCAACACAGGCTGGGCTGTTTTTTACTTTGAAGTTTTGGTATGAGTTGCTAGTGTGTATAAATTGATTTTGCTCCACTGTGGTTCTCGCTCACCCTGCAATGAATAATTTTGCCCTTATACTTTCTGAAGTACAATGCATATTCATTTTTCATTTATGTAAAAATTCTACTTCCCATATAGAGAAAACATAGTTGCTATTTTTCTGCAAGAGGTGGTGGATGAGAGATAAGTTTGTACTGCAAAGATCACACAGAGCCAAGGATATGTTTGTGGTAGAAGCTCCAACAGGGACACAAAAACTTTGGGGATTCCAGATTAAAAATGAAATTCAAGCATTATTTGGAATGGTGCTGTGCTACTCTTACACTTTGAAATGTGGTGAAATTAAATATTTTACTTTTTGCTCTGAAGAACAAGCTGTTAGATCTCCAAGCAGGCACAGAGCAGGAGAACAGTTCTGTCTGGTTAGATTCGGAAGCCTGGTGTGGATTATGTATGAATGGAGAAGAGGCACATTTGAGAGTCTCTGTTTTCTTCCTGGGGCACTTCAGAAATCCATGATATTGTGGCACTGTGCCACCAAGTGCCACTACTGACTTTGGCAGTATCATAAAGAGCAGAACACGCTGAATATGGCAGTGTCTGGAATACCAACAGATTCAGAGAAGGCTGATCTTGCACTCAGTGATGGCTTCCTGCTGCTTTCAAAGGGAACAGAGACGGGACTGCAGGAAATTTGAAGAAACATTTTCCCATCAACTAAAGATGTAACTGGACCATGGAGAGAGGGTGCTCAGGTGGATTAGAGGACTAAGAAGTGCAAATAACCACTTGCCCTTGGGTGGATGATCCCCATTAAGTCCCTCCCATCTGTAAACAGCAAGTGATTGAGGAACTGTGTCCTGGGACAGTACAACAGCAACTCCAAAATGAGGGGAAATGAGCACTGAAAAAAAGTAGGAGGAAGAAACCAGTAGCAGGCACTCCTTAACGAGATTTCTCTGGAGTCTCCAAGTACCACATCTGACCCAGGTAACACCACAAAAAATGTAACACAATATACCCCCTGTGAGTGGCAGAGGTCTCTAGAAGCTGAGATACTAAATATTGAGAGAAATTTCTTCTCACCCCATTAGTAAGAACTTAGACAGAAAAGTTGTATACCAGGAACAAAAAACAATAGCATTTTCTACCAAAAAGGTAAAAAAATGAGGAAAAGGAGGCTGAAGGTTTCCTAACATCCAGAGGACTTGGCTTTGAATTCTCTCTCCTGGGAACTGTGTAACTACTGCATTGGTATTTCAGTCAAATGTCAAATCCACCTCTACTGCCTGGTTTCCATCTGACTAAAAAAGAAAGAAAAAGAAAAAAGGGTGGGCAGGGTTTAACTTAGTCACGAAAAAGCTTTAATTTTTGTAGCTTTATCTGTATGCATTAAACATAAAGTATGTCCAGGTATGTGAGGGCTGAAACTCAGACTCTTGTTTTGCTTCCACTAATTTCTGTGTGCTAATTAAGAGATTTCTGTGTTCCAACAAAGCACAGGCAGCTGAGATGTGTGGCAATGACCTCAGGAGAAGCTCAGCATGAAGAAAATTATTTCTGGACTTGCAGAGCCTCTATTTAGACGTATCTTGTAAAAAAGCCCCACAAATGAACCCTTAAAAATTCAGACTGCAAGGACATCTAGTGATCCTTCAGTTATGATAAGTACTACTTCCACTTGCAAAAAATAATCTTGGCCAGAAGGACAGATAATAAAAATCATCAGGAAGCGATGTCTGGACCTCTTGCAGAAATCACATTTGTGTCCTCTGCTGACCTTTGCAAATACATGTGTGCAAATTGACTGTGTGTATTCTTTAAAATCAATAGTACTAACTGATAATACAGAAATGTGAGACTAATGGATGAAGAATTAAAATGCCAAACCAAAGGGTTAAAATTCATATTAATATGGACAGCTAAGGCCAAGTCATACTGCAGAACTGGGGGCAGCGGGTCACTTTGACAGCTTGTCCATACTTAATGGAAGTTTATTGACCCAACTGTGTGAAACCACAGTGAATATTGCATATCACTTTGTCACGTGGAAAAGCCGCATTTATGGATTTCTGTGCCATCGGCAGGAGTGAAAAATCTTTTTTGAATCTCTTTTTCATTTTTTCAGATCAACACAATCTCTTGAATTTCTAGACATCTGGAGTTTTTCTCATTTTAAAGAGGCCCAGATCCTGAGACCCTCTCTGAAGGAATAAAATCAGCAAGGAGTTGAGTCAGTGCAATACAAAATGTAGCTCCAAGCACTGTCCAGGTAAACTTTCCATTGTCCTATTTCACACCACCAGTATATTCTTTGGCTGCATTTAGTGCTTGTGCACGCAGTAGTTTATAATTTTTCGAGCATTAGCACCCTTGTGCTTGGTGATACACTAAACACTGATGGTGGTTCATCTCTGCTGGTGAATTTTTACTGTAAATTGCCAACAGGAACAGGTGACATACAGTGATTTTATATAAATGTCACAATCAGCTTCTATAGTTATTACATGGTGTCTGTAATTTCATATATTGCATGAATGTAACATAAGAAAAAAATCCTTTGGTATCAATAGTTATGAAAAACCAGACAGGAATGCTTTGACTTTCTGTACAATTTGGATCAAAATTAGTCTATTTTACACATTATTACAGAATCAGTCTGAAGTATAGGAACTTATATTTTAACTCTACCAACTTATCTCCTGATTCACTGAAAATAGTTGAAAATCTGTAATATCTGATGTGATTTTCTTTTAACACTTTCAGCTATTAGATCAGCCAAACTAAGAAAATTTCAATAGCTGTAAGGTCTTGTTAAATATCAAGAGAATGAGTTAAGATACTTAAATGTTACATTTACGTTTTACAGCCCACAGGTTTAATTTAAATTATTTTGAAATATCTATTTTGAGTAACTTATTAATTTTTTCATATATTATAATTCCAAAAGACAATGAAATGCTTCCACTTTTCCCTGTTCAGAATTGGATTATATTCCTGAAAATAATGTCAAATGAAAACACTAGTTTTTTGGTAAAGAACTCTTCCACTGAACATTTTTTGTCCCTCTTTATTTGCAAGTATTTATAAAATGTTCCAAATTCCCACATTTGGTCGGCAAAGGCTACACATGTGTGGGGGTGCATGGAACAGAAGCAGTTTTTAATTTAGGGGAATTAGCCTCAGTAGGACAAGGCTCTGCTCACTTCGACAGCTGCAAATACTGGCACACACTGAGGTAAACATGTTTAAATTACATAATTTCCAGACCACTGATTTTTTTGCAACTAACTCCAGGGCAGTTCCCTTGAAAGAAAAACTCAAGGACAGATTTGTGATGCAACATTATTGTATCCATTAAAAAATGTCAGAAACATTCTGCTCTGGCTGTGTATTAAACATATTGTCCTAATACGTGATTCATGCGAGTCTTCTGCTCCCTCCAACTGGACTGAACGGCAACAGGCACTAATAGCCTGGACTAACAACAGATGCATTTTCTTTGAATTTCACATGTTTGTTTGTGGCTTTTTGTCTACCAGAAATTATCTGATTTTTTCTGGGTGGTTTATTTCTCTTTCATTTTCTGGCCTGACACAGAATAAAACCATGAGTCAGGGCAGAAGCCATTAATGTGCTGTATTAACAAGCTCACAAAGCAGCAAAGAAGTTAAAGATTTTTATCGACTTAAACATGAAGTCAGATCCCGACATTTCCATGTTTTAAAAGCTGTGTTGATCTACACACGTGCTCTCCTTGCTTCCTTCCCAACTGTCTCCTCCAAATGGGTGAAGCAGCTGACGAACAAAGGAGGATTATCTCAGAGCCAGCTCATCTTTCTTGGAAGGTGTCTTCCTTTTTGGGTAGTCCTACAGAAACAAGTCATGTTGATTGAAGAGGAAGCAATATCCTAATTGAGTGAAGGTGTTGGGCTGGTGAGGTATTTGCAAGGAATGCTTCTCAGCTAATTGTTTAGAATAGTCAATGCAGAAGAAATGTTGGTGGTCGGTGAGGTGGAAAATAGGATAGGAAAGGACAAAAGGATTTTTAAATTCAAAATGTAGGCAATACAGAAAGACACATTCTCGGGTTGATAGTTGGAATCGTTGTTCCCATTGTACCATAGGTTTCTTAAAAAAATAAAAATGAAATCTAGCACAGAAGCCTCTTCCAACACCACTGTGACCCCTACCCCAGAAGGTGTTCACAGATGAAATGGGAATTGTGAGTATGTTTGTCTTTGATTACTTGTGATATCTTGAAGTTTAAGTGATAGCTCTGCTTGTAAAAGACATATATTGATGTGGAAATAAGATGTCAGATTAAAGAGAGGAGAAACACATCAGGTTTCCTTAGGTGGTTAAATCCACTTTCTAGTTCAAGTATGGAAACCCAAAGAATTTTGGAGTTTATTTCACCTGGAGCATTTTCAGTACATGGCATGGTAATTTTGCTCTCCTTCTGCAATATCAGTTTGCCATGGAATACCATGTCCTCTCTCTCTCGTAAAAGCATGAATCAGTTGCAGTCTCCTGATTGCAAAGAGGAGTAACTCGGAGGCTGGTGTTGATGCCAGGCGTACCACTGCACATCCAGGAAAGAGAAGGGATGTGGACCTCTCTCTCCTGTGCTAGGTCACTGAACAACCTTCTCAGGAAAGAGACATTTTAGGAGGCAGCAAGGCAGGAGTATTTCTGGGGCAAGAGCAAGAATCCAGGGCTCTGCCTGTCCTCCATAACTTCATGTGTTGCGAGTAGAGTCAGCATTAGCTCAAGCTGATAGAAGGTTAAGTGGTTTTATAGGGCAATCAATTCTCTAATATGCAGAGAGGGCATTCTTTTGTGACTCACCAGGACTTCTTTTAGTGCTTGGCTGCAGCAGACACACTCATGAGATAACAAAAAAGAATTGATAAAATTGCACCTCTTGCCCTCTAAGAAATTCTCCTAATCTGCCAGGAGATCATATTTGCTTAAGAGGGTGAGTACCATAATGAATTTACACTGAGTGATACAACATTATCGGACTCCTTTAAGCAAAGAACCTTTACGCTCACACTTCTGGCGTTTCACCAAATATTATCTTATTTAAAGAAAGATTTAGCAAAAAAATCAGGATGCACTTTTCAGGGACACAGAAGAAATGGGGAATAATGGAAAAATGTTGAGAGTCCTGAATGAAATGAAACACTAATTTCAGTACTTGTTTTTTTTCTATCATCTCTGTTACTGCTGAAGATGAAAACACCAATGGCGATAGTTAGACAAAAGCTGCCCTTGTGGAGGCTTATGTTGTCTAATGTTTTTTGCCAAGAGGACATTTCCAGGTCCATTTTCAGATTGTAGAGCCTGTCAAAACAGTCTGAATAATTCCCCAAAGTCTCATCATTTCCCTGTAAGTGTCATGATAGCTTTGATAGATGCCTTCATTTCCATATAATAGTCAAAAAGGCAAGAACACTTTTTATTTCTTCTCAATAAGAATAAGATTTTCAAAAGTCTTTGGTGTTCTGAAACTGCTCCAATTAAATTCAATATGTTTTCTGACTAGCTCAAAAGGGAGAAAGAAGTTAGGGCCATGTAGAGCACTTCAGAAAATCCTGCACTTCTTTTTCATGTATTATTCAACCCCTTTATGTGCTTACGCAAGCTCAGAGGGTGCAATACAAAATGCTCATATCCACACCCTTGTCAAAGAGTACTTAACAGCTAACAACCCTCTGCCAAAAAAAAATCTGGACTATGGCTTAATTTAAGAACCATTCAATTTTGTCATATTTCCTTATGGTAATTTTTAACAAAAGTGAATCACTACTGACAAACACCGCTTTAACAACGGTATATTAATTGAATTAAGATGGAGAATAAAGGAGGCATTACAGGCAGTTAAGTGTGAGAAAGCATGTTCTACACTGAATAATTAATTTTCATTCCAAGATAAAAATGTTGCCCATTGATTCACAACCCCTTCTGGCTATAAAGCCTTTTGGTGGAAACCTGATTCTTAATTATTGTCACAGGAATGCTAAGCTTGTCAAAAAGCTATTTCCATCATGATGATCAGCCTTAACTGCTCGGAGCAATTTTTGTGCCATACTTAACAGCTGCTTCATCATTTGTTATCTTTTCAATTAAGCACTCTATTCCTGCACGGCTCATAGTCTCCACAGAAGAAAGAAACACACATGAAAACACACATGTGTTTACACACAAGTACATGCTCTCCCCAGCACAAACCCTCAACAACAGCCTGTCTCTGCTTTTCTTTATCAAGCAAAGAGTTCAAACATTTCTATGAAATGCTAGGGGGATATTTGGACTGTGGAATGTACAAATACTATCAAAATGACACAGAAGGTTTCAAAGCATCACATTAGCATTTTAAGTTTACATAGTTGTAAAAAATATAGTTCCGCTATATTTTTTGTCTGCTAAATTTATTCCTTTCAGTGACAGAACTGAAAAAAGACTGATTACTCCATTAAAAAAGCAAGCAGAAATATGCCTTTCCCAAAAAACACCATAGTCATGCATTTATTACACAGAAACTAGATGTTAATAAATTAATGTCCCTTCCTAGATATAAATTTTCTGTTCCCCATGTAGCTATTTTATCTGGAAATTTTATAAAATTGAATGCGTTTAACCTGGATGAGTTTAGCAGAATGTAAAGAGGGAGGGATGTCAGGTGCTTCTTCTTCCTGCAAAATGAGAAGGGAAAGCAAATGAGGAAACTGGTCTTCCTCATCCAATGACCCTAATTGCCAGTATGACAGTATCTCCTGTAAGTATTTTAGTTCTGCACATGGAAAGCACACAAGAAAATTTGCTGGTTCATTGGTTTAAGATGTAAATCAATTCAAACTTAATTTGAGATACTTCATTTAGGCTCCTTGTTTGAACCAGTGATCTGTGGCAAATCTTGTTTGTGCAAAAGCAGAAACAGAAGTTAATAGATATAGAGTGCCAAATTATGTTGCCAGACCAACCACTTGAACAAAGTTTTTACCTGCAGGTTTGACTAGTAAACAAGAATATTTGTAGAAAGTTATCTTGACATGGTATGTAAATATTATTTGCTGTCAAGTGAAAACATGAATGTGTCTTTGTGAATTTGCTAAACTATGAGTTGGGTGCATTTGTGAAATAACTGCTATCCAAGTGCATTTTGGAAGCTTTTCAGGGGATATTTATTTATTACCAGCAGAAAATGGCATTTTATGATAAGATAATATAAACAACTGTTCTTCATTAGAAACCTGATCTATCAGTGAAGCACATGCTTGGCTCTATTGCTGGAACTATTCAGTTATGTGCTGGTTTGGAATTTAAATGTTTTTTTATGAAGGAATTTATATTGTACACATACCTTTTAAGGTTAAAATACAGTCATCAGGTTTATTTGGACAGGGCAAGAGGGAATGGAACAGGAAAACTCAAGTGCTTTTGCATATATTATGTATCTGAAGCTCCTTCATTACTGTTACAATGCTGATAGGCTAACCATAAAAGCATTTGTATTGTATTTTTAGGATTTTAGAGTTCCAGATGGAAAAATGACACTTTTGAGCTGAGCAGTTTAAAAACACAGAGCTTCATCAAAACCTGAACTCTACTTCTATCCATGTAGGCACCCTTGTTAATTTTTACTTTAACATCATCGGCCTGTACACAGAAAGAAACACATTTTCTCTCTAGCCCTTCTGATGATTCACTGTACAGGGATACCAGCTGTGCCTAAAAGCTCTGAGATTCTCCACTACAAATTCAAACCAGACATATCTAAAGAATTTTCCTTCAGCTTAGTTAACCTAAATAATTAATCAGGAGCCACTCCGACTCTGGGACAAGCTCACCAGGTTCCTCTCCCAGATTCTGTCTGGGCGTATTCTCTGTTCTGCCCTGCCCCTTTCTGCTCCTCAGACATGCTCTTCCACTTGCTAGATAGAAGAGCTTTCCTCGTTATTTAGGATAACTACAAGAGCATTGTGCTCTTGGTACTCTGGTCAGAAGAAACTTTTTCCATTGTGACTCCTTTTTGAATGATTTTATAATAATCTCCAGCTCTGAAACTGATTGCTATGCTCACCTGTAGTCCTGACCTCAAATTTCAATCTGTTTTTGATTCTTTCAGGACTGGCTCCAAAATGCACCCTTCTTTAAAGAGTTTAGTGTTATTATCCGGCAAAAGATAGCAGGTTGCATGTGAATTATTTACAGAAGTGGGACATGGGGATAAAAAACATTTTTACTGATTTTTTTAAAGATGAGTCTATTCATATTTGGGCCACAGAGGGCTCAATCATATAAAGTATTTGTATGTGTGACATGGGCTGCTGTAAGCAATTAAAAAAAAAACAAGGAAAAGAAAAAGAAAATGTTTTGTTTAGAGGGCTTATCTGACTTAAAGTGTTTCTGTCATCCTTTAAAATGCTGAACCTGAGGCTCATGTGCTGAGTCCAGCTGAGGGTCTGGCCCATCATTTGGCATCTGTGGGATCTGTAGGAAGGGCAGTGAGTGAGAGTCTCCAGCCCTTGAGTGCCTCTGGTCAGACTCTGCTGTCAGCTACCCCACATGTAACATACTGAAATACACGGATTTACTTGCTAACCCCAGAGAAGGACAGAGGCATTCAAGTGTTACTGCACACAGGCAAAATGCACAGCCCATACTTCTAGATACGTGTGTAACACATGGATGTATCCTCTGCTTTTCTCCACAATGCACAGAAAAGTATTTTTCACTTAATATGAAAGTAAAATATAATTCTAGAACATAAAAAATTTCTACCCAATAACATAAAAAAAAGCTCAAAATAAGTTCTTTCTTGTTCAACCTCTCCCTTCATACTATTTCACAATCTCTGAAAAATGAGATTAAGAGGACAAAAAAGTATTAAAAAAAATCAAGGAATTCAAACATGAAGTCCTGCAGTGTCAGAACAACAGATGTGCTAAAATAATCTATATCTGTGGAATGATCATGTAAAGTGATTTACCTTGTCTTGGGATACTTGGCATGGAAATATGGATAGAAGAGATTGCTGATTGTTGATTACTTTCTGTCAACATACATTCACATATGTGCTTGGGGCTTGCTCTATAGGCAGAGATTAAGAGAAAGGGTAAGTAGGTATGACCTCTCTCTATTAGGATTCATAATAAGATACCAAACAAAAATGTCAGGAGGATGGAGCTCTGTAGAAAATCTCTGTCAGATTCATCCCAAATAGGAAGAAGGTAGGAAGAAATTATTTCAACTGTGTAGATGCCTGCCAGGAGAATAATGCGTCAGGATGCACTGAACAACTGCCAGGTTCTTGGAAAGCAGTTTGTCAATATTTTGATAAGGCAACCAGAGACATGTGAGGAACAGAGAAAAGGCTAATGAGAAGGGAGAAACTTTGAAATGACAAAGATAGCAAGCAGTAGCAACGGAACATGACGGCAAAACCCAGAAAAGTTGTTTCAGGAGGGAAATGTCAGTGTCACAGAGATTTGGAAGGCTGGCTTAAAGGAAAAAAATAATCAAAATCTGAAAAACATTTTTGAGAAGACAAATGCAAATTATCTCCTAGTAGAGGAAAAGCAGTGAATTTAGTGAGGATGAGTGCATTAACATGCTGCTGGTGAGATAAAAGTTGTAGGCATTTTGGAGAGATGTCCCCAAGGAAAACATCTCAGCTGTGGAGGGAGTAAGAAATCTGAAACAATTTCTGAGATTTTTAAACTTAGAATGCAGTATTCTTTGTCTAGACTCCAGTCCTGGGAAATAAATAATCAAAATAAAATCTTAGATTATATAACAGGAAAATTTTTGGCTGAGGGTTATGGCTTTTCCTCATAGAGTTTCTCTTGACTGACCCAAGCTGACATTGCCCTTGACATCAAAGACAATTACATACTGCATCACTTTCAGATCTGTCCCCAGGCCACCTTCCTTATCTGATTTTCTCTAATACAAACACAGAACCACTTAGTTCTGCCCCAGAATATGTTCATTTTCTGCTTAAAGCAGAAAAGTCCCAGCTGGAAAGGTATTTTATAAATCTAGCTAAGGCTGGAAAACCCTGTCAACAGCCATCCTGCTGTGTCACCTCCATGAAGGCAGCCTGGGTTGGAAAGGGCTGGCATTACCATGGAAAAACACAAGACTGAGACCCGCAGCACCCAAGCAGAGTTTTGTCACTGGGTGGCACGACCAGGCACCACCACCTAGTCATTCCTTTCTTTGTGCTGGAAACACGAGGCAGCATTTTTCTAAAGTTTACCAAACTGAACATTAAAGTGTGCATGTTTTTTGAGGACAGAGTAAGGTGGCAGCTGAAGCACTCATAAAAGGTTTGGTTCGCTATCTAATATGCTCCTGGAAGGTGTTTGTATACTATAGCAAAAAAAGAAAACAGAATTACAGAATTGCAGAATTGCTATCAGAGCTCAGTTTGTCTCCTTTTTTTTTTCCCCCCCCTCAGAATCTGTTGTCTCTCCTTTTCTGTTCTAATTTTTAAGATCCTCATGCAGCTGAGCTGTTTCTTTAGAGAGCCTTTGCTTGATGTAATGCAACCTGAGAGCTCAGCCACCATGTTCAGCAGTAAGGAATTTTTGCAGCAAAGGTGCCAAGCCATTGCTTCTTTTGGATTTCTCTCTCTCTTTATTTAATTGCAGGGTGAAGGACTATACCTGCAGAAATAGATGTAAAAGACTCCCCATTGTACATGGCTTGATTATGTGTCTTTCTCTGCACCAGAGAGTGTGTCATCTGCTGATACAAAGGGTGATTTTGCTTCAGTAAAAGGAATGTAATTTCTGGGGTCTCAACTCAATTTACTGCTGTATTTTGGCTCCCATCCAGGGAAGCATTAAGGGATATGCTTAATTGTAATCATGTGAACAAATGAGAAGTCCTATTGATTTGCTTATGGTTTGGGTTGTTCCTAAGAGCTGCGTTTGGACAGTGCTTCAATTCTACTTTTAAAAGGCACAGCTTTTCCTTTCTGCCAAGTATTAGACACCACAGAGACAATCCTCAGAATGAAGTAAACATTTTCTGACCAGGACAGCCCTGGAGAGAGATGATGGGTGCTGAATTGGTCTGGCAGGAAGAACTACAAAGACAGAAAGGGGAAAATGATGAAAAAAATACAGTGAAGAGCAACAGGAAGTTAGGGAGGTCAGTGAGGAGGGAGATGGAGTCATGAACAGTCACCTACTGCCTGACTCTGCACAGACACTCCTTCAGGTCTCATTGCAGGGGAATTACATACCAGTGACCATGTATGGCCTGGAAGCTCCTATGAACAAGAGCAATAGAAAGGCACTGGCATCCTTTGGAAATGATCAGCTGTTTTTAATGCTCACCTTACCTGTGAGCTGCCACGAGGTTGCCTTAAGTATCAGATGTTGGAAGAAATACTTGTTTTTATTATTACATTAAAAACAGCTGATAATTTGAGAAGGTTGGGATAAAAGGCCTACAACAAGTATGATTTCACAATCTGAAGATGTTTTGAAGTCCTAAAGGGGTTCTGCTGTAGCAGAAGGAGGCAAACCAGGCCTCTAAAGAGATAGTGATGAGCCATCCATACCACAAGGTCCCAGGGAGCTCTGCCCAGCTGCAAGGAATTCCAGCCATTTTGAGAAGCTAAATCCAGACCAACCAAACCAACAGTGAATACTCACAACTACTGTGTTCTGATTTGATTGTCCCTCACAAGCTGAATGAGCTAAGGGTTGTGTGCACAATGTTATTATGAACTACACAGAATAAGCCATTTTGTATGATTGCATTGAGGCTTTAGGAAAGTGAAACTGTGTGTAAAGCTGATAACCAAGATTCTAGGCATGTTAAAATGGAATAAATAGAGAATTAGAAGCAAAGCAAGTAATTTTCATATGCAAATCTCATGGGAGATTTCCTCTTCATGTCTCATTTCTGCTTCATTTTACAACTCAAACCCAGTTACTCCAACTTTTCAAAAGACAGTGATATCTTGCAATCTTCCAAGGCTTTCCCCCTGCCCCAAAATAAATTATGTGGGGAATTTTGACCACTACTGGGTATTTGATAGCATTTAGTAGCATTTAGTAGCATTCAGCATTTGTCCCAGGGACAACAGTGAAAATGCTGATGTAAAATGCGATCAATTAATGAATAAAGGAAAGAAGTATATTCAAACTTAGTCTATACTTACGTGGAAATAGCTCCTGCGAGATGTACCATTTTGTCACATTTATATATGTGGGATCAACATCTGTTAAAATGTGTATAATTTAATTTTTAAAAGTATTTGCCGGACCGATTAAAGACCAATACTCTACAGAAATTATGAAGTATGAACTAAATGTTCTGTGAACTAACTGATAATCAAAAAAAGTCAGTTGAAAAGGAGAAACAAGAAGACTAACTCTCTGAAGGTGGAAAAAACTTTGACTTGGTCTGACATTTTTTCAGGGTAAATATATATATATAGAATGATTGTTGAAAAGTTCTGTGGGTCACAAAAGGGTTGATAAAAGGGAAAAGAAGTTAATTAGAGAGATGTAAATAAATTAATGCAGAGAATTGTAGCCGGTAATTTGCCCTGCTTTATTTAGCAAAATGTTTCATACAAAAAAACCATTCAAATAAAGTGAACAGAACTGGAATGCAAAAGACAGAACAGGAGATTGTGTCCCAGAAAGGCACAATAATGAGATTAGAGGGAAAAGTTAGTCTGAATCAAGAGGCAAGATCCAAAAATTGTGAGTTGTTTGATTACAGTGTGACTAGTTCTAGTGAAAAACCATATCTTGCTCCAGGACCTTCACTTTAAAGAAGATACTGAAAAATTTGAGCATAATTCTTTTTTAAGAAATGAACAAAAAATTATTCTAGAGATGAAAAGATTATGCTACAATGACAAGCTCACAAGGTATTGTCAAAATTAAAATTTAGGAGCGAACTGTCTGAAATTTCCAAGAAATTATATGACTTGGTATTGTTGTTTGTTAAGAGATTTTCTTATTAGGTAACAAAATCGGAAGTAGAGGAATCTGAAGAAATAAGGAATTCTTTTTAACACCAAAGGAAAACAAGTCATGTTGTAAACTGATCATGGAAAGTAATGACAGTAGCAGAAAAATGGAATCCACAGCTCTAGGTAATCACTTAGAGATCTGTCTGAAAATGCTCTATTCTTTATTCAAGTGCAAATAATTGGGTAACTAATTACAAATTCGGCAACTAAATGTAAACAATTGCAGTTAATCAAGTGGTTTATTTTTTTGGTCACACATGGTCCAAAATGTGTCCTTTTATTGTCCTTTTATTTGAGCTCTGCTCTCAGTCCTAGTGCAATGGTGCTGTTTTACTTGAATGTGACCATAGATGTGCATTTAAATTTAAAAAGGTTATATACCTTTGTAAGGTAATTTAGAAAAATAATATTTTCCATTCTTGGTGAAATGGAAACCACATTGGGAATGTTTGTGAAATATCCTATTTCAGTGTTTATTCTTAACATCAACTTTCCAACTCTTCCATTAATTGATACTGATAATGTTATTGATATTTATTCTTTTTAATTTATAGTTGGGTGCTTCAGGCTTTGCAGCCAGATTCTTTTGGGTAATATTGCTTTAAGAAGAAATACTTTCTCTAACAGTGACTTCCTTTCAACAGTGTAATCTCTTAAGAGACAGACTCCTCTTAAATTAGAGCATCTGATTTGCAGGGTGAAGTTCCTGTTGTCTGTAGAAGATATGGGAAGTAATCAGTACCTCAATAACTGGCCTGGAGATACAGTTAATACAATAATTTGCCTTTCTTTGGGCTTTTAAATGATATCTTAATGCTAGCACAGGCACCACAAACACAACCTCTGGGTTTGTGAATGCTAGTGGAGTTTTAAGAAACAGATATTTTTCTTTCTGAAGAGCTATTGAAGTCTGTTCGCCCAGCTGAAGGTTTTGCTTCTTTTATCAGAAGGATAAATCTTGTGTCAGTGTAATGGACTGTGTCAAATATGGTCTGGCACACTCTAAGTAAGGAATAATACTCCCCAGGGATTGCCTCCAGCACCTGAGAAATAGGATATATTGTAGGAAGCATACCCTGAAGAAGAGGATTTTAATCACAGGAAAAAAATAATTTTTATGGATGAAAATGAAGGTGAATGAAATGGCTCAGTGTTTTTAAAATCCTGCTTTTGGATAAATGAAAACATCTTTCACCCTTTTCAAGACAGCAGTGTATTTGGTTAAAACACAGCTTAACTTCACTTAAATCAGTAAGACTACTGTTTTTCATCAATGATAACCTTGATTGTCTTTTTCTTTGGTTGAATTTGTTTTCACAAAGGAAAGGAGACAAACTGGCAACAGAAACTGGGTTAAGAGGCTCATGAGACATTGGAACAGGTTGTCCAGAGAAGAAGCTGTGGATAATGCAAGCCTGGAAGTCTTCAAGGTCAGTTTGGGTGGGGCCCTGAGTAAGATGGTCTAGTGGAAGGTGTCCCTGCCCATGGCAGGGGGGCTGGAACTAGATTGTCTTTAAGGTGCTTCCCAACCCCCAAAATTCTAGGATTCTATGAAAAGGGTATTTATCAACAGAAGTAATCACTTAGTATTTTTCATTTCTATGCTGTTTACCATTTTAAATCAAAATAAAAAATGCAATTCAACAGTTAGGGGCTGGGAATATATATTTAGGGTATAAAGCTTTAACTGTATTTTAAGACTTAGATGGACACTGAAGGCTTATGAAATTTGGCCACTTACTCATCCAGGCTTCACTACAAATCTTCACTGCAGAAAAAAAAGTGTTAAATAATTTTATGCTTAATTAGGAAACCATAAGCTGGTTAAAATCACAACTCAGCTCCACCTGCAGAATACAGGTGAAGGAACACCAGTTTAAAGTTTTAATACTACATGTTGATAAAGAGCCTTTTTCCCGATACCTTACAACTACTGATTTTGGTTGTAACTTTCCTCATAAAATATATACATCCTTTATTTCCTATTATGCCTAGAAATGAAAAAAAACCCTTTTCTTCCTGTATAAATTCCTGTTTCATAGCTTGTAGCCATTTAAATTAAATCAGCCAATAACTACTGTACTTTGATTGGTGTTAATTTACATAGGGGGTATAGCTGGTTACAGCTGTTAGTACAAATGAGAATCCTGCTGCATGTGCTTTCCTTGGACATGCCTTTGAGGAGGTTGGAAATTGCAGGTTTGGGCATGTAGTAGGATTTTCTCTCAGAGATACTGGTTTGCTTGCTGCAAAATCTTTTAAACTGCTAAATACTAAGTTCCCACAGTCACTGAGCCACGAGCAACTCTAATTTTCTACCTGTTGATATGGTCATACCTGCTTCTATGAACTTGAAGTTCTCCATAGTTGGTGGTCATGGCCCTCACTGAGAGAGTGTAGGTATAGTGTCCACTATAGTGGAGAAAAGTTGTTTCCTCTGTGTGCAGCAGAAAAGATGTGGTCACCCAGAGGAAGTACCACAAAATCATTCAGGATTCCAGTTCTCAGGCTGCAGGGAGTGCTGGAGCCTGGTGCTGCTCTCAGATGACATCAGGGAGAACAGCTCTGTGGGGTGTGATCAGGTCAGTGATCTGCTCAGCCTGGTGGTGGAGCTGGGAGATGAAGGAGAAATGCTAAGAAGTATTAGGGACTCTCACCAGCAGGACCTTTATGGAGGGTCGTGGAAAGGGGTTCTGTTTGGGGTGGCAGGAGGATCCACTCCCAACCCACCCCACCTCTCCAGGTGTCCTTATTCTGTAGGCATGATGTCCTGGAATCCAAGGCCAAAGGAAATGAGGATAAGTGAAACAAGAATGTGGATGAGGGTTCTTTTGGGATATAGGTGTTGCCTAGGTCAGGGCAGCCTATCTACTGTATCATGACTTCCTCAACTAAATAAAACATCCGTATTGGGTGCACAGCTAGCACAGGAAGAGTTAGTACTTGAGATAATAAGGCTCTTTCTATCTAAGTTTTTCCTCAGATGGTGTTATAGACTTTCCACACCAATTTTAAAAAAAATGTTCCCCCAAATGACATCATAAAGAATTCAAAATGAGCTGTATGTATCATTTGCATTCAGGAAAATCTTTAGTGAAAATCGCCTACAGCTTTCTCTCTCTTTGAGTAGCACACTGACATGATCCAAAAGGAGTGTCTTAATTATGGTAATTACAGGATTTAAAATTCATTAAATAAAATATTGAGGCTATTCAAACTCAGATTTTTGAAGGATTATAGTGTTTGACAACACTATGAAAGGTTTAAGTGCGTAGTTTAACTGCCAGAATTGGTTTGTGTTTAGCCCTTATTACTCAGCACGAAAAACATGTTTTAAGTGGAATCTGCAGCCCACTTTCAACTGTCAGTCTAAATATGTCTATTCACAAGCTGAGAAATTAGCACAGTGCATGATGCTCTGGTGACACCCATCAAGCCAGAACAACTCATTGTTTCACTCCATCTCACATCTAAGCCATGAATTTCTACACTTTGTCTAAAAAAAAAAAAAACCCACAAAAAAATCCCCTGATCTAAAAGGTTGGCAGGGGCTTAAAATGGCTAAAGTAACTCTGAAGTAAAAGATAATTCCTGCTTTCAGAGTCTGCCTTTGTGGACATTGATTGTGTTATGGTGTAGTAGGGCTGGTAGGAGACAGAAATGACTTTTCCTCTCCTATATCCTCACAGCCTCTAGCCAGTACAATGGCATTGTATTTGAACAGTTCTGGTGTTGGGCAAAACTGGGGAAAAGACAGAAAAGCAAAAATTCCTCTGTGGTGAAGTAATTTCCCAGAACCATCTCTTGTTCATGGAGGAAAAATTCCTCTGAGGTGGGTCACATGCTCCCAGAGGGTCAGCCCAGTACTGAGGATTGGTTCATCCTTAATGCCACAGGTGCCCACATCAATGTTCTGCTTTCCTGACTCTCCTGTACAGCAAAGCAGCTCTGGTCATGTCCTGTACCAACTACATGATTGTGCCTTTAATGTTTCAGCATCTGCCCTCCACTCAGCACTGCTCTTTCTTGCCTTAGCTCTGACTTGCTGTAAAATAGCCATGGTCACCTTGCAAAGGGAAAGTGTGACTCTGTTGGCACTGGTATTCCATGCCTAAGGAACTTTTCAGTTATTACTGCTACTCTGTGCCATGTTTCAATGAAGTGTGCCCACATACATCCAAAAACCAGTGACTAAGTCCATTGATGTAAATGAAACCACACTGGTATAAAACCAGTGCATGTACGACCAGGATCAGGATCCTAACTGCCAAAAATAGAATATTAGAATTGTGTTTATAATAGGTATCTTTATGGTGTAGGAAGTTCTATTTGTATGTAGTACTCGCCTGTTACAACAGCCACATAAGGAGTGAAGCTAGATCTGATTTTTGGTTGCTAAATTTTAGATCAGCCTATCTTTCCCAAGCAGAGCTCAAGAAGAAATTTTTGGTAGCTACCTTCAGATTACTTTGCAACAGAGCTAAGAGAGCTCAGATTCAGAAGCATGCCTTAAAGTGTCTTGTGTCCACCCATCAAAATGTCTTCATTTAAGGTTTGAGTCTTACAGCCTTGGTCCTGGCCCTCCAGGATCTCTAGTTCTGAGCTCGGGACTGGCTTTTGTGTGCTGCATGGCTGTAGAAAGTATCAGGTTTGAAATCTGCAGCAACACCTCTGCTGATGGCAGTGTCCCCGTGAAAGCCACCCCTGGGAACCAAACATTTGTAAGCAGTGTGTGGCACCAGTTGCATGGGTGTGGCACAGCTGTGTACATACAAACTGAGCATGCACAGAAAATGCAAGTTCTCACAAGAACAGCATGGCATGTTGACAGAGTCAAAGCATTGGCGAGAAAATAAGGAAGAGAAGGCATTCTTGAATGTTTTTACAGATTTTTAGCTCAGTATACTCTGAAACTTATTGAGCAATAAATGATTTCTTCTAGAAAAATCCAAGAGAATGATGAATTTCAATAGGGATATGCAGTTCTTCAAAGTGAAAGCTGCATTACTATTTTTGTAGGTCGATAAGCTTTCCTTAAATCATCTGTCAGGAAAGAAGTTGCTCATTGGTCTGTTATCTCAGCAATTTTCCAAAGGTGAGTCCACATGGGAAAGAAAACAGAGGTTCTGTCTATTGTGGTCTCTACCTATAGCATTCCCCCAGGTGACATGAGAGGATGAGTTCACATTTGGAGATCTGTGTGGCTTGGTCCATCTGTGTCCATCCACTCTGTTGGTGGCATTTGTGTTCCCTTCCCTGCCCCTGAGTGTTGTTGTGTAGAAGTCTTCCTCCCACCCTGATCCAGGGGCTAGCCAGGATGAAGGTGACGTGAGGGATCAGAGGGTGTGACAGTGCTCCGAGTTCAGCCTTGGAGATGCCACAAGAACCAGCAGGCATGGAAGAACCGGGAAATAGTTTTTTTCCAACCAGGAGAGGGCAGAAACTTCACTGTGCAGTAGTATGAAACCATATATGCACTTCCGCAGGCAAAAGTCATCCCTGATTTCCTGAAACCATTAGTATTTACTACATGTGTAAGAAATGGAGGGCCCTTTTTCTGGTAATCCTCATGGTCAATGGAACACTTTTCTGAAAGACTGGAACCAGAGACTCGTTTTCTGCTCTTCATTTTCACATCTCTTCTGTGCCAGGTACCTTTTATAATCCATCTGCTTCTCACCAGATCAGTAATTTTGTTTTCTTTTCTGGCAGACAGGTCCTCAGAAGCCTTGCCAAAAATATCCTAAGTCCAAAGTTATTTTTAAAAGGTGCGAAAGTCAAGAAAAATGCAAGTGAATCCAAGGTAAGTAGTTTGTATTCCTTTCTACTTTCAAATACTTTAAGAGCTAATAGTAGGGTAAAAATACTGAAAGCTAATAAGATTTCAGAGCAGACATTTTCCATTTGAAAAGAAATAGAGGAAAGAAACTTTGAAATTGCCTCATTTCGGGAAAGATCTGAAGACCAAGCTTCATTCCAAAACATCAAGGACAGTCCTTCACTGTAATGGCATCTTAAGGAGAATAGAGTGTATAAGCTTTTGTAACGGGTTTTAAAACACTCATTTTGGTTTAAAGTTGCCGTGCTGAACTCAAACCTAGCTGAATTGCTGCTAATGGGTGAACTGACAGCCTCTTCACTTTGCAGTAGACAGATGTCAACACTGCAGCTGGAACTAATCGTAAGTTGTCATCATGACTGGAAGTAACTGAAACTTTTCTTGAATGTAGATAGCTAGGACTGAACGGACATGAACACTAATTCATCCTCTTACACTTAATATCTCATTGCTTCAAGCAAAGGACAAAGGGGGCAGAAGTTCCATTTCACAGGACATTGGGCAA
This sequence comes from Mixornis gularis, assembly GCA_003546035.1. NCBI lineage: Eukaryota > Metazoa > Chordata > Aves > Passeriformes > Timaliidae > Mixornis > Mixornis gularis. The sequence goes on along the minus strand of QVAJ01000147.1, from coordinate 323,031 downwards.
TTTTGACATTTGTCTTCATGTGGATTACAAACAGAATTTGAAAATGTCAACATTTTTGGTCTAAACAAAATAATTCTTTTACTCTCAATTGAAATGCTTTATTTTGACAATTACTAAACATTCAGATTATTCGCTCTTTCTCAGTTATGCAGGAAAGGCATTGGGATGTGGTATCATTCATATGTTGTGTCCCTACAATGAAAGCCAGAATTGTTTCCTTCTAAGAATACTGAAAAATGAAATTTCTTCCCCTTGCTGCCTTCAAATAAACCTCTGCTGAGGTTAATGCAACTTCAGGGGGTGTTTTGACTTAACCGAGTTGAATTTTCTTGTTAGAGAGAGTGCCTCTATCAATATTTTCCAGACTGGAAATTGCCTTTGAGGGACTTTAGCAGCGCTCCATGGGCAGGTATGTCAGGATGTAATTTATAGGACAATTTAGGTTACTCTGAGACATGTGGGTAGGTCACCACTTTGGTTCCCAGACCTCATCAAAGAAAGGACAGCTCAAACACATTAAAGAATCCTTCTGAAAAATCATACAGTTTTGAAGCCACCCAAAAAACCAATGTGGTGATTTCTTTTGAATTTCGTTTACCTTTAATCTGCTTGGAGTACTTTGGGTAGATGGTGCATGTTATACCTGGTTATATTCTACAGGTTTGGACTATGCTCCTGCTTTTCAGGTTTTTTTTACTTTTAAAGATTCCTCCTTGAAAAAATGAAAGCTTTAGAAAACAATTAAAACTTTTTGCTCACACTGGGTAAGAAAGTAAATTTTATTAGAACATTGGACATGCAAATAACAAAGGCTCTAAATCAAATTACAGTGAGAAGAAATTTCAAATTCACTTGAGCTATCTTTAAGACCTGGTTAACTAGACAGAGTAACTCTTGTCCCAGTATCTATTAAGTGGTCTCAAAATCAAACATGATTTTGGTGGTGTATCTATTAGGGCTCATATAGTGATGACACGTTTTAGCCATGGTGGTCTAAAGGCATAAATAAGAAAAGTTGCTTAAGGAGAAATCACATTTTCATTGGTCTATTTGTTATTGCTGGGAAAAGAGGGCTTATTGAAACTGAAGGAGGAAACAGCTACTCAGATGAAAATGAGAGCACATTTTGATTTAAGGAATAATTTGTGGTGGTGATCATTACGAACGTTGTATCACCCTTGGCACCAACAAATATGACCTTGTTAGAAAGTATGCTTCAGAATAAGAAGTTCATGAGGAATTTTTTTTTTTTTTGTCTTCTGTGCGTCTCTTGTTCTGCGCTGTAGCTTGGGGAGCTCCGCAGAGAAATCACAAATGAAAGTTTGATTTTCTTCAGAGGAATAGGAAATTTGTGACATACCTACCTAAGGATAAAATTCCCTCTTATTTAAAAAGTAATTAATTTTTTTCTGTGAAATTATTATTTTCTTTTTCCTGGGGCTTTTAAAAACTACTATTACCTATCCAAGTTTCCATTCAGACAACATTAATAGAAGTCTAAATATTGTCTGGAGTCTTCAAATTTAAGTTCTCCAGGGTCTCTTCTCTCAATGAAATACCTTTCAATATGTGGCATTTCTACCCCTTTGCCAAGCTGACCAGTGCAGAGAGGGTCTACAGACACATAAATATTGTGAACTTGCCAGGTAGCTTGATTTTGTCATTCTTAGGTACACAGTACATCCCTATTTAAATTCCTTGGAGTAGCTGGTGTGGAAAGATACAATTCATTTTGGTAATGATGTCAGGATTTGGCCTGGAATCTGCTCAGGGACTACACATACAGTGCTTTCACAAGTCTGGGCTTTTTCTTTCAGTCTCACACCAATTCCTTGTATCTCTTTCAATGACAAGGGAAAAGGCAGAAATGTCAAAGAGCTCTCCATGAGTGGTTTTCTGTGAATTCCGCAGCCTCAGTCTCTTCTCCCTCCATATGAAACAAGTTAAATATGAAATTTAAAAGCAAAAGGAAAAAGGAGCACTTACAAATGCCCTGTCAAGGCTCAGTCTCGTTTTTCTCCTCTCTCTCATCTGCCTTTCCCAGAATGATTCCTGAGGGGGAAAAAGCACTTAAAATACACTCTTGATCCTGACCCAAGTCCCACTGCTTTCTTATTCCTCTGATGATAAGACAAAAACCACTTAAATGGGCTCTGAGACAATTCTCACATCTCCTTTTGCTCACCTACCTTTATCCTCCAGGAGGTAAAGGTGCTTGGAAAGAAAGGTTTTGTTGATACTCAGCTCAGTTTCCCTCTCTCTGCCCTGCCTGTGTTTTCAGCTCATTGGATTTCCCAAGTCTCCTCCTCCCTGACAAAGTAAATCTCACAGCATATGATATCATGCTAAAGATCTTGAACTGAATGTTACCGTATGGCTCCCACTGCATTAAAAATTGCTGTACGGGGGAGATATGGATTTTGCAATGACCCAGTAAAATAGTTGGCATGTCGTTTTCTGCTTCCTCTTTAGAGCAAAGATATATCAAGATATTAAAAATATTTACATTTGCTCTTTGCTATATGCTGAACCATTGGCCAGGAGCAAATTCAGATTTCTGGAACTGTATTAAAGCCAAAATTTTATAAGCTCAGCTGTAGTGATGGTGAAAGGTGAGGCAAACAGCACAATGCAGAGGCTGATCACAGGGCTCTGGGGCTTCCTTCAGTTCCTGAAGCAAAGGCATCTGCTACTGATGAAGTGCCTTCAGGTGTTTTTCATCCCCTCCAGCTGCCAGTCCAACAGAGCCCAGGACCCTGCAGGTCTGCATCCCATCTGCTGGCACATTGCATGTCCCAGATACTCTTGGGGCATTTAGGGGCGTAAGATGTTTGGGCAGCCTCACTGAGCTCTCCTGCTTCCATCTCTCTGTGGAGCATCTAACCCTTTTCTGCAAAGGAGAGCTCAGACAAATATGTCTAAGAAGAAAGAAGAAATCTCACTTTCTCCTGCTTACAGCTACATAAAACAAAGGGGAGAAGAAATTAGGGAATATAAAAATAATGAAATATTTTTTGCAAAAGTGGATTGTCAGCCATTGAGGGCAGAATAAGGAAGAAGAGAAAATATGTTACATCACTTTGGTCCCTTTCATCACTTTTTATAAGAAAAACTGGTTTTATATTTAAAAATCAGTTGCAGAGTAATTCTAATCTAATAAAAACCAAAATCAATCTAATAAAATCTAAGCAATAAATAAAGATGCTCCATATCACATTCAAGGCCTAAAAAATTCCTATTTTATCAGAGTTTTCACTGAAGACAATGCTGTAGAACCAGCTGAACCAAAGACAGCATGTCCATGACAGCGACCTGCTTCACTGGAAGGAGATAGATCTGAAGGAAACTGTGTGAGAGAAACATCTCCACAGAAGGGAGAGAGTAGGCAGCACAGAACACTGCTTTGGAGTGAGACTTCAACAGCTGTGAGTCTTTTCTTTGGTATGTGCAATGTGCCACCGTTATCAACACAGATGTGGTTCCACGTCTACCTGTCCTCCCTTACAGCTTCAGTTAAGACACTAACATTGTCTGCTGGGTGAAGGGTATTTATTCTCAGTGTAGAGAAGCTCTAACAGAAGAGCACAGGACAGCTTGCTAGAGCCCCACAGTCATGTACTCATTTTGTATTGGTCCCCAGAGCAACCTTTGGGACATATGTCTGGGTAAAGGTGTGTTCACTGCACAGCCACTGCATCCCAGATTTCCACTGCTGCAACAGGCAGGACAAAACAGCTCCCACTGGTTTTAGCAGGGCCGTTTGGGAACCTAATGAGTACATCTAACACAGCAGCTCTGGCTCTGGACCAGCAACGTGAATGTTAAAAATTATGCATATGTGAAGGAGGATAGTTTGTCATATATTTCTGGAAAGTAGATTAAAAACTTGGCTTTAATAATGGGCATGTTGACAGCAACTGGGCTTTGATGGCCAAGTCCCTCGGATATCAACCACTCCAGCATCAGAACTATTTTGACGTCAAAACAAAACAGGCTATTTACTTTTTGAAGTTAAATTAAATCCAGAGAGTATGATGCTGTTACAGAGCTGGAGTCCTAGGCCATTTCATCCAAATGAGCCGAGCAAGGTATAACTTATGAACAACTCCATAAAACGCAGGGGGCCAGGTTTCATTCCAGCAATATCAGTTAAAAACATGTATCAGGCCAGGCTAGAGGAGAGCAGCACTAGTGAATTTACAATGCATAATCCATTTCAAATTTACTCCCTTTTCAATCCCTATCATTGCAAATGGGATGACTGGCAAATAACTGATTCTTCTGATATTGATACAATAAAAGACGGTTCTTTACAGTGAATTAGAACAGTTAAATAATGCTTATCCAAGTTTAGGTGGGGAGACTTTCCTTTCCTTTCCTATAGTGAGTTTAGAAGTTTCCTTGGGGATCCCCAGGTAATCCTGTGAAAAGAAAATACTTTGGAGAGGAAGAGCCATGGGTAAAGTCTTACTGCTTTTGTTTCTCTTCCTAAACCATTTCCTCTTTGTCACCTGATGGAGGTACCCATGGTACCTGTCCCTACACTGTTTGCCTGTTCTCCATGCAGTTGTTTTCTTCACTTGTTCTGGGGAATATTGTTGCTTGTATCCTCAAGTGCTGCCACATTCCCTGGCACATGGACCTCTGTTGGGATGCCAGACAGGGCCCTTGGCTCCCCTGAGGTCTACACAGTTGAGGTCTACATTGTTGGGCGGGCTGATCCTCTGACTTGGCCTGAGACTGGCACACAGGCAGCTGGTGTGCAGTGGCTGACCACATCAACTGACCATACCTAGGGGCCCGTGTGGCAGGAATCAGAGAAGTTCTGGACCCCAGCTGGCTCCAGGAATGTGTCTTTTTTTCCACTGTTAGTGTGTTTTCCACTTAGACAGAGAGAATCCTCTCAAACCACTACTGGGATCAAGTTTTCTTCCTTCCTATGGGCAGAAATTTCTCAGCTGAACCTGCTCCCTCTTGGGATGGGAAAAACCTTCTCAGAGGGCTCTGAGGTCCCATCTTGTATCAGCTCCCCTGGGAAACAGAGTTCTTATTACTTGGTGAAGATGGAGGAAGAGCATTGCCCTGCCTGTGAGGAAGGAATGACCTGGTGTCCCCACAACACTAGGCAGACACAGTAAGTGGGGGTTTATTATCCTGGATTTGACTGCCCAGAATGTGTCTAATATTTCTAATGCAGATCATTTGGGAATTAGTATATGCTAAATACCTTTCAACTTAGACAGTAGAAGAGGCTGGCTATGGTTATGGCCTCAAAGAACTAAATTTAGGAGAAATTATAATTTTTATGCCCTTCAGAAAGATGAAATAAGCAATTTTATGATGGCTATAAATGAATATTTATGGCTTTTCTTTTAGCTCTAGAGTCACTACAGTTCTCAATGTTAGGTTCCTTTACATAGAGCATGCTTGTGTCACCTGATAACAAAAAGTGCAGGGGGAAAGTAGTTAAATTAACAGGCGGGTCGAACCCAGCCAGCATGCTCTGTGCCATCAAAGCCTAACATTGCAAGAGCTGCTGGAAAAGTCTTCCATCTGCAGATTTCCTGGAGCCCTTGTGGTGTCTTCAGCAAGGTACAGACCTGAACACAGTAATTTTTGCTTTTTTCATCTCAAGCTTGGCTACTATAACACAAGCAAGATCTTTGGGAGAAGCGCTGCTCAGAAAGATTGAGAAATTCTTATGTGAATTTGTCCTAACTCAGAAGGACTTCAAGACTCCCCCCAGACCAAAATATTGTCTCCATAGTAGTATGCATGATGGGCAGTTTGCGACATTTTTACTTACAGAAGAGTTTCTTTCTTTTCTGCTCAAGTAATGGAATTCAATCAGCCTAGAAACCAAAAATAATTGTATATTCAGCCTAAGGTACTTTAGAAGAGTCTCTTCAGAATTAAAAACACTAGGATAAATTTTCCTAAATAGGTGCTTTTAGAAAGAGACAAAAAGAACATGTGAGGGAAAATAAAGAGACTACGCTGATTTCACAGAAGTGCTTATGCACCATCCAGCACCAGGCAGTGTGAGTACTGGCTTTGTTTATTTCATATAGTGTCTGCATCACTGTGGTGGCTATTGTGGAGTGGCTGCACAGTGACAGGTAAATGCCGTGTTGTATGTTTAGAATTTGTGACAAATGTCACCGGGCTGAGGATGCAGAACAGAGCACCAGTGTCTCCACACTGGGGTGGCCTCTTGCAGGGCTGCTGCTGCCCCACCCGCTCTGTGTAGAATGGGGATTCTCAGACTTGCTTCATGTTTGTGCCCTGATATTGCCGATCTTACTCGGGATTGCTAAATATTAATGATACATGGAAACTGACAGTTGAGTAATGGAGTCCTGGTTTCTTTAAGACATGGACATGGCTGCCTGCAAGCGCAGAAGATCTGGTGGAACCAGTTGTGGATATAAAAACTTTTGGCTGGTAACTGAAGCAAGAATAGGTCCTGTGGCTTTTTCATTAGTCTTCTCATCTACCCTGTAAGGGTTCCAGCGACATTTACATGTTGTATTTTTTAAACTTTCACAGGGTTTCAACTTAAGGAAGCCCAGACTCTTATTCTTGTGATAAATAAATGCTCATTCTCTCTGTAAACACAAGAGAAAACTGAACATGCCAGTATTTTATAAACATGCCATGAAAAGCTCTTTTGTAGCTTAGAGCAGAGAAGTTAAATTTCACAATATTCAGTTCCAATTGCAAAATAACAAAAGATGGTAGTTGAACAAAAATGCTATTGTTTCACTGGGAAGCAATTAGGCTGGTGATGGCAGGTCTCAAGTGAGAATATAGCTCCTCAGTGAGCTATGAGTACCTGCTATTTGCCAAAACTGCCATTATAATAAGAACACTGTCATGATTGAAGACCCTAATTACCTAGGATTTGGAGGTTTGTGGGAACTGTTGTGCTTTTAAAGGGCTGACTGCACTATTAATACAGGTTTTAAATTGGAACTAGGCTGAAACATCCGACAAGTTTTGTATGATATTGTATTACCATTGCTTAAGACGTGAACTGTTGGGTTTTTTAATCAAGTCTTGATCATAATGGAATTATTTTTCTGGCTGAAGTGGATGCACATTGCACTGTTTTCTTTATCTTCTCTTTCTCTTCCAAGGGCCATATGCTTTCACACTGAGAACAAATTTCTCCCTTTACATGGGACTGATCATGAATAAAAATGAAGTGTTGGAGAAAGAAAAAGAAATGTGGCTATGATTATACCATATTTATGTCCACAGTGGACAGATGAAAGCAATAACACAAAGCTGTTATTTTAGTAATTATAAAACCAGAATTTATAATGATTTAAAGGCTAACTTAATAAGAAATATAAGGACAACGTGCTCTGGAAAAGGTTTCAATGAAAGGATTGAAAACTGAGATTGACATTCAGTTTCTTGGAATTATTTGCAAGGACGCTTTTATTTTGTGACATTCAGAAACCTAGAACTGTGGTTAATATGAATAGTTGTCACACTCCCAGCTCTGGCACTTGAACACTCAGCTCGTGATTTGAATTCAACTCCCTGTGAAACCCTGGGTGAAGGAAATTGTGTTATTTACTCACTTAGGGAGGGAGGATGATTCATAGGATTCAAGAGGGCTAAATGGTCCTGAATATAAAATAAATAATGTATCCATAACCTGTTTTAGTGCAATGTTAAAACAGGGAGTTAGGACTCACAGTAAAAAAATGGGTCTGAAGAGGTGAATGGTATGTTTCAAAAAGTATCAAAAACTTTTAGCAGCTCTTTACCAGTTTTAGTACAAACAAAAAGGTAATCTACGTAAGTGAAGAAACATCTTTCCTCTGAAGTGGCTTATAAAAAGACTTTTTTTTTCTTTATTTGGGAAGCTCTATAAGGGATGAAAATGTAGTTTTTTGGAATTAGCTCTTTATTTACCTCTTAACTTACCAACCATGACATAAAATTAGCATACAAATCCTTGTTGTGAGAGTTGTCCTTGGGACCTCTACAGGTTGCTTGAGATTTAATGACAAGGCTGAGCAGAGAGGATATACAGAATATGAAATGAGTGGGAAATGAGTGGGAAATGAGAGGAAAATCCGCTATGAAAATGATGGCAGTGTTGTGGACAGATTTGAAGGCTTATGTAGTGAGAAGGAGAGGAGGAGAAGGAGGAGGCTGGTGCCATTTGAATGGACTCAGATTCTTCTCTCTTCTACTAGGATCTCAATGCATTTATACTCCTGAAATTCAGCTGGAAACAAAACTGGGCTTTTTGAAGTAGGAGTTTGATAATTGCTGGCACAAATTTTTCAGGCTCAGAGTGAAGTCACCACAGTAGAGATTTCTTAATCGAAATTGAATGTCTTTTTTAAAATGAGACATTGGTTTGTTGAAGAATTCCTGGGTTCAGTGCATGGTTCAAACTAGGGGATGCCATAGTTTGTATTATGGAAAAGACTGGACTGGATTATCACAGACTTTCCTTTTGGCCTTTCCACTGCTGAATGTGAGAAAGCTCCTAACTCCTGTGTCTGAAGTTCTCTGTTTTTATATTCACAGAATGAACTAGTAAAAACTACTTGCAATAAATAAAAATACAAACTGAAGAGCTGGAAAAGTAAATCATGAGACATCACAATGAAATTATTCTAGGATTTTGACTTTTGTGTCCCTTCACACTTTTACTGAGGGAATAACATAAGGACTACTATATATCTTCTGATGAAATTAATTAACAATCATCACCACCACCAGACAATACTCTAAAAAGGTATAACATTAGCTACCAGAAAGTACGTGATCAAACAGTCTCTACAAGAAATTACATAATCAGTTTTCTCCTGTGGATTTATATCTGTGTAGCTTTGAAAATGCAGTTTGGTGCATATCCAGTTCTAAACTCACTGGACATTATAGGTGAAAGATCAAAACTCTGCCTTAATAATTTACACTAAACCACTTCCTCAGCTCATCAGCTTTACTTCCTAATTATAGTAATTAGTTGTTCATTAATAACACATTATAATCATATTATCTTTTTACGGTGTTGGTTAGTAGTTGAATAATTAAAAATTTATATCCTTATTCAAGATTTTAGTTATTAAATTTTAATTATATATACTCTTTTTAAATATTTTTGAGTGGAGATAGGAATAATGTTTCCTTAGGCTGAAGGCTCTGAAGCAATTGAGCTTCTCCTGGGCTCCAGTAACCAGAAGAATCCCCTTTTCTGCCACAGGGAGAAACATCTTGTCTGTGGCAGTTAGATGAGATTAGACTGGGTAAACTTTTTTGGGGAATGACTGGACACATGGTTAGGTATGTTTGTGTACAAAAATGGGTCTTTTGTGACTAACACAGAGGAGACCACAGTGAGTTTTAGATCTGTCAATTGAAACCTTCACAGGTAAAGATTAAAAATTTGACTATTTTTATGCCAGTCAGCAGGAGGCATGGAGGAAAAAACAGAACTACTGAGCAGAAGACTCACATTTCCTTCCTACAATATAAAGCTGTGCTGCACAGGAAGGATCATTAGCTAGTCAAATATTTTTTAAGATGGTGTGGACCTGAAAAAAAAATGTAGTGATAGACTAGTGTACAAATGTGTGTGAACATCCATATGGTGCAACAGAGATTTAAGAGAATGATACCAGATGAAGTAAGAACAGTACAGGCCAATGATTTTAAACATATGTTGTGGTTTTGGTTTGATTTTCTGGCTAATGCACTATTTATGTGGTGCTTTCACGTTCGCCGAATTTTGTTTGCTAAGTGGGAGATAGGATTTTGGGAGAAAAAGACGAAATAGGCTCAACTTAAAAGTAAACAGACAGTTTATTAACACACAGTAAGGAAAAGAAAAAATGAAACTTTTAAAACTCTTCTCTTCTTTCCACAAGTGTTTACTTTCTTACAAACAATATAGACACAAAACTTGTGACATTCAGTCAGTTTCATTATTTAAATATAATTTTTTATCTATTGTTCAGGAGAGGAGTCTCTTGTTTACAATGGAATTTTCTTATTGACAACTTAGAAAAACTTTCTTGTGGGTCGGAACTCTCACAGAAACAGCCGCCCGGGGAAAATCTGCTTCTATGTGGTCTCTTCACATTAGCAGTTTCCTAAGCTGCTTGTGAGTCATGCAACTCAGGCATTTGGGGTGTCACTATTTAAAGATAAGCAGCTTCAAGGCAAAGGATTTTTCATTTTAAGGAACAGAGATGTTTTCTTACTTCTTTCACTGGTGAAGGAGCTTCTTATTTTTTTTTCTCTGTTCAGACATTTCATGGGACTGTACAGTCCATTACAAACACCTTTGCTCAAAAATCCACAAATCATCTCCCCAAATGCATATTCTTCCATGATTTAAAAGACAATCTACCAATAGAGTTCATTTCTAGAGCTCAAACAAGAAAGTCCAGCCAGCAGGCAACTCCTTCATCCTTCCTCTAATTCTTTTCTCACTCTCTCCATCTGACTGTTATGCTAAGTCTTCTCTATGCTCAATCACTTTGTCTGTTCTCACTCTGGAAAGAGTCAGTGCTCTGGAAGTCCCATCTCCTGGCAGGAAAGAGTTAAAACTTGCCCAGACCTGTCGTGGTCACGTGATCTCTGGCGGGAATGGGGGAAGAACTCAAGCAGGCAGATCTCAGAGCAGCCCGGCTGATGAAAGGCTCCTTGCCCCCACCCCTTGGATGGGCCCAGCCTGGAGCGGCTGCAGGCTGCAGGCTCCCCTCCCCCTGCTGGGGAAAAGGGCCCAGGCCCACAGCCAGGCCTCGAGCCACTGCCCCCCTATAGGGGACCGGCAGGGTGTTTTCCAGCTGCTAAAAACTGATCCAGGCTGGGATGGGGGCACATCATCCCCTCCCCTGGCCTGGGAGTCACCAGGCCAGGCGGGCTCCCATGAAAGCCGGGCCCAAGCAGGCCGGGCTGTCCCAGCGCCTTCCAAAGGAGAGAGCCAGGACTGCCTTACTTCTTTCGAAAGCAGAAAAAAGAAAGAGTGACCCCAGGCTTCCTTCTAACTTTCAAGGCTGTGTGACCCACAGAGGTGTATCCCTGCATGCAATTGGCTATTTTGGTCGTCAGTTCAAAAGAAATTACCAATTGCACCTCACTATCTGCGCTAAACCAACACAACCTAGAAAAGGAAAAATTTGTTTTCATATCAGAAAGTAGAAAAAATGGCCATTACTTTGTAAAGGACAGTGCGGTTTTCTCCTGCGTGTTCCTTTTTGCACTCGTCCTGTGCTCTCCACTGCCAACTTCTGCCACCTTGGCACTGTGAACCCACTGCACTCGGTTTGGAAGGACAGGTGATAGAAACACAGCTCTGAAACACCTTTTATGTGGTAGCAGAAAAGACCTCCAGAAGCCAAGCAAATAGCTCTCAAAGAAATTTTTTCTATGCTGTCTTGACTGTCATTGGATACCTTTGCTGGGTTGCCTGCTGTGCTGGTGGTCACTGTCAAGACAGAATGTCAAAGATGTGTTTTAGTGACATTCAGAAGGGTTCAGGAGAGATGTGCCCCACTGCTGCCAAGGTAAAGCAAACTTCTCTTCTTCTCTAGCCACCAGTAAAACTGATTCCTAACACAATGCCTAGCAGAATGAAGAAAGTATCAAAATTCCTGCTCAGAACTGGCTCAGAGCATAACAATGTACGGCAGTTCAAACATGGGCTTCAAATGCAGGAAAAGGTATGTATTGGGAGCACCTGGCACACTTTAGAAATGTCTCCAAAGGACGTTTTCACAGCTGGGAGAGCTGGAAATGTTTGCAGTGATAAAAATGTGACTATCCAGAGGTCACTGGCCCCAAAATCCCCCCCAGCAGCCATGATGTTGAACCAGTCCCCTTGGCTTTTGCTGAGCTAGGCTGGGGAATTTTTCAGAAAGACATATACTGTGAATTATAAGGAAGTCATAGAAGTAGCCACAATCACGAAAAAAAGCTTTAATTTTAGACAATAGTGTTATTTCAATAAGGCCATGTACGTGCTCTTTTTTTTTGGTAATTTTACTTTTCTGTTAGCTAACAACTTCCATATACCAAATACTGCCATAGAAATGAAATTAAATGGAGTCATGACGAAAAAGAATGAGGGATTTCCTGAACTAAGCAGAAACAGGCTAAAATAATGCCAAATGTGTTTTGTTAGGAATTTTTCACTCTATTATGCTGAGAACAGTCTACAAGTAATGTCAAGTGAGCTGTTTTCCTGGCAAGTAATATGCTGGACTGGAACCACGGGTTTGATAATTGCTTGTACCTCTTGATGATGAAACATCTTGGCTTTCTTTCTTTCTGCTGTGTGGGGAGGTTCCTGAACTTCAGTGTCTAGGCAGAAACCTTGGAATATTCAGAACTTGTCTGAGAGCCTCAGTCCTGATTGTCTCCCAGTTCTGCCTGGGGGAGAGTGGCAGCTGGGAGAGACCAGGGAACAAACCGCCGGAAAATGTTTTACAAGTGCCAGTGATGTAGAAAAGAAAGATGGGGGAAATGACTGATCACTCTGGTCAAAAGGAGCCAAGCAGAGTTCCTGTGAGTTGGTGTAACTGTGGCATTACACAACTGACACTTACCCTGGCAGTCCCAGAGGGACTTCATCCCTTCCCTTGTGGTTGGCATTTTGTTGTTTGATGTGGTGAAGTCTTGGAAGGTGGTAGTTGGGCAGTACTAAAGAAAAAAAGATAACAACAAATGCCCTCATTAGCTTAAAAAATAAGAGTGAATCCCATTGTCAGTCATGTTAGGATAAAGTACTTTTAACTAGTCAAACTTGACAAACATGATAGAAGTGCTGACAGCATTTTGAGTGTTAACCATCCTTTGATAGAGCAGCAAAACTTTCACAGTAAGTCTCGTCTCTGTGCAATGACTGTGTACATTACATGTGGCCCAGTGTTGCTCTGATTTTTCAGCCTTCTGATGTTTTACATTTCTACCGGAGCTTTCTTATGCATTGAAACATAAACAAAGACTGATCTTTTGTAAATATGCATTCCTTTCCAGGGGGAAGGACAAATTGATAGACTGTTGGTTTGACCAGTGGGGTCGGAAGGGTGTCAACCTTGTCCCCCCAGTCGCTGGTCAAGGTCCAAACTCTATTTAAACCTTGAATCCAAAAATAAAGTGCTTCTTTTTCTCGCTCTCAACCTGACAGGTGAGTATCCTTCTTCTCGTGCCCTCTTGTGACAGCCCAGCAATACGGTGAGGGTGCTTAACTAATGTTAAATAACAATGACATTCACAAGACTACATCATGAATTTATAATGATATGGGCTATTACAGAGAATACACAATGAAACAGTAATGAAGGGACATATAACCCTTTATTCTAATTTCTTTACATGCATAAATATTTTTTCTGGAGATCAGCTTCTGCATGGCAGAACATTGTGTTGGCTGGCTGAATCTCTGTTAAAAGAACCTTTGAAAAACAGATGACAAGCAATTGTCCCCTGAGCAGTACACACATTTATGTTTGAGTTTCAGAAACAAGCTGAGGGATTTTCTTATTTTCTGCTTATAAATGACAGATGCATGCAGAACAGCCCAGACAGCATGATGAGTTTATATAATGTCCTGGAAATACAAGATCTCTATGATTGCATCATACAGGGAATTTGGTGGTTTCTATTTTAAAAGCTAAAAAAACCACCAGCTTGACGTAGGGTGTGATCTGCATCTTACGAGAGTCATGTGTTCCCTTTCTATCCACACAAAAAACTTCAGATTGGACCAGTTATACAGATGTGAAAAGTGAGATCCAAAGGGGCAGCTTTGGGATTTCAGTACTTGGCAGTAGGTGTTCAGCTCTAGTTGGATTATTATGCATGTAGGTCCCTCACAGAGCAGAACCTGGCCTGGGCCCTTCTGACAGGCTGGGCTGACATGGCAGGAGTCACCTCAGTGTGAGCAGAGCAGCCTCTTTTCTCTTGAGGCTTCCCCTGGCATCACACAGGACAGGAGCCATGGATGAAAAGTGGAAGAGAAGAAGCTTAAATGAAATAACAAGAAATTTCACAACTTTGCTTCATTCAGAACCCAGTGATGCAGTAGTAAAGAAATAGGGAGAAATTTCAGAATCTGGATGCACTGTGATCCACTCTATTGTGAGGAGATCCCGAGGTGATATGACACTACCTGAAATTTCTTGCGTATTCAGTATATTTTTATTAAAGACAAAAAGTCTCTAAGCATGTACAACTTCTCAGTTGCTTAAAAAAAGAAATGAAATCCCAAACCAAAATCCAGACAGTAGAGTCACAGTAAGCAGAGTGAACTGTCTTTTATTCCATTTTTCTTCTCAGCTAATCAAAAAGACAAAGGTAAGAGAAATAGATAAGCTGATAGACATAATTCTTTGCCCAAATTACAACTGTATGGCAACTGACAGAAAGAGGTGAAAGCCCCTGAGAACAGGAGTTCTCCAGGATAGAATAAATGGGAGATGAGAAAAGTATCAGTGCAACCAAACTTTAGATCTGCTGAAGGTGATACTTAGAAAGACAAAGGAAATCATTAAAATAAGAAACATATTTGATAACTAAAGAACAGATGTGGTCATCATCTTCAAAGACCATAAAATTCTAGGAAAAAAAAGAAGAGGGAAGAATTTGAATTTGGAATTAATGTATAAAAGACGAAAAGCATGTTATGTGGGATGGATGAAGGAAGGTTAGCAATGAATGGAGAGATGGAAATAAAAACAATATGAATATCTATAAATATTTCTTTCCCAGTTCATCCATCACGGCTGTCAGTGATCACCCTGCCTTGACAGGCAACAGATTAGGCTCTGCTAAAGAAAGAGGAGAAGAAAATCCTTTAGTTAAATGCTCTTCTTGTCTCTGCTGTAGCTACAGACCCATTTGTGCTAACTCAGAAAATGTTATGTCTTCTAGACAAGAATGAAAATACACTCCTGTGATCCAATTACTAGGAGCTTTCAGGTGATCAGCCCCCTAAGAATATAAGCTGGAGCAGACCATAAAAATGTCAGGTGATCTTTGAGTTAGTTACTATGAAACAAATACACAATACGCCTCATTTGCTCTTTGAAGTTTGCTCTCCAAGTACAGTCCTAGGAGGAAAACTCACTAAATGCAGACCTCAAATGATAGGGACACAGAGTCTTCAAGTAGATTTCCAGAGGTGAACACAGCAATTTCTGGGGTCCAAGCGGCAGGGAAAAAAGGGCTCCTCGAGCACTTGCTCACTGGACACCAGGTGCTACTGCATTTCTTACAAAAGCCTCGCATCAAAAATGTGTGCAACAAATGGGAGAGGAACACTGCAATCAAGGATCAGATGCAGGTGCCTAGAGATTTGCAGGTGCCCAGAACTGCTAAGTTAAGCCTCTGGTAAATGTCATTTACCTGACCAGCACAAATAAATGGACAGTGTCCATTCATGTCCTACTTGGTGATGTGTGGATTGCTCTACTGAATAGACCTGATAGGGTAAGGACACTGCATTAAGCTGTTTTTCATTAATACACAGCACAATCACAAAACCCACTTTTTTTTTTTTTTTTTTTTTTTTGCATCCCCTTAAAACAAAAGCCTCAACGTGAATTGGTGGCTGCTTAGGTGGATAATAAAATGGCAGGAATGGAAGGCTTGCAAAGCGCTATGACATTTCCTGGCCGCTTTATTAATTCCAAGTTAAGCACACGCTTAAGTGCTTCACAGAAGTGGGGTCAATGGCACTGACAATTTGCAACACTGAACCTTGTGGCAGTGATGCAGAAAGGTTGAGGCACAAGAATTTTTTCCCCCTTAAGCTGCATGCTGGCAGTGCTTTCCTCATGGCAGTCCTTCCTCCCTCAGTGTTTCTGCTTAGTGGTAAGGATCAGTGTTCTGTAGGATGTGCTGTTTTTTGGATTACTTGCAAAACAGAGGTCATGACCATGTCTGGTCATTAAGAATCCCCAGGCGCTCTTTGCTAGCAGAGTGACAACTTTAGTACCCTGGCTGAAGACCAAGAAAGGATATAAATTCCACCTAGTCTACCTTAAATCCCCCTAGTATTTCTGTTAGACACTCTACTCCTCGCTTCTCAGCTCAGAACGAGATTTAGAATTCCTGCTACAAAATGGCTACACCAGAAATGTCTCCTCTGTGGCTCCAGGCTCAGCAGAGCCTTCTGGGTTAACTGCATTGTACAGCCAGCAAGCATTGCTGAATTAATTGATTATTTGGCTTATTATTATTTGTTAATTTTCTTCACTCTTCACACTTTTTGGTGGATGTTGAGTAATTTCCCTTGTTTGTTTCTAAGGATTTTGTTAAAATACACTCAAAAGTATGCCACCAAGGAGAGAGGGAGGGAAGAGATCCTCCCCAGCTATAAGCTATTCTGACTGGTACCAATGTAGCATATAATTGAATGTTATTTCCATACAGTCCAGCCAAATGTAGCCATCTACAAAAAATGAGGGTATCTCTTAAGATTTTAGATTTTTCTTGAATGTAAAAAAATTTATTTCTCACAGATAGTTTTCAAACTGGGAGCAATATTATTTCTAAATTATATTTTAATAGCTAGTTTGTTGTTTCTGTTTCTGAAGCCATCATAAAGCATCCATAAAGTGGTATTTCTCTTGCATTTTACATGACTCCAGGGCTTGCTGTTCTCGCCTGTCAGGTCTTTTCAAATCACTTAACGTTTACTGGAACAATTCTACACTGCAAGATTTGCTGCTCATCCAGCGTGGTGTTTGTATCACAGCTGCTACACCATTGCCATCTCAATAAAAGGAAGCATTTCTCACCACTTCACTAGTACAGCAGCATGAAAATAATAATTTCCTTTGAAAAAAAATCCACAAACCTTTCATCTGGAAAAAATCAAGCAAAGAGGAATCTTGGTTTTATTTAGAAATGTTTGTGGTTGTTAAGGTAAACTTACAACCCATAGCTAATTTAATAAAAATGTGACATAATTGTCCTGGGCTCTGATATTGTTGTTCTTTTTTTTTTTTTTTCTTCAAGAGCAGATTAGAATATTCAGACATACTGAATAATGAAAGAGTTGAGTATTAAGGCCATATAATGGAAAATTTTCAGTGTCATGCCTGGCAGGACATTATCCAACTCTTTATAAATAGTGAAAAAAATATTTATAGAGTGGTCTCTACTATCATTCAATCACAAAAGTAATTCTGGCTTACTGACATATCATTTCTTTTGTTTTTAATAGTTCATTTGCAGGCACCAGAATATGCAGAAACGAGGGGAAAGGACAATGTTTCACTTGTGTCTTACAAGAAAACACTTTAAGGGCAGTCACATTTTCTGACTTTGTAGTTGAAGGTGGTATTTTATTCATTAGCTTCTTCATTGAAGGATAACAGTTCTTACAATCCTCACAAGCCGACCATCTTTGCTCATGGAGAGCAGCATTTCACTCACAGACACACTCTCAATTCAGTGAAGAAAGTTGCAATTATTTTCTTCTTCACATTGCACTGCTAATAAATGTCTTCCTTTAGTATTATGAATTAGAGTGGCCATGTCTTAAATATTATGGCAATGAATTCTTCAAGTTATATTTTATAGGATTTGCAGAATTCCCTCTAATTGCCTGGAGATCTACACAGGGAAAACATTGAAAACCATAATCCTGGTAGTACTTGAAAGCCATATTCCTCCCTGGTAGTTTTCACTGCAACTCCCAGGATGTAACATAATAAGGAAGGTGTTCAATAAAATGTGTGTTAATGTCACAGCTCAGAAGAGATAAAATGAATGTGGGGAAACCTTGCCCAAGTTTCCCTTCTCATTCCAGTTATGTTCACCTCACTGTATATTTAATTTGAAGTGCAGATCTAATTAAAAGTTAATGCATCATTAAAATGATTTGTAATAAGTATATTCAACTCCATGTGAGCATGATATGCTCATTATCAGGTCCAGACTATAACTGGGATCCTTCACAGTGAAGAAAATTATTATTCATAACAAATATCTTTCTGGTGACATTCATTCCATACATAAACATGATCTAAATGTTTTATTTTTTAAATAAGTTTAACATGTATGAAGACCTGCTGCTGAATAATTTTTTTTCTTGCATGGTATCTGTCGTTAAGAGGAGTATTCCTTTAAATGGGTTCGACTGTGTTTTTTCAAGAGAAGAAAATAAGCCTTCTACAGAATTAATGAAGCTGGCTTTTTAGCCTAGGGTAAAAAGCTGGCTAATGAAGTAATTCATAGTGACAACCCATGATCTGAATTATATGAATTATTGCTTATTAATTGGATTAATTGCTTCTCATGCTATAATACAAAATTTATACACTTGTTCAAAATCTAGGTCTATAATCTGAAACAGAAAGAGGGAAGAAAGGTTCTATTAATTATATGTCATGTCCACATCTCTGAATGTCCATACTGCAACAGAGACTGAATGTAGGTAATTTTATAAATAAGTGACGTGAAGTGAAAACTATAAAATAGGGATGAGAAAGATAATGGTAAGTTCTGTTCAGCTGAGGCACTATATTAGATTGCATTGCTTTACTAAGGACTTCCATTACCTGTATGCTCTCTTTCAATATATAACAAAAGAAAACTTATCTCTCTAGATTTAGCATAATTCTCTACTGAGCATAGAAGTACCTGAGGAATAGAAAAAGAAAACTTTTAAGATCACAGAAAAACAAGCTCAAAATAAAATTGTATTCTACTCAGAGATGTTCATTTATTAGATATACAATTTTGTTTGTATTTTTGTTATTATTTGTATTGCACATGTGGACTGAGGACTTCATCTGAAACTAGATGCACTGTGTCTTGACCAGAAAAATGGGCTCTTATGCCCAGATTTCTTTTTATGGAGAGGAGGAGTGAGGAAAACAAGACACATGAGTTTTCATAATTCGGAAATGTCATGTCAGCTGAATCTGTTTCGCCTGATTCTGTGTCTATCAAGGATATTTATACTCTTGTGGTCTTATTGCCAGGGCACCTGTGAGTTCTGTTTAAAGGTATTTGAAGATCTGATCCTATATCAGGTCAAATCCAGGTCTCTCTGTTATGAGGAAATTAACCATCAGCTAAAATATCCAAGCCTTTAGGCAGAACATTGGGAAATCTATTCAGACTGAAAAAGCAACTCAACCTCTCTCTCACACATCCTGGGTGAGTGCTCTCACCACTGTTTTACACAAAAGTTCCCTACAAACCAAAGCACAGCTGCAAAATAGGATATTCTTCTTTTGCTAAAGGGAACTTCACAACAGTGCTGTCATAGACTCGTAGAATTCTTTGGGTTGGAAAGGACCTCAAAAATCCTCTTGTTCCAACCCCACTGCCATAAGCAGGGACACCTTCCACTTGACCAGGATGACCCCATCCAGTCCTTGAGCACTTCCAGTGTTGGCTTGGATCCTGATTGCACACGGGACCATCCAGAACATTGAGATCTTTCTAACATTTCTCCAGAGATGCTGCCACCATATTACTCTAATTCCACTCTTACGGGGCGTTGTTTGGAGAACACACCAGAAGTGACAATTGTAATGATGTCTTTTTAGATACAATTCTGATGCTTTAATAAAAATAACATTTGTGCTTGTACTACAATCCAGCTTCAAAATGAACACTCTGGGGACTGTAACTTACTTATTTTCTTTTGCTTTTTTTTTTTCCTGACTTCGAAGGCAGTGGGCAGTCCTGGCCACAGAGATCCCAGAAAGAGAGGTGATGATGGCCTTACGGCTTCCCTGGTACACACCTTAGTTAAGAAAAGATAAGGTCTGACATTATTAAGCTTCTCATTCCCTTGTCCCACCCCCACTTTTTTT